>CM037089.1:60132813-60672813 GCA_020916435.1 Oxytropis ochrocephala | reverse complement strand
TTGACATCGATTTGGCTCCAACAAGTTTATTGTCCGGCTCAATGAATTAGTCTCTCCAATTGAACATAGGATACAATTTTTACCAAAACAAATTAAAGGCTTATTCAAGTAGCTATGTGACGGTTTTGCTACCAAACTGATATAATTCATCCTTCTACATATCAGTATATATTCTAACTATTTATTATAAATGATTATTCTATATTACTTCTGTTCTATTTTATTATTTTTTGTTATTTTAATATTAAATTAGTAACTTCTACATTCTTACTTTTTGAAATTAATAAATATCTATGACTACTTATCAGACGCACGTGAAGATTGCAATTGCAATTTGTTTCTGTCACCGTTTGGAAGTTTAAATTAAGAGTAGGACCTGACGGCAAAAACGGTCCCTTCTCATAATCAGTTTCAAACGCATATACAGCAAACAATTACATCTTCTATTATCAGGAAAGCAGCACATTAAAATGGTGAATAAGAAGACATGAATAGCCGGAGTGAAGAACAAATTACAGAAACTAAAGCTCCTCCATCGTGCACTATATCACTAGGTACAAAGATATCTTTACCAAGGAGCCTGTTATTTGGGTCGTCATCTTCTTATATGATCCATTTAATAACCTCTTCAATGGAAATTGTTAGTTTCAATTCTTTCCGTTGTTTTTCAAAATCTGTATTACTTCTTTCATAGTAACAAGACAAGCAGTTGTACATACGGGTTTCAGCCTTTCCTAATTTGAATTCTAATTCTGCCTCTATTCACTTATGGTACCAAGTTTCTGTTAATTGAAGTTCTCCAGTTTACGCTTACAATTGTAACATCATTTATTCAATTTTGTTCATTCAATTTAATTAATGTTGTTTTCATACTATAGGTAATTAAATCATGGACAGGCAACTGAACTTACGTGAGGCATCATCAAATGCAAGGATGAAAAGAAAGTTACTGCTAAATGATAAGCGTCATGCACGATTTAAAAGGAAAATTATTCAATAGGGAAAGCGTCTGTGCAACTCAAACTATACACCTATTTTAGGTAATATATACAATGCCTCATTTATAATTGTCCTACAGGCATTTGTTTAAAAAAATAGTTATAGAATTTTTCTGAAACATGCAATGAAAATTCAAACACTGCCAAGTCTATCGATATAGGTAGGCAGGCAATTTCAGACTTTCCAATACATCGTACTCATTTAAACATACTAGGGTCTCCTTACGAAGGCGTCTATATTCAACCTAATGTTGACAACCATGTTCCACAAAAAGCCAAGCTAATTCCTCATATTTATCCAACTCAAACCAACCCCGCTGAAACCTTTTTTGGATCAAAAGAAGGACACCAACGCAGAAAAGAAACAATACAAAATATTGACATTCCAGAGTGTTCAAATACAAATCACAATCTCAAAGCTCAATCCTTTGGTTGTCCATTACGACCAGGTAGACACCTTATAAAAAATAACATATACGTGTCACTGGATGATTCAGAAAATGGTCATGGAACGGATATCGATGATGTTACAGGTAATAAAATCTATTCAATTATTGTTATTTTACTATTCATCCAAGTATGTTACTAACCTTAGATAAAATTGATACATCAATAAACAGGTAGCAGTTCAGAATCATGCGAAGGAGATATATCTGATATTGAATCGATTGACCCTGTTGAAGGTGGGTTGTACTTTATAGTATGATCTTAATTACATTAAATTGCGATTAATTCCTATTGGTTACGGACTATATCTTGAGACAACAATGTTATATATAATTTTAGATTGCTACTCATATCAAGACAATGATTCATCTGATAGCGAAAAATCATTGGATGGGGAAACTTTTAGTGAAGGTATTTTAAATCATATTATTATATTTTAAAAAGATATAACAATATTTGGCCAAAATTGATAAAAGTAAATTATTCTCGCAGGGTATTTTGATGTTGGTGACCCTATCTATGAATGTCAATTTTGTGGAGCATGCATGTGGTACGAAGAGAGGACTAAAAAATATAGATCTCCAAAAATTCCTAAATACCATTTATGTTGTGGATTTGGAAATATTGAACTTCCGCTATTGCAAAAGCCACCTCCTGATCTCCAACATCTATTGTTTGGAAATTAATCACTTGATAGTAAGAATTATCAGAAAAACATTAGGATCTACAACATGATGTTTGCCTTTACATCTCCTGGAACAAAGGTTGATAAATCATTTAACAATGGTAGAGGACCTCCAACATATAGGATACAAGGTCAAACATGTCACCGGATTGGAAGCTTATTACCTATGCCTGGTCAAACTCCAAAGTTTGCACAACTTTACATATATGACACGGAAAATGAACTCGAGAATAGACTACAAGGTTTAACGTACGTACGACATTACTTCAATTTTTTTAATACTTAATATTTTTTATTCCTTTACTAGACTGTTTAAATAGCGACACACATAGTCCTTCAATGTTTTGACCTCCTCTTTATTGTTTTCAAACAGGAACCACTCCACCATAGACCCAAAAATTGTTCATACATTGTCAAATATGCTATATCAGTACAATACCCATGCTAAGTCTTTTAGGATGGCAAGGGAGAGATTTGAGACATCATCCTTGCAAGATCTAAAATTGAAGCTCATTTCTGATACGTAGCACCTAGGGGGCGGGGTTTAGGCTTTTGGTTGCTTTGTTTTGCTCACTGTGGAGCTCTTACGTTGTTATACTATGTATTTGTTGAGATCTTATGATTACACTTTTGAGATTATGGTTTATCTTCCGCTGCGTTATTGAAAATTACATATATCCACGGTTTTTCATGGTGTTACGTATTTGAAAATATTATTATGAGTTTGAATCTGTCGTTGAGGGTTTAAGAGATAAGTGTAGCATTCCATTTAATAAAAATGAATTTTTATGTGCTCTGATTTTTGAATTAAATTACCGGGTAGAAATGGGGTGTTACAACTTCTGTTCTATTTTATTATTTTTGGTTATTTTAATATTAAATTAGTAACTTCTACATTCTTACTTTTTTAAATTAATAAATATCTATGACTACTTATCAGACGCACGTGAAGATTGCAATTGCAATTTGTTTCAGTCACCGCTTTGGAAGTTTAAATTAAGAGTAGGACTGACGACGCAAAAACGGTCCCTTCTCATAATCACTTTCAAACGCATATACAGCAAACAATTACATCTTCTATTATCAGGAAAGCAACACATTAAAATGGTGAATAAGAAGACATGAATAGCCGGAGTGAAGAACAAAATTACAGAAACTAAAGCTCCTCCATCGTGCACTATATCACTAGGTACAAAGATATCCATTTAATAACCTCTTCAATGGAAATTGTTAGTTTCAATTCTATCTGAAGAGGCTGATGACTGGTGGTTGGAGACCAGTGAGAGGTTAGGGGCTGCGCAGGAGGAGATCACGTGGGCTGTGTTCCGAAGGGAATTCTTGAAGAAGTACTTTCCGGAGGATGTCAGAGGGAAGAAAGAGCTGGAGTTCCTTGAGCTGAGGCAGGGGAGTATGTCTGCTTTACGAGTATCTTTGCCAAGTTCACCGAGTGCCAAATTCTATCCACATTATGCTGAAGCTGGTGCTGAATTCTCAAAGTGCATCAAATTTGAGAATGGACTGAGAGCTGATATCAAACAGGCCATAGGGTATCAGAAGGTTAGAGTATTTGCTGATTTAGTTGACTGCTGCAGGATTTATGAGGAGGACAACAATGCCCACTCTAGAGTCATGAGAGACCAGTGGGGTAAATTTCATAACAGGGGTAAGCCATATGAGACATCTGCTGACAGGGGTAAACAGAGGTATGTTGGGGGTAACAGGTATGCTGGTGGTAGCAGGTCTGCTGAGGGTAAGAAGTCTGCTGATGGCAAGAAGCCAAGTGGGGGAGATGCTCCTACTGACATTGTGTGCTTCAAGTGTGGGAAGTCGGGTCACAAGAGTTTTGAGTGCAAGGCTGGGGTAAGAGTATGTTTCCGTTGTGGGAAAGAAGGTCACATGGCATCCATTGTGATCGTAAGGAGGTTGTGTGTTTCAACTGTGGTGAAGCTGGTCACTTTAGCTCCAAGTGCACCAAACCAAAGAAGGAGAGGTCCACTGGGAGAGTTTTTGCACCGCGTGTTCAGAGGGACCAAATGAGATTAGAGGTACTTGCTTTATTTATGGTACACCTTTAGTTGCTATTGTTGACACGGGTGCTACGCACTCTTTTATTGCTTCTATCTCGTCTTTGAGAAGTCGAATTTATAATTGTCTACTATGGAGGGGAATGGTTATCGACACTCCACTAAGGGGTCTCAGTAACTACTTCTCTAATGTGTGCTAGGTGTCCTCTCACGCCGGTCTTGGCAGAGATTTTCTCGTTGATCTTATCTGTTTGCCTTTGGGTGGGTTGGATGTGATTACGGGTATGGATGGTTAGTGGATAACCATGTACACATCAATCTGTTTCAACAAGTTCATTAGTTTCCTTCCTCCGAGGAGGAAGAGTCTGCTTTCTTTGTCTGGCGATCGGGCCGTGGGGTAATGAAAGAGGGTGGCCAACTATTTGCTTTGATGGCATCCATGTCTCACGAGAACCAAGTCAGTAGTTGATGGGTTGCCAGATGGTGTGTGAGTTCCCTGAAGTATTTCCTGATGAGATTCCTAGTGTGCCACCAGAGAGGGAAGTTGAGTTCGGAATTGAGCTGGTGCCTGGTACTAGGCCTGTATCCATGGAACCATACCGGATGTCAGCTTCTGAGTTGTCTGAGTTGAAGAAGCAGTTAGAGGAGCTTCTTGAGAAGAAATTTGTGAGGCCTAGTGTGTCACCTTGGGGAGCTCCGGTATTGTTGGTGAAGAAAAAGGATGGGAGTATGCGTCTGTGTGTGGATTACAGGCAACTGAACAAGGTAACTATCAAGAATAAGTATTCTCTTCCGAGGATTGATGATCTGATGGATCAGCTGGTGGGTGCTAAGGTCTTTAGCAAGATTGACTTGAGGTCGGGTTATCATCAGATAAAGGTGAGAGATGAAGACATTCAGAAAACAGCGTTCAGGACGAGGTATGGACACTATGAGTACTCTGTAATGCCGTTTGGTGTCACTAATGCACCAGGGGTGTTTATGGAGTACATGAACTGTATTTTCCATAGCTATTTGGATCGGTTTGTGGTGGTCTTTATAGACGATATTCTGGTGTACTCAAAGTCTGAGGAGGAGCATGCAGAGCACTTGAGATTGGTGCTTGAGGTACTGAAAGAGAAGAAGCTTTATGCTAAGTTATCCAAATGTGAGTTCTGGTTGCGTGAGGTGAGCTTCTTGGGTCACATTATTTCTGGTGATGGTATAGCCGTGGACCCAGCCAAGGTTGATGCAGTGTTGCAGTGGGAGAGCCCAAAGTCTGTAACTGAGATCAGGAGTTTCTTGGGGTTGGCTGGTTACTACAGGAGGTTTATTGAGGGGTTCTCTAAGCTAGCCCTTCCGTTGACCCAATTGACCTGTAAGGGAAGAGCCTTTGTGTGGGATGCGAAAAATGAAGAGAGCTTCCAAGAGTCAAGAAAAGGTTGACAACATCTCCATGCTAGTGTTGCACATGTCAGCCGATCAACCTTTTATGGTATACTGTGATGCTTCAAAGATGGGTTTGGGAGGTGTATTGATGCAGGACGGGAAGGTAGTCGCTTATGCGTTCCTACAGTTGAAGACACATGAAAAGAACTATCCTACTCATGATTTGGAGTTGGCTGCTATTGTATTTGTGCTGAAGATTTGGAGGCACTATCTCTATGGTACCGCATTCGAGGTGTTCGGTGATCACAAGAGTTTGCGCGTACTTGTTTGACCGTAAGGAGCCGAATATGAGGCGGGGCGTTGGCTAGAGCTGCTGAAGGATTATGATTTCGGCTTGAACTATCACCCCGGCAAAGCCAATGTCGTGGTGGACGCTTTAAGTCGGAAAACTTTGCATATGTCGGTATGATGGTGAAGGAATTGGAGTTGATTGAGCAATTCCGTGATTTGAGTCCAGTTTGTGAGGTGACACCACAGAGTGTCGATCGGGTATCTTGAGAGATTGGGAATGACTTCTTGGCTAGTATCGAGACGCCCGAAGTTAGATGTGAAACCCGTTGATTTCTTTGGTTCTTTGGTGAGCAAGTCGTAGATGGTGATTACAGTTGGATACCTGTGGTGTGTTGAGGTTCGGGGGCGGGATTTGTGTTCCCGATGATACTTTGAGATGAAGAGGATGATACTTGAGGAGAGCCATAGGAGCAAGTTGAGCATTCATCCGTGTGCTACCAAAATGTACCATGATTTGAAAAAGCTGCATTTTGGTGGCACAGTATGAAGAAGGATGTTCTTGCTAGCTTTGTATATGCATATTTGACTTGCCGAGAAGTCAAAGATTGAGCACTGAAGACTGCTGGGCTGATGCAACCTTTAGAGATTCCGGAATGGAAGTGGGACAACATTTCCATGGACTTTGTGGATCTGGTTGCCAAACATCTTTGTGAGAGGGTTTGACACTATTTGGGTGATTGTGGATAGGTTGACCAAGTCTCGCTCATTTTATTCCTATCAACATCACCTATCCTGTACCAAAGTTGGCTAAGATTTATATTCGGTGATAGTGAAGTCGCATGGGGTCCCGAAGAGTATTGTGTCGGATAGAGACCCAAGGTTTACTTCTGAGTTTTAGGGGAGCTTACAGGAGGCATTGGGGTCTAGATTGAGGTTGAGTTCAGCTTATCATCCTCAGACCGATGGACAGACAGAGAGAACCATCCAGTCCTTGGAGGACCTTTTGAGGGCTTGTGTGCTAGAGCAGGGAGGTGCGTGGGATGCACATCTCCCACTGGTTGAGTTCACTTATAATAACAGCTACCATTCGAGTATAGGGATGGCTCCTTTTGAGGCACTGTATGGGCGAAGGTGTAGGACTCCTTTGTGTTGGCATGAGTCCGGTGAGGGTGTTGTCCTTGGACCGGAATTGGTTAGGGAGACTACAGAGAAGGTAAAGATGATCAGAGAGAAAATGAAAGAGTCCTGCAGTCTACCGGAAAGTTACCATGATAGGAGGAGAAAGGACTTGGAGTTTCAGTGGTGAGCATGTTTTCTTGAGGTCACGCTATGACCGTGTTGGGCGTGCCACGAAAGCAAAGAAGTTAACTCCGAGGTTTATTGCACCGTGCCAAATCACCGAGAGGTTTGGAAAAGTTGCTTATAGGGTGGCCTTGCCGCCTAATCTTTCGAACTTGCACGATGTTTTCCACGTGTCACAGCTTCGGAAGTATATTCCAGACCCGTTTCACGTGATTCACATGGATGATGTGGAGGTACGTGAGAATCTCACCGTGGAGACTATGCCGTGAGGATTGATGATAGAGAAGTGAAGGTCTTTGAGAGGAAAGACATTGCCTTAGTCAAGGTAGTGTGGTTGGGAGCTACGGGTGAGAGCATGACTTGGGAGCTGGAGAGCAGGATGCGGGAGTCTTATCCAGAGCTCTTTGACTCAGGTATGAATTTCGAGGACGAAATTTCCTAAGTGGGGGAGAGTTGTAACACCCTAAATGATTTAATTAAGCAATTGATTAAATTATTTAAAGTGTTGCACTTATTTTTTTAATTATATTAAATTATAATATAGTATTTTATAATATAGTATTTTATTAATTGAAGGGAGTGGTATTGGAAATACCGGGACTGCAAGTTTGGGCCCAGGAGCCCAAGCCCAATGACTTAGGCTCCTAGGGTTGGTGCATTTCGCACCAATTGAGCAAGGAAAAGAGAGAAAGCGAAAGAAAGGAGAGAAAAAAGAGAAAGAGAAGCGGCGCTAAGGGGAGAAAAGAAGAGAGTTGCATCGCACCAAGCAAGGAAGGGAGAAGAAGGCTCTAGTTCTTTGTGGTTTTGCACGTGACTCGGAGAGAAGGAATTTCTACGGTTAAAATAAGGTAAGGGGAGTCTCACTCTATAATAGAGAGTATAATAGGGTGTAGGTCGATTATAGAGTCTCTAATGTTGTTAATTGATATTGATTTTGAGTGTTGTGTGATTGATTTTGGTTAATTGAAGTGAATTGAGCATGAAAGTCTATTTAGGGCTTTAATTTGGGGTTTTTATGTTCTTGATTTGGCTTTGATACATGATTGAGTGTTATAATATGAAATTGAATGTGTTGGCATGATTATAAAGTGTATTTGAGTGGTATATGATGATTAGAATTGAAAGAATTTGGGAATTGGGGGTTTTTGGGTCTTGGGGCGCCAATGTGCTAGGGATTTGGTGCCACATGTGTAATCGTGAGCGTGAGTCTGTGTTGTGTTCTTTGTCAGGCGCCAATTTCCTAGAGAATGATGGCGCTTTGTGTCACTTTGCGATGGATGTGTGTGTGTGTTTCTTTATGCAGGGCGCCAAGTTCTTTGGGAATCGCGCGCCTGTGTACTTTTCATGTCTTTGGAAATGTGTTGGTCTTTGGTTGTCACTTTGTCGGCGCCACATTCTTTGGGAAAATGGCGCCACGAGCACTTATTCACGTGTTGGGTTGTGTCTTGTGCGGGAATGTCACTTTGCACGGGCGCCAAGTCTTTGGGAAAAAGGCGCCCAGTGCACGGTTTTGAGAGTTCTCAGCATATTTTACCGTGGCAACTTTTGTTTTTACCTCCCCAAATTCAATTTTAAACATTTTGGCTCGAGTGGTTTTAGTTTTGCAAGTGTCATTTGAGAGATGTTCTAGTGGGTATTGTTGTGGCGCCATATGTGTGCGCTATACGGGTGGTCTGAGGGAAACCTAGAGTTACGAGCATATTTTACTGTGCCATCTTTTGTATTTACCTTGAAAATCAATTTTAAACATTTTGGCTCGAGTAGTTTCCTTTTTGCATGTCTTTGTGTGTCTTGTGCCAAGTGCACGCGCCAAAAAATCTTTCTTAAGGCGCTAGGCAGCGCGCGCAATTCTGAGATCGTGTCTTAGTTTGTGTCTAGGACCAGGTGCGCGGGGCGCGCGAATGTGGGAAAAATGGCGCCCGTGTCTTTGTGTGCAGGGGGCGCCAGTTGTGGGGATTTTGGCGCTGGTGTGCCCAATTGTGTTCTAAGTGTAATTTTGGTCCCTAGTGTGACAGCTTTGGTCCACAGGCGACGCTTTAGTCCTAAGGGCGTAGTTTCCTAGGTGTTGTTTTGGTCCCTAGGTGCCAGTTTGGTCCAAAAGGTGTCAATTTGGTCCCTGAGTGTGGAATGGGTCCTAAAGGGTGTTTTAGGTCCCTGAGTGAGGTTTTAATCCTCTGGTTGGGTTTGGTCCTTGGGACATGATTAGTGATGAGCTAGTGAATGAATGTGATAATGATGATGCCATGGGGGCATGGGCCATGGGGGCCAGGCCATGGGGGCCAGGCCATGGGGGCCAGAGTATTGGGGACTCAATCTACTGATGAAAATGATGAATGGTGGGTTGCGGTCTTGGTGTATAATTTATTTTGATGATGCGTGTGTTCATGGGTCACATGCATACATTCGGCTGCGGTCGCGGTGATATATTGTAAAGGCTGCGATGCAGGTGTTTTATTTAATTTGCGCGATCGCGACGTATAATGAGTAATGATGAGGCTGCGGTCTGGTGATAATGGTACCACATGCATCTTTGCATTACATTGCATCAATTCTTATAAATGATATTGAATAGGTTGGGATGATTGTGATTGATTGACTACTATAAACTTGATATACTGCTTATTATTCCCTTTATTATATAGTTCGAGACTCACCCTTTCTGTTGTTGTTTACCACAGGTAGTCATGAGTGAGGGCTTGCTACCTTCACTATTCCCCGAGTCGGTCTGCTCTGATACGTAGCACCTAGGGGGCGGGGTTTAGGCTTTTGGTTGCTTTGTTTTGCTCACTGTGGAGCTCTTACGTTGTTATACTATGTATTTGTTGAGATCTTATGATTACACTTTTGAGATTATGGTTTATCTTCCGCTGCGTTATTGAAAATTACATATATCCACGGTTTTTCATGGTGTTACGTATTTGAAAATATTATTATGAGCTGAACTGGCTGTTGAGGGTTTAAGAGATAAGTGTAGCATTCCATTTAATAAAAATGAATTTTTATGTGCTCTGATTTTTGAATTAAATTACCGGGTAGAAATGGGGTGTTACAACTTCTGTTCTATTTTATTATTTTTGGTTATTTTAATATTAAATTAGTAACTTCTACATTCTTACTTTTTTAAATTAATAAATATCTATGACTACTTATCAGACGCACGTGAAGATTGCAATTGCAATTTGTTTCTGTCACCGTTTGGAAGTTTAAATTAAGAGTAGGACCTGACGGCAAAAACGGTCCCTTCTCATAATCAGTTTCAAACGCATATACAGCAAACAATTACATCTTCTATTATCAGGAAAGCAGGACATTAAAATGGTGAATAAGAAGACATGAATAGCCGGAGTGAAGAACAAAATTACAGAAACTAAAGCTCCTCCATCGTGCACTATATCACTAGGTACAAAGATATCTTTACCAAGGAGCTTGTTATTTGGGTCGTCATCTTCTTCTATGATCCATTTAATAACCTCTTCAATGGAAATTGTTAGTTTCAATTCTTTCCGTTATTTTTCAAAATCTGTATTACTTCTTTCATAGTAACAAGACAAGCAGTTGTACATACGGGTTTCAGCCTTTCCTAATTTGAATTCTAATTCTGCCTCTATTCACTTATGGTACCAAGTTTCTGTTAATTGAAGTTCTCCAGTTTACGCTTACAATTGTAACATCATTTATTCAATTTTGTTTATTCAATTTAATTAATGTTGTTTTCATACTATAGGTAATTAAATCATGGACAGGCAACTAAACTTACGTGAGGCATCATCAAATGCAAGGATGAAAAGAAAGTTACTGCTAAATGATAAGCATCATGCACGATTTAAAAGGAAAATTATTCAAGAGGGAAAGCGTCTGTGCAACTCAAACTAATCACCTATTTTAGGTAATATATACAATGCCTCATTTATAATTGTCCTACAGGCATTTGTTTAAAAAAATAGTTATAGAATTTTTCTGAAACATGCAATGAAAATTCAAACACTGCCAAGTCTCTCGATATTGGTAGGCAGGCAATTTCAGACTTTCCAATACATCGTACTCATTTAAACATACTAGGGTCTCCTTACGAAGGCGTCTATAGGCAACCTAATGTTGACAACCATGTTTCCGCAAAAATCCAAGCTAATTCCTCATATTTATCCAACTCAAACCAACCCCGCTGAAACCTTTTTTGGATCAAAAGAAGGACACCAACGCAGAAAAGAAACAATACAAAAAATTGACATTCCAGAGTGTTCAAATACAAATCACAATCTCAAAGCTCAATCCTTTGGTTGTCCATTACGACCAGGTAGACACCTTATAAAAAATAACTTATACGTGTCACTGGATGATTCAGAAAATGCTCATGAAACGGATATCGATGATGTTACAGGTAATAAAATCTATTCAATTATTGTTATTTTACTATTCATCCAAGTATGTTACTAAGCTTAGATAAAATTGATACATCAATAAACAGGTAGCAGTTCAGAATCATGCGAAGGAGATATATATTATACTGAATCGATTGACCCTGTTGAAGGTGGGTTGTACTTTATAGTATGATCTTAATTACATTAAATTGCGATTAATTCCTATTGTTTACGGACTATATCTTGAGACAACAATGTTATATATAATTTTAGATTGCTACTCATATCAAGACAATGATTCATCTGATAGCGAAAAATCATTGGATGGGGAAACTTTTAGTGAAGGTATTTTAAATCATATTATTATATTTTAAAAAGATATAACAATATTTGGCCAAAATTGATAAAAGTAAATTATTCTCGCAGGGTATTTTGATGTTGGTGACCCTATCTATGAATGTCAATTTTGTGGAGCATGCATGTGGTACGAAGAGAGGACTAAAAAATATAGATCTCCAAAAAATCCTAAATACCATTTATGTTGTGGAGTTGGAAATATTGAACTTCCGCTATTGCAAAAGCCACCTCCTGATCTCCAACATCTATTGTTTGGAAATTAATCACTTGATAGTAAGAATTATCAGAAAAACATTAGGATCTACAACATGATGTTTGCCTTTACATCTCCTGGAACAAAGGTTGATAAATCATTTAACAATGGTAGAGGACCTCCAACATATAGGATACAAGGTCAAACATGTCACCGGATTGGAAGCTTATTACCTATGCCTGGTCAAACTCCAAAGTTTGCACAACTTTACATATATGACACGGAAAATGAACTCGAGAATAGACTACAAGGTTTAACGTACGTACGACATTACTTCAATTTTTTTAATACTTAATATTTTTTTATTCCTTTACTAGACTGTTTAAATAGCGACACACATAGTCCTTCAATGTTTTGACCTCCTCTTTATTGTTTTCAAACAGGAACCACTCCACCGTAGACCCAAAAATTGTTCATACATTGTCAAATATGCTATATCAGTACAATACCCATGCTAAGTCTTTTAGGATGGCAAGGGAGAGATTTGAGACATCATCCTTGCAAGATCTAAAATTGAAGCTCATTTCTCACAGGGTTTCCGATGGAAGAATTTATAATTTACCAACCGTTTCAGAAGTTGCTGCACTCATCGTAGGGGATGTTGACAATGGATCAACAAGAAATATAATTCTAGAAAAGCAAAGTGGCAGACTAAAAAGGATATCAGAGTTGCATACAAGCTATTTGGGTTTGCAATACCCAATGTTGTTTCCATATGGTGAAGACAGATATAGGCAAGGAGTTTCCCACAGAGCCAAAACCACAGCTCGAAGAAAGAAAAAAACTAAAGTCACTATAAGGGAATGGATGTGCTTCCGACTACAAAAAAGATTAAATGAGGCAAAAACATTATTAGCCTCAAGAAGACTATTTCAACAATTTGTAAGTGATGGTTATTGTATGATGGAATCACAAAGGCTAAGGTTTATAAGGAACAACCAAAAACAATTGAGGGTGGATAAATACAACAACCTGAATGACGAAGTTGACCAAACTCTAACACCGGGTGCAGTCGGCGATTCATGGATCAATTATATTTTGACGGAATGGCTATTTGTAGCAATGTGGGATTTCCGGATTTGTTCATAACCTTTACATGCAATCCAAATTGGCCAGAGATACAAAGGTTACTGCAACCAATGCAATTGACAGCTCAAGATCGTCTAGATATAGTAGCAAGAGTCTTTAAAATGAAGTTTGATGAATTGTTAGCAGATTTGAAGAAGAAGCAAATCCTCGGTAAAGTACTTGCATGTATGTCCACTATACCTACCTCACTAAATTCAACTCTCTCAATATTTTTCTCTGCAAAGGAATGTATACTTCTTGCAATGTAAATTTTTATCATCAACTTTGTCTTGCAGATATGTACACAATTGAATTTCAAAAAAGAGGGCTACCACATGCCCACATTCTTATCTTCTTACATCCCTCCTACAAATATCCTACTGCAGAAGACATAAACAAGATAATCTCAGCCGAAATACCAAGCCAATTTGAGAATAAACAACTGTATGACTTAGTCAAAACTCATATGGTCCATGGTCCATGTGGTTTCTTAAATTTGAAATCACCGTGTACTAAAGAAAATGGAAAGTGCTCTAAGTTTTATCCAAAACAATTTAAAGATTCAACTACCGTTGATCAAAATGGGTTTCCTGTTTATAGAAGACGAAACGACGGTATTGTTATTAAGAAATGTGGAATCACATTTGACAACCGTTCAATTGTCCCATACAATCCACACCTCTTACTAAAATATCAAGCTCATATCAACATGGAGTGGTGCAACAAGAGTACATCAATCAAGTACTTATTCAAGTACATACACAAGGGATATGATCGAATAACATATGCTGTCATTGCCTCACAAAATGAAGAAGGTGAAAACATTCAAATCATCGATGAGATAAAGCACTACATAGATTGCAGATATATTTCACCATGTGAAGCATGCTGGAGATTGTTTTCATTTTCAATCCATGGAAGACAACCTGCTGTTGAGAGATTGTCTTTCCACTTACCCAATGAACACTCCATTCTTTTTGATGATTCTGCAAACATTAATGACGTTCTATCCAAACCAACAGTTAAAGACTCAATGTTCACTTCATGGATGGAAGCAAACAAATTATACCGTGAAGGTCATCAATTGACCTACTCTAAGTTTGTTCAAAAATTTGTCTATGTCAAGAGTAAAAGAAATTGGAAACCAAGAACAAAAGGGCATACTATTGGAAGACTGATCTGGGTCCCTCCAAGTACCGGTGAACTTTTTTATCTAAGAATGATGTTATCGGTTGTAAAAGGTCCTTCTTTGCTATAAAGATATCCTTACGCTTAATGGTAAAACCAAAAAGTTTTAGACAAGCATGCTTTGCCATGGGATTTCTGGAAGATGATCAGGAGTATATTAAAGCTATCAAGGAAGCAAAGGATTGGGGAAGTGGAAATTACCTTAGGATAATATTTGTCAAAATGCTAACATCCAACAGCATTAACAGACCAAAACATGTGTGGAAAAATACATGGAAATGGTTAGCAGATGGAATTCTATATCAACAAAGACAGCTTTTAAATGCTTCATGTACGCATATTAAATAACTTAACATTGAACCTATAATACCTGTTTTATTCATATTGATATTTCTAACTAAATCATATATTGGTTAAATTCAGATCTACAACTTGCTGATCAAGAATTGCAAAACTTAGCTCTTATAGAGATAGAGAAGCTGATGCAAACTAATAGAAAAAGCCTGAAAGACTTTCCATCAATGCCATATCCAAAGGGATACATCACTTCTCACTTAGAGAATAGACTAATATATGCAGAACGGAATTACAATATTGAAGATTTGAAAGCTGAATTTCAAAATTGTTACAATTCTCTAACAGGTAAAATATTGCTTTCTTACATCCGTTGCATATTACATATAACAAAAATTTATTAATTGTTAATACTTAATCCAACCACTAAAACTTCGCTATTTCTACGGATGAACAAAGAAATATTTTTGAGAAAGTAATGAAAGCTGTAGATAATTGTAATGGTGGCATGTTTTTCCTATATGGTTATGGCGGAACTGGTAAAACTTTCATGTGGAAAACTATAGCTGCAGCATTGCTCTCCCAAGGATATATTGTTTTGACAGTAGCATCAAGTGGCATAGCATCTTTGTTGTTTCCAGGAGGTAGAACAGCACATTCAAAATTTGCAATCCCAGTTCCATCTGTAGATAACTCTACATGCAATATTAAGAAAGGAAGTGAACTTGCTGAGCTATTAAAACAAACAAAATTATTTTGTTTTGAGGCATTAGATAAAACACTCAGAGACATTATGAGTGATTCACCTTATGGAGATTCTCCATTTGGAGGGAAGGTAATTATTTTGGGTGGAGACTTCAGACAAATACTCCCGGTTATACCCAACGGAAGCCGTTACAAATTGTTAACGCAACAAATAATTTTTCTTACCTATGGGAATTCTGTGAAGTATTAACCTTAACCAAAAATATGCGCCTACAACAAGGATCAAACAACACAGATGCCTCAGAACTAAAGGAATTTTCTCAATGGATATTAAATGTGGGTGACGGAAAATTGTCAGAGCCAAATGATGGGTACGCAGAAATTGAGATTCCTAAATCCTTTCTTATTTCTGATTTTATTGACCCTATTGATGCTATAGTTCAAAGTACATATCCAAACTTAATTTATCAATACTTGAATGAGGAGTTTTTACAATCTAGAGCTATCTTGGCATCAACAATTGAAACTGTCGATGAAATAAACGAATATGTTCTTACCATGGTTCCAGGTAAATCCATAACTCATTCTTCTAATTATATGTTTTAAAACACATACATAGACAACAAAACACACACAGACACACTCACACACATCATCATGCAACTATAATTTAAGTGCCTTTACTTACAAATTAATACCTTATTTGTAGGAGAAGAAAGAGAATATCTGAGCTCTGACTCAATTGACAAAGCTGAAATGCTTGAAAACCCAGAACTTCAACTTGTAGCACCCGAGTTCCTAAATACACTTAGAACATCGGGATTGCCAAACCACGTAATAATATATTAAAGGTTGGAACACCAATCATGCTAATGAGAAATATAGACCAATCGGAAGGGATCGCAATGGGACAAGAATGATTGTGACAAGACTAGCAAAGCATATCATTGAAGCTAAAGTGATGACTGGAAAGAATATAGGCAATGTATTTGGTATTCCTCGAATGTCAACGTCTCCTTCTGAATCACCTTGGCCATTTAAACTCATACGAAGACAATTTCCAATGATTGTCTCATATGCCATGACAATCAATAAGTCACAAGGTCAATCTTTAGCAAGTGTGGGACTATACTTACCTCGAGCAGTCTTCAGTCATGGCCAACTATATGTAGCACTATCAAGAGTTCAAAGAAAAAAAGGGTTAAAAATTCTGATACATGACGGACATAAGAAGGCAAGCAACAAGACTATAAATGTGGTCTACAAAGAGGTTTTCCAAAATCTCTCATAGCTAAGAACTTTCTCATAGGCAAATCTGTGCCCTTTTTATATTTTATACAGATGATTCCTATCCAATCGCACACAATAGTGCATTCAATTGATAACCATGCATACACAACGTAAAAACGCTAGCCATTAGCAACTATTTTTTATACATTCATCTAAACTATAACAATCTTAAGATAACCAAATGAGAACAATTTAAATACCACTATATAATATACCAATATGAGACTCGACGTACACACGTAGATTTCACAGAGACTTAGATGGCTATATAAAAGGATTCTAACCTATACACCTAAAATAAGTACTCAAAATTAAACGCTCCTTTATGCATCTGTTCTATAGTAAATGCGTATAAAAGGATTCTAACCTTAACTCTTGAAATAAGTACTCAACATTAATCGCAACTTTATACATGTGTTTTGTAGTACATGAGTGGGACCAAACCAGCCCCGTGCGAAGGCACGGGTATCCGACTAGTAGCACATAACAAGTAGCACATAAACACAATCAGGGTAACCGAGTACCCCAAAAAAAAGGGACACTCACCTTTGCCAAGCTTAGCAATTGTCCAAGAAGTCTTTTCCCCACGGAGTGTGCACGTCGATGCCGTAGGAAGCTTTGTTCACTCTCAAATGTAATTCTACTTCTTTTCCAACGATAGCCATAATCGCCGACTCGTCAAAGGGAAAGACCATAAACAAAACAATCTTTACTAAATCGATAAACTATATAATCCCTTTTGCATTGCTAAAACCATAAAAAAATGATATGCTAAAATATAGTTTGAGCTAAAATGTTATATTATTCAAAACCATAAACCACCTTTAAATCATATAGTTGTGTAACTAAAATTGATATGATAAAATTGATATGATATAGTTGAAATAGTTTAAAACCACTTCAAATAGTTTATAACTTTAAATAAAATTAACTTTATATATTATAGCTTTAAACCCAAGTACCCAGTCAGTAGTTATAACAAGTGATTAAAGCACTTGTTTGTATAATAATAAGGTTATGCACATATCACTTATGTATCTACAAGATCACGCTTGAAAGGAAAAAGAATAGGAATGGTAACTGACTAAGAGTGCCGAAGCAGCAAGATCACAATTTTGGAGTCTGCGGTGTTGGTAATCTTCTTTGCTAGCATGACATGAATGGGATTCAACAAGGGAAGGGACGCGTCGTGAAGTGCGGAAACTATACTTTGACACTGTGGCTATGGAGTTTTCCCGCAGAGGAGGTGATAAGAGAAATCAAGATGATGACCGGAATCGACTAAATCGACACTAAATATGAACTTGCTACTTGATTTTCGAGTGGGTGGATGGATTTTGGGGCTTGACTGTGGCTGGATATATATGTGAGAACGTGAAGAAGGAAGTTGTTGCTTTAGGTTTTTTGGTTTAGCGTGTTTCAATCTGAAGGAAGAAGAATAGTTTGTAGCATCATTATGCAAAAATAAAAGTATGTTATAGCAATAGATTTTACGGAAGACTAAATATTAAGTCAACTAAGTTAACTCTAATACCTATGTGAGTATCTAGCACTAAAAGATAATTTAAAAGGAACGTACAGACATTCTCAGCACACATTATTATTCTAAGATTTCAAAACCTCGTAGCACAAACTATAAAAAGAAAACAACCAAAGTCAACTGAGAAAAGCTTTGAGTGTACACAGTTAGAATTCGCAGTCATATATCATATAGTACTGATACCACTAATGTAACACCCATATCTACCCGATGAATAATAAGTTCAAAATCAAAATTTTCAAAGTTTAACAAGTAAACAGATGCTACATTTGCGACTTGAAAACCATAAGCAGCTCAGATACATAGCGAATAAAACAGGAGGATCAATAATGAAACCATTAACTTGTAATTACCACGCGGCGGAAATCCAAAAGGTTCAATTCAAATAAGTCGTGACATCTAATTCCAGATTCACAATAGTAATGAATTCAAATCCATCAAATAAAATGACATCAAATAGTAGGAAAATAAGCGATTATCCCCCCGAGTGCTACGTATCAAAGCGACGACACCGACCCGGACAATTGAAGGTAAACAGCCTTCACTCGCACGTTACCGACATCGGGGTAACATTCAAACACAAGGGGTGAGATATCGAACCACATAATGAGTCGTACGAACAACAATATATATTTCGGGTCAAGGCATCAAACCATAACTTCACAACAGTCAATATCATTACTTCACGTCAATTAATCATTTCAACCAATCGGATATACAATATGGATGCGGAATGCGACTCAACCATGCATATGCATGTGGTACCATCCAGCCCATAAATAGAGGCTTCACGACTAAACATTGCCCGTAAATAGGGGCATCAACGACTTTTGGAGACACACTCCTCAGGGCACCGACCTACTGGTGCAAATGCTATGCATGCGACACTATGATGCAAACACAGACAATCAATAATAATAATCATATTTCAACACAATAACGACTAGAATCTCAACTTTGGCTACCGGCCTACGACATAAAATCCATGCCCGTAAATAGAGGCAATCCGACAAACGACAAAAGGACCCACATTGGTCACCAACAACATAGTAACAACATCACGAGTGCAGGGTTTCCTACAATAGTACAAAAGACCACTCGTTGGTAAGCTGCGGATGTGTAGTTTCTCAATATATCTTTAGAGTTTCAAAACAATAAGCCAATTAGTACAGTTTTTAGAAACAATCCGAATGTTTCCCAGACTGGACAGATTCTGTCCTTCCACTTCAAATCACTCTAAACTGACTTAAACTTGACCAAATGGAACAAAACTTTAGCCCTAACAAAAGAAATTTGAGTATAGTTTCTAATGGGACAAGAATCGTTCAAAACGGAGTTCAATTGAGGACGCACGACCTAAAACACTGAACCTATACCCAGTTTAATTCCAGAAATTTGACCTGACTTGGGACACTCATAACTCGAGCTACACTGCTCCACATTTAACCAAACCAGCGCCAAAGTGACCAAAATTAAGTCTATTTTCTAAAGAAACGAGTCCCATAATTTTTGGACAAACAGAATATTCCCAGTTTTAAAAATACAGAACCCAGGTCTAGAATGCTTCCAGAATATTACCCTAACTTGTGGAGCCTATATCTAGAGCTACACAACTCCAAATGAAATCAAACCGGTGCCAAATAAACAAGAATTCAATCTAATTTTCAAAATGACAGACCACATAATTTTTCAATCAGTAAAACGTTCTCAGTCACTGAAATATCGAACCTATGTCAGAACATCTCAAAACAGTGAATTCAACAACACAAATAACCATCACAATTCAGCCACCAATTCAAACAACATTCAAATTCCCTAACCCCACATAAAGTAGTTCATACATCCCGTTATAAGGCTTGAATCCCACCCTTACCTTTTGGCCTTAGATGATCACAAATCCTAGCCTTGGAAGATTGCAAACCCTAGCCTTCTCCCTCCTCTTTGGTCGTCGCTTCTCTCTCTCTTTTCCTTCCTAGCCGTCGCACCTCCCTTTCTCCTCACTCTCAAATTTTTGGTTTTTCTCGTAAAGAAACCCTAAGCTAGTTTCCTTACTATTTATAAAAATTATTCACCCTATGGGCTTTTTTTTCCTAGCTATGCGAATAGATCATGGATCCCTTTCCTAATACCTCTCATTTGCTAAGTCTAATTTTTAATAAAACGTCCACATATGGCAACGTATAAGTATTTTATTATTTTCTACCAACAATTCCTAAGTGATAAATCATACAATTACTAATATATACACATAGAAATAAAACGTATTAATTCGAAAATTGGGGTGTTACAGTTTGCGTGTTTGAGCTGTGTTATTCGCATGGACCGTACCAGAGCAGTTTACTTAGTGGAGGGGTGTATTTAGCAGGAAAAGAAGAGGTGTACATGAGTAGAGAGCCCAAAACACCGTTTCAAAATAATTCATAAAACAAAAACATTTTAAAAGAATTATCGTGCACCAAAAATTGGGGTGTTATATAGGCAAATATTGTTTCTAAAATGTTGCATCATGTTCAGGATGTGATTTAGAATCAAGTATGGAAGACTTATGGGTTCCATTCTCAGTAGATGATAGTTGATAAGAAGATCAGTTTTTTACTTCTCAATGATAAGCACTTTCTCGAACAAGATTGTAAACACATAACTTTGTTACTTCATTTAATATGTGTTCAGGTGTACAATCATAACCTTTCTTTAGAGTCATGCTCTTGCTTAGCAGATATCATCTTGTGCTGAGAGTGTCATGTCCTGTTGTTAAGATCACTCAAGAAAACACATTAGATCAACATTTGATCAGATAACTTAACACTTTTCAAAATGTTTTGTTTTCATCAAAACTATTCCAAGGAATTTTGCCTCAACTTCTATGTGATAGTTGAAGAGATGCCTTCAAGATTCATGTTTTTGAAGTTTTGGATGTTGGACGATCAAATGAGCAATCTCTTGCCATTTACGTTTCACCGCATGCTTCGTTTCGCCAGATGTGACGGAGTAGCCACTCGACAGTACCATCGTGGATAATTGGGTTAAATGTAGATCAGATTGGAAGCATTGATTATACTCCCACTGTGGCCGCCATTGTTCGGTACTGGATCTCGGAACTTACCTGATCTGTGGTACTTGTTGTAACACCCCAAAATTAATTAGGTGATTATTTAACTAATTTAATTAAGTGATTAATTAACCAATTTAATTAAGTGAGTATTTGATTAATTTAAGTAAGTAGTATTTTAGTCGGCCATATTTAAATAATGGTAAGTTAATTAATTAATTTGGAGTTTTATGTTATTTAGGAGGTGTTATAGTGATTAGTTATGTTAAAATAATAATAAGGTGTTTAAAATAAATAAGAGGTGGTGGTTATTAAATAAGGGAGTAGTGATTTTATTATGATAGGGAGTGGTTGAAATAAATGGGGGTGGTGCAATTAATGGGCCCATGACCCAATAGGCCCATTTAGTGTCTTAGAAAGAAAAGAAAAATTAGAAGGGAATAGAAGGGAACGTAGGGCTGAGACGGAGTGAAAGAAAGAAAACAAAAAAAAAATGAAATGAAGAGAGGGATATGGGAGAAGAACCGTGCGCAGCTGCACTTCTTAGAGGGAGGAGAGAAATTTCTTCTCCTTGTTTTGGGTAAGTGTTTTTGGTACCAATCTTTCACATTTTTCTTCCTCTACCATTTAGTATAAGTTTCATACACTAATTCCTCTCCATTTTCCTTTTACCATGGATGGGGATTGGAGCTCAAATTGTTGAGGAAGCTATTTTTGGTGATTCTTGGGTTGTTGGTGGAGGTGGTTTTCTTGGGGTGCAATTTCAAGGTTAGGGGATTCTCATTTATATCTATAATAATTTGTATGATATGTATTGTGTATGGAATAGCACTAGATTGTTTGTTTGTGTGAATTTTATGTTAATTATATGTTGGTTGTTGTATTTGATGCTTAAGTTGGTGATTCCATGTTGCTTGTTGTTGGAAAGATATGAGTGGTTAAATATGCATGCTATGTGTTTGATGAAATGTTTCAATGTGAAGAAAAATGTGAATACGATGATTTAATGGTATTGATTAAATGTTTAAATGTGTGATGTTAAAGTGAGAATTAGATTGTTGAGTAAAAAGTATGTTTGAAGTGGGTTGGTTGGAGTGTTAGAGAGAGGGGGCGCCAAATGCATAGGCAAATGGCGCCTTGTTGCTATTTTCTGGCTGGTTGTGGCGTAGTGCAGGGGAAGGGCGCCATTTGCTAGGCAAAATGGCGCCAGGCATGCTGTTGGGTGGTTTGGCAGGGTGCAGGGCTCCAATTCTCCATGAATCTGGCGCCTGGTGGAGTGAATGGGGGTGTCACGGTGTGCAGGGTAGGGAAGGGCGCCAATTCTCCGTGAATATGGCGCCTGGTGCGTAGGTTGAGTGCTGCGTGAGTGCCATGACTCGGTTGTGCAGGGGGCGCCAATTCACTAGGAATTTGGCGCCTGTGTCTAGGCTTGTGGGCACGCAGTGCAGAAGTAGGCGCCAATTCCTTGGAATTTGGCGCTGTGTTATGAGATATGGGGCCGGTGCGCGTGCGCTTGTGCGGGGAAGGCGCGGGGGCCATAGAAACTTGGCGCCTAGTGAGCCAGTGTGTGCGTGCGTGTGTGTGTTAATACACAGTGCGCCGCCATTGCTAGAACTTGGCGCTGTGGGTGTGCTTGTGTGCGCGCGTGGTGGTTGTGTCTCGGTATGGGCGCCATTTTGGCCCCGCCGCGCTAGTTGTGCCAAAAATGTTTAAGTGATGTTTTTAGTCCCTAAGAATTAATTTAATCCTTAGCGTGACAAAATAGTCCCTAAGTATTAAATTAATCCTTGGCGTGACAAAATAATTCCTTAGTGTCTAATTAGTCCTATTATGACAATACAAGTTCCTAAGTACCAAATTAACCATAATGTGTCAAAATAGTCCTTAGGTACTAGATTAATCTTTGGTGTGTCAAAATGGTCCTTAGGTGTGGAAAAGGTCCTTATGGGGTGGTTTGGTCCTTAGGTGGGATTTAATTTAGTAAATGAGGTGTGGTGGTGAGGAGTTGATAAAGAGGTGATGTGGGCTTCGGCCAAAGAGGTGGGTTAATAATTGATGTGGGCTTCGGCCAAAGAGGTGGGTTAATAATTGATGTGATGTATTTATCGTGTTGTGATGCATTTGTCATGGTGTCACATAAATCATATGCATATAAACGTGGTGGTGTGGCTTCGGCCAAAAGTGGTGGGTGGCTTCGGCCAAACGTGGTGGGTGCCCGACGGGGTTATTGAGGTGGTTATGGATCCACATGCATATTGCATACATGCATATACTCATACCTACTTAGAATTCTTGTGATGCTTAATTAATTCATTATTGTTGTTTCTTG
This sequence comes from Oxytropis ochrocephala, assembly GCA_020916435.1. Lineage (NCBI taxonomy): Eukaryota > Viridiplantae > Streptophyta > Magnoliopsida > Fabales > Fabaceae > Oxytropis > Oxytropis ochrocephala. The sequence continues at coordinate 60,649,267 of CM037089.1, read as the reverse complement.
GTATTATAATTGAATGGTAAATGTCTTAATTGTTGTGGATTGATGTTTGTAACACCCCATTTCTACCCGGTAATTTAAATCAAAAATCAGAGTGTATAAAAAATCATTTTTCATTAAATGGAGCGTCACACTTCTCTGTTAAAACACTCAACAGTCAATTCATCTCATAAACATAATCAAATATGTAACACCATAAATCACGTGGTAAACAATCTCATAACATGCAGCGGGAAATAAAGTTACGTCTCAAGGGGATTCAGCAGTCTCAAGTAATACATAGAGAATCATATATGAAAGCTCAACAGTGAGCAAAACAAAGCAAATAAAGTCTAAACCCCAACCCCTAGGTGCTACGTATCAGAGCAGACCGACTCGGGGAGAAGTGAAGGTAGAAAGCCCTCACTCATGACTACCTGTGGTAAACAACAACAGAAAAGGGGTGAGTCTCGAACTATATAATAAAAGTGATAATAGGCAATATATACAATCACAGAGCACAGCATAATCAAACGCACCAATCATCACTCAATAATATTCATGCATTCATGTGAATGTATGCAATGTAGTTATGCATGTGGTACCATTTGCCCTCCGGCGTTCTCAATATTTGCCCTCCGGCATTCTCATCAATAATGGAGTCCTCATGACTCTGGCCCTCCGGCCGCCCTCAGGCTTCACAATCATTTTATAAACTCTACGACCGCAGCCGAATGTATGCATGAGACTCCATGTAACAACACAAACACATTCTCAAACAGCTCAATACACGCATTAACTCTTACCTCAGTATTAATCTCATTTTATAGCCCTCATGGCTTGGCCCTCCGGCTCATGCCCCCATGGCATTCTCAGTCATCTCATTATACACTCTCAACACCATTAAGTCCCAAGGACTAATCTCATCTAGAGGACTCAACCTCACTCAAGGACCCAAACCACCATTTAGGACCAAAACAATCATCTAGGGGCCAAACTGTCACCTAGGGACCAAAACAAAGACACTCTTAGGCACTTGGCAAAGACTAGGCGCCATTTTCCCCACATTCTCGCGCCTCGTGCAACACAAAGACTAGCGCGCGGCTTCAAGACTTTGGCGCCCCAGGCAACACAACCCATCGGGCGCCACTTTTTCTAGCAACCGCGCGCCCTGCAGGCAAAGACACAGACCCTGAGACACAAACCTGTGCACCAACTCGGACACAAACCTGCACCACGAGCACCAGCCCAGCGCCTGGGCGTACTGGGCCAGCGCCCTAATCCGACCCAAAGATCCACAACACTTGCAAACTAAAAACCACCCGAGCCAAAATGTTTAAAAATGTTTTTGGGCGGTGTAAATACAAAATATGGCACATGAAATATGCCCGAGAAAAGTAAGTTTCACCCAACCCACCCCATTTACACACACCAAGTCACCCCACCGAGACATTTTTAAAACAACACCAGTAACTGAAACCACTCGAGCCAAAACACTTAAAATTGAATTTGGGAAGGTGAATACAAAATTTGGCACAAAAATATGTTCGAAATGTGAGTTTCCTCAACCCACCCCATTTACACACACAAACCACACCCCCACCGGGACATTTTCAAAATAACACTGCAACTGAAAAACCACTCGAGCCAAAACACTTAAAATTGAATTTGGGCGGTGAATACAAAATTTGGCACGAGAAAATGTGCCCGAAATACAAGTTTCACTCCCGGGCCCCAAAATACCCACATTCTCGCGCGCCTGCATGAAGAAACACACACTCATATCACTCAAGCAGGTGCACTGGGCGCCATTTCCCAAAGAACTTGGCGCCACGCAAAGAACACCACACACACAAACACAACTCTAGCACATGAACAAGAACCCAGCGCCATTTTCTCAAAGAATGTGGCGCCCGGGACAAAGAACACAACCTATAGCCTCTCACATAACGATTACAGGGCGCGAGATCCTAGCCTTTTGGCGCCCCAAACACCAACAACTCCAAATTCTCAAATTCTTTCAATTCAAATCATCTTATATCACTCAAATACCAATTATAATCATGTCAACACACTCAATTGCATACCATAACATTCAATCATGCGTAAAAACCAATCAAGAACATAAAACCCCAAATCAAAACCCTAAATCGATTTTTATCATGCAATTTCTCAAATTCACCCAACAACAACTCAATTAACAATCAATTGACATCAAATCAAGACTCTATGACTCCTATACAACCTATTATATCCTCTATTATAGAGTGAGACTCCCTTTACCTTATTTTACACCGTAGAGAAGCTCTTTCACGTAGTCACCTACAAAACCTCAAAGAACAAATCTCCTTCTCCTTCCTTTCTCCTTGGTGCGAAGCTCTCTCTCTTTTTCCTCTCTCTTGCTAGCTTTCTCTCTTCTCCTTTCTCTTCTCTTTCGTTTTTCTTTCTTTTCCTCTTTGGTGCGAATGCACTAGCCCTAGGAGCCTAAGTCATTGGGCTTGGGCTCCTGGCCCCAAACAACTACTCCGTTATTTCTCGATACCACTCCCTTCTATTAAAATAAAATACTAAATTATAAACACCATATTATAATTTAATATAATTAAAAATAGTGCAACACTTAGGAGATTTCGTCCTCGAAATTCGTACCTGAGTCAAATAACTCTGGATAAGACTCCCACATCTTGCTCTCCAGCTCCCCAGTCATACTCTCACCAGCAGCTCCCAACCACACTTGTAACGCCCCGAAAATAATTTGAATACTTATTTAATTAATCACTTAGGAGTTATGTGGTTAGTCATATTTAATTAAATGAATTAGGTGTTTTAATTAAATATGGAGGTGAGAGATAGTAAATAAGAGAGTGTTGATGTTATTAAGTTAGGGAGTAGTTGAATTAATGGAAGGGGGTGCGAATAGAGGCCCAAATCCACTTGGGCCCAATTGAATGTTGAATTAAAATGAAAGAAAGGAATGAAAAGAAAAAAAAAACAGACCGAGAAAGGGAGAGAGATCGCGCGCGAGAGAAAGAACCGAGAGGAGGAGAGGAGCGACGGTGAAGGAGGGGAGGAGGTGGAGATCTTCTCCATCTTAGCACTAGGTAAGGGGCTTTTTAGCTCATTCTCTTCCATTTTTCCTCCTCTAGCTATTGATGTTAGTTTCAATCCCTAATTCCTATTTATTGTTGTTTTGCCATTGTTGGAGAGTTTGAAGCTCAAAGTGGAAATTGTGGTGTTTGTTGAGTTTTGGAGGATAGGAGAGCTTGCATTCTTCAATTGCAAAGGTTAGGGGGTCTTTTTCATTTATAATAGGTTGTAATATTTGTATTGTATGAAGGTTAGGGTTTTAGAGTGGTTTATTGATTATTTGGTGAAGATGATGAATAGTGATTATATGTTGATTGAGTGTTATTTGGTTTGATTGTTGTTGTGTTGAATTGATTTTTGAGGAAAACACTATGTTGTTGTTGAAATGGAATTGATATGCACTTTTGTGTGGTTTATGAGTGTGGTTGATTTGTTGTTGAATAAATGGGTGTTTAGGTGTATTTGGATTGTTTTGATAATTGAATTGGTTGAGTTAATTGAATCGGTTGAGTTGATTGAATTGGTTGAGTTGGTTGAGTTGGTTGAGTAGGTATGTTCAAGAGAAGGGGGGGTGCCAAATCCCTAAGGAAATGGCGCCTAGAGAGCACCTTGCATCGGTTTGGTTGAGTGGCAAGAGGGGCGCCATTTGCCTAGCAAATTGGCGCCAGAGTCACGGTTGGTCTAGCCGAGGTTGCGTGTGCATGTGTGGGGCGCCAGTGTGTGGCTGTCGTGCGCGCTTTGGTGCGCCTAAGTGTGGAGGTGTGGCGCGGGGAAGGGCGCCAAATGTGGTTGTCCCGTGTGCCTTGGTGTGCCTTGGGGTGCCTTGGTGCGTTCGGTACGTGTGTTGGGCGCAGGGCTGGCGCCAAGGGTGGCAGCTGTGTGCGCCTGTGTGTAAGTGAATGACGTGTGGTGAGTATGGTGTGGGCACCAATTGTGGTGTGCCCTTATGCTTTAGGCATTGATGTGTGTGTTACTGCAGTGGGTGTCCAAGTGGCATGCCCGTGGTTGCGGCCGAGATGTGGCTTTGTGCCTTGAGTAAGTGGTCCAATATAATTGAGAGTTGCCTAGAGGTTGTCTACGAGCTGTGTGTTTCCATTTGGCCCTTATGTGACGTTTTAGTCCTAGGTGACGAGAGGTTCACGTAGTGACTGAGTTGTAGTGATTGAGTTGTTCACTACCTATAGAGTAGAGGTGTCCTGTGAGATGGGCGTTAGCCTTAGTGCTATTGAGGTTGTCTAAGAGAAATAGGCAATGTTGTGGTGACGGCGCAATGCCGGTGAGTTTAGTGTTGTTGAATAACACAAGAGATGATATGCCTGCGTGGCGGCCTTGAGTGGCCTAAAAGAGATGGTTGATTGTGAGTGATGCATTGTTCATAGAGTCTCATGAATCATATGCATCAGCGACGGATATGCCTGCGTGGCGGCCTTGGGTGGCCTAAAAGAGATGATATGCCTGTGTGGCGGCCTTGAGTGGCCTAAAAGAGATGATATGCCTGCGTGGCGGCCTTGAGTGGCCTAGAAGAGATGGATCCACATGCATTATACCCTAGAGTTTGGGTTGCATTGCACTCATGCATACACTCATACATTTGATTGATGTCTCCCGATGAGTGGGAGTTGAATGCTATATGACTGAGGACGAGTGTTTGTTACTTGAGCAGTGAGGCTTCTCGATGTTTGTATTTAGTGACGTATGTTAGTATGGTTGTAGAGTGTGTTCTATTTCCTTCCTCGTATAATGCTTATATTATTTGTTATTATTTATGCAAAGAGACTCACCCTAGCATTTTATGTTGCCTGCTCTCGTGGCGACAAACAGGTGTTGTGCAGGTGATACTGAGTGAAGGTGCCTATGCCTTCCTGAGTTATTGTGTCAAGCTCTGTATAGTCAGACCAGGGATGGGGGAGTATAGTATCGTTACTATACTTATGTATTAAACTATTTTGGAGTTTGTATTGATTATGTAATGGATAAGTTAAACTTATTTTCATTCCGCTGTGCTAGTGAACTAGTTCTGGATTGTTGTAAAACTAAATAGGTATTTTTGAGGGTTCTCCCCATTTAAGTCGTGATATGTAACACGCAATATATTTTATTAATGAAAGAGTAATGTTGACTAATTTTAAGTCATATGTATGGTGAACGTAGCATTCCCTTGAGGATGTATCTTTTAAAAGAAAAACAATTTTTAAACTCTGATTATTTAATTAAATATTTAAAAAGAGTAAGGGGGTGTTACAAGTTGGTATCAAAGCAAAAGTTCGGTCTGTCCGGCCAAGTTTGTCGAAATCGTAGTGTCTCGAGAGATCCTCTTGTTGATCTCCAACAGAGACTTTGTTAGAGATTTTGTTTGGTTGTTTGCAAACCGTTGATTGTAAATCGCTTGTGGATCGCTGGATTGTATTAAGTGAGGTATGTGTGATTGGAAGAGCATTTTAACGACGCCCAAGGAGTAGGAATCGTGGCGGACGCCTTCTGCACTGGATCAAGTTAAAAAGTCCTTCAATGTGGAAGGTGTAAATTTTGAAAAGACGTAGTTTTGTGACCTTGATTAAATTGGATGCGTGAGTAGGAGGGACTGATCACCCTGATAATTCATTCCCAATGAAAGAGGTGACAATAACTCGTAATTATTATAAATTTTGAATATATACTAATTTCAACTTGATTGATTGAGTGGTGTGTGCAAGCTGATTGACTATTAACTTTTAGAAAAATAGGTGCCTTATGGGTGTTTGAGTTTGATTTGGGGTTTGATAATAGGAAGATGTCAGAATAAAGATTGACACTTTGGATTTGAAGTTCATGCAAAGAAAATAGAGCATGCCTTTTTGGAAAAGTTTAGAAATATGGTAGTCGACGAGTACCTATATAGGATCTAGATGATAGTGTATAACTTTGATGATTAGATGATTAAAAAAATTCGATTTAAAAGTAGGAATGCCGAGCTGAGGAAGGCATTGTTTGTAGTTGAATAGGCATTGACGTAAGATAGGAGCATTAGTACTTAAATGATTTCTATGGCGTAGTTCCCTATCGATAAATTAATGGTGTTTGGATAATCGAGTGAGACTTTGGTGGCCTGAAAATAGAGTTTTGGTACAAAGTAAAAGGTGTAGATTGAGTATGCCTAAGGGTAGCTATTTGAGTTAGGTGTATTATGATCAAGGTATGTCTTGTAGAGGTGAAGAGGTATTAAGGGTGTTGTAACCTTCGTGAAATTCTTAATGAGTGTTGGACTAGTTGTGTATGGAAAGTGTTTAGTAGCTGGCTTAAGTATGATCATAGTATGAAGATCAAAGGAAAGAAGGAAGAGGAAGGTTAGGTACATAGGACTACATATGAACTGAGGTGTAGTTGTTCAACCATAGGTGTGTTGAAGTGTAATATGCATATGACGTAGTATGTGGGAGTCAAAGTAATGTAGTACCGAGGTTTAGGTGCGTTTGAATAGTAAGTGTAGTGAAGCTTACCGTGACGTAGTGTGTAGAGAACCGAGGTGCCGTAAGAGTGTACCAAGCATTGTGTAGTGTAATGGCCGAGGTTAGGGAGTGCTTAGGTGTAGTGAGCCTAAGTGTAGTGGATAGACAATATTTGAAGGATTGTTTGTTGAATCTTGTTACCCTTGATTGACAGTTTGCTATAGGTTGATTGTTTACGTAATGCACATGAGTTTAATTTTGATTTGTGCTAAAATTATTTTGAAGTTATGTCTTCAAATGAAATGCGGTGTGCTTGGTTATAACAATTAAGGTTAGGATTCGCTTATAGTCTCCTTTTTGGCAAAATGAAATGATTGACTTTTCTAATTTACGAGTTTATGTCGGAAACTAAATTTTGAAAATAATAAGTGGTTGTTTGTGTGGCAACCTGTTCGTGTTATAATAAGATTTGGGGTTGCGTATAGTTTTCCCTTTTGGACAAAATTGTGAATTCTATGATTTTCAAAAAGAAACGGTACTTGGAAAATTCTCGTGTTTTTGGGAATGAACGTGATTTCAAGATTTGTGTTAAATTGCTCCAAGTTGTTTAGAATTTTATTACAAGAATGTGACATGATTTTAGCTTTAGGACCGATTAGGTCATGGAGTGATGTTGTTTGAAAATGACGAGGTCTTACAATAATTTCATGGTTTGACGAGGTAAAATCTTTTGAAACAAAAAGGTGAGTTTTACTCACGTTTAGAGAATTTTACAATGTGTTTGTGTGTTTATGTGTTGACATGTGTTAGAATATTTGGTTGTTTAATTCCGATATAACGTTTGCTATGTTAAAGGAATTGTTGAAGTTTATGAACCACTGCTGAAAATCTATTGCACCTATATTGTCTATTGAAATGTATGATATGTTCTGGTTTTAAAATTGATGTTCTGGACTGGTTAAACAGGTAAAAATTATTTTTGGGATGTCCATATTACAGAGGAAACTCTGCCGAGTTTTCGTTAGAAATTTTGATACATGTTCAAAGTAGTAATTGAATTGTGTGATTAGAGGGTAAATGAAATTGAGAAAATGTTAGAATGGATGTAAGCATGGTCGAAGAGCAAAGTTGTGAAATAGGTGTAAGAATTTAAGTGAAGAGTATGTCTGTCGATATATATATATATATATTGTCGAAATCTAGTATGGTCCAATTGTGGAGATATTGAGGTAAAGTGTGAGTCGAAGTTAGTGTTTGTTGAAACGTAGGTAAGTTGAAGTACAGAGTTGTCGAAACGAGTAATGTCTAAGTGTATTTCTCTAAGTTAGAGTGGAAGTGTCGAAATATTGAAGTTGTCAAAGTGTTGTATAGGTAAGTCGGAGGGTAAATCCATGGGAGTCGAGGTGTAGTGACTATAGTGCAGACGTTAAGTTATACTGTGTATCTACCGAGATGAAATGTTACGTTTAAGAGTGAAGCGCTCAAGTGTAGTGTAACCAAGGTGAGTAACTGAGGGAGTAAGGAGTGGTAATTGCTGTAGTGTGCGTACACCTAAGTACAGATGCCGAGATCCCGAGTGAGTGTGCCGAGATGCCGTTTGATGTTAACATGGTTTAGAATTATTGCTAAGCACCGGAGTGCGGTTGTTATGGAACTCGAGGAGGAATTATTAGTAATGACGACGAGTAGGTTAATTAGATGAATGAGATAGGTTGGGTTAGGAGATTGAGTTCGGAAGTGAGCACCAGAGATTGGAAACTTAAAGAGGGTAAGCTAATCGCAAATCGTAGTTGAGGGTATAGTGTCCCTGCATCGGAATAGATGGTATTTGAGTAGTCGAGTAGGATCTGGATATCCTACAGGTTAGAATATCTGCTAAGGGTAAGAGTGTAGAGAAGGTGTGTGTTTTGTTACCTTAGTGTACGATAGATTATGATGAGTACGATTAGAGGTATGATGAATGTTGGGTATTGCTTCGTGAGTATTTTCGAGGACGAAAATATTCTAAGTGGGGGAGAGTTGTAACGCCCCGAAAATAATTTGAATACTTATTTAATTAATCACTTAGGAGTTATGTGGTTAGTCATATTTAATTAAATGAATTAGGTGTTTTAATTAAATATGGAGGTGAGAGATAGTAAATAAGAGAGTGTTGATGTTATTAAGTTAGGGAGTAGTTGAATTAATGGAAGGGGGTGCGAATAGAGGCCCAAATCCACTTGGGCCCACTTGAATGTTGAATTAAAATGAAAGAAAGGAATGAAAAGAAAAAAAAATGCAGATCGAGAGAAGGGAGAGATCGCATGAGAGAGAGAACCGAGGAGGGAGGGCGACGGTGAAGGAGGGGAGGAGGTGGAGATCTTCTCCATCTTAGCACTAGGTAAGGGGGCTTTTTAGCTCATTCTCTTCCATTTTTCCTCCTCTAGCTATTGATGTTAGTTTCAATCCCTAATTCCTATTTATTGTTGTTTTGCCATTGTTGGAGAGTTTGAAGCTCAAAGTGGAAATTGTGGTGTTTGTTGAGTTTTGGAGGATAGGAGAGCTTGCATTCTTCAATTGCAAAGGTTAGGGGTCTTTTCATTTATAATAGGTTGTAATATTTGTATTGTATGAAGGTTAGGGTTTTAGAGTGGTTTATTGATTATTTGGTGAAGATGATGAATAGTGATTATATGTTGATTGAGTGTTATTTGGTTTGATTGTTGTTGTGTTGAATTGATTTTTGAGGAAAACACTATGTTGTTGTTGAAATGGAATTGATATGCACTTTTGTGTGGTTTATGAGTGTGGTTGATTTGTTGTTGAATAAATGGGTGTTTAGGTGTATTTGGATTGTTTTGATAATTGAATTGGTTGAGTTAATTGAATCGGTTGAGTTGATTGAATTGGTTGAGTTGGTTGAGTTGGTTGAGTAGGTATGTTCAAGAGAAGGGGGGGTGCCAAATCCCTAAGGAAATGGCGCCTAGAGAGCACCTTGGCATCGGTTTGGTTGAGCTGGCAAAGAGGGGGCGCCATTTGCCTAGCAAATTGGCGCCAGGGTCACGGTTGGTCTAGCTGAGGGTTGCGTGTGCATGTGTGGGGCGCCAAGTGTGGCTGTCCCGTGCGCTTTGGTGCGCCTAAGTGTGGAGGTGTGGCGCGGGGAAGGGCGCCAAATGTGGCTGTCCCGTGTGCCTTGGTGTGCCTTGGGGTGCCTTGGTGCGTTCGGTACGTGTGTTGGGCGCGGTGGCGCCAAGGGTGGCACCAGTGTGCGCTTTGTGTGTAAGTGAATGACGTGTGGTGAGTATGGTGTGGGCACCAATTGTGGTGTGCCCTTATGCTTTAGGCATTGATGTGTGTGTTACGGCAAGGGTGTCCAAGTGGCATGCCCGTGGTTGCCGGTTGAGATGTGGCTTTGTGCCTTGAGTAAGTGGTCCAATATAATTGAGAGTTGCCTAGAGGTTGTCTACGAGCCAGTGTTTCCATTTGGCCCTTATGTGACGCTTTAGTCCTAGGTGACGAGAGGTTCACGTAGTGGCCGAGTTGTAGTGATTGAGTTGTTCACTACCTATAGAGTAGAGGTGTCTGTGAGATGGGCGTTAGCCTTAGTGCTATTGAGGTTGTCTAAGAGAAATAGGCAATGTTGTGGTGACTGCAAAGCAATGCCGGTGAGTTTAGTGTTGTTGAATAACACAAGAGATGATATGCTGCGTGGCGGCTGAGTGGCCTAAAAGAGATGGTTGATTGTGAGTGATGCATTGTTCATAGAGTCTCATGAATCATATGCATCCACGACGGATATGGCCTGCGTGGCGGCCTTGGGTGGCCTAAAAGAGATGATATGCCTGCGTGGCGGCCTTGAGTGGCCTAAAAGAGATGATATGCCTGCGTGGCGGCCTTGAGTGGCCTAAAAGAGATGATATGCCTGCGTGGCGGCCTTGAGTGGCCTAGAAGAGATGGATCCACATGCATTATACCCTAGAGTTTGGGTTGCATTGCACTCATGCATACACTCATACATTTGATTGATGTCTCCCGATGAGTGGGAGTTGAATGCTATATGACTGAGGACGAGTGTTTGTTACTTGAGCAGTGAGGCTTCTCGATGTTTGTATTTAGTGACGTATGTTAGTATGGTTGTAGAGTGTGTTCTATTTCCTTCCTCGTATAATGCTTATATTATTTGTTATTATTTATGCAAAGAGACTCACCCTAGTATTTTATGTTGCCTGCTCTCGTGGCGACAAATGTGTGTTGTGCGGTGATAATCGAGTGAAGGTGCCTATGCCTTCCTGAGTTATTGTGTCAAGCTCTGTATAGTCAGACTAGGGATGGGGGAGTATAGTATCGTTACTATACTTATGTATTAAACTATTTTGGAGTTTGTATTGATTATGTAATGGATAAGTTAAACTTATTTTCATTCCGCTGTGCTAGTGAACTAGTTCTGGATTGTTGTAAAACTAAATAGGTATTTTTGAGGGTTCTCCCCATTTAAGTCGTGATATGTAACACGCAATATATTTTATTAATGAAAGAGTAATGTTGACTGATTTTAAGTCATATGTATGGTGAACGTAGCATTCCCTTGAGGATGTATCTTTTAAAAGAAAAACAATTTTTAAACTCTGATTATTTAATTAAATATTTAAAAAGAGTAAGGGGGTGTTACAACACTACCTTGACCAAGGCAATGTCTTTCCCTCTCAACACCTTCACTTCTCTATCATCAATCCTCACTGGCATAGTCTCCACAGTGAGGTTCTCACGTACCTCCACGTCATCCATGTGGTTCACATGAGACGGGTCTGGAATATACTTCCGAAGCTGTGACACGTGGAAGACATCGTGCAAGTTCGAAAGATTAGGCGGTAAAGCCACCCTATAAGCAACCTTTCCAACCCTCTCAGTGATTTGGTACGGTCCGATAAACCTTGGAGTTAACTTCTTTGCCTTGAGCACGCCCAACACGACCATAGGCGTGACCCTCAAGAACACGTGCTCACCACTGAAACTCCAAGTCCTTTCTCCTCCTATCATGGTAACTTTTCTGCCGACTCTGAGACTCTTTCATTTTCTCTCTGATCATTTTCACCTTCTCCGTAGTCTCCCTAACCAACTCTGGCCCAAGAACAACACTCTCACCGGACTCATGCCAACACAAAGGAGTCTTGCACCTCCGCCCATACAGTGCCTCAAAAGGAGCCATCCCTATCCTCGAATGATAGCTGTTATTATAAGTGAACTCGATCAGTGGGAGATGTGTATCCCACGCACCTCCCTGCTCTAGCACACAAGCTCTCAGAAGATCCTCCAAAGACTGGATGGTTCTCTCTGTCTGACCATCAGTCTGAGGATGATAAGCTGAACTCAACCTCAGCTTGGACCCCAAAGCCTCCTGCAAGCTTCCCCAAAACTCCGATGTAAACCTCGGGTCTCTGTCCGACAAAATACTCTTCGGGACCCCATGAAGCTTCACAATCACCAGAATGTATATTCTAGCCAACTTTGGCACAGGATAGGTGATGTTGATAGGAATAAAATGAGCAGACTTGGTCAACCTATCCACAATCACCCAAATAGTGTCAGACCCTCTCACAGTATTTGGCAACCCAGTCACAAAGTCCATGGAAATGCTGTCCCACTTCCATTCCGGAATCTCTAAAGGTTGCATCAGCCCCGCAGGTTTCTGGTGCTCAATCTTTGACTTCTGGCAAGTCAAACATGCATATACAAACTGCGCAACATCTCTCTTCATACCAGGCCACCAAAACAGTTTCTTCAGATCATGATACATCTTAGTAGCACCTGGATGAATGCTCAACTTACTCCTATGGCTCTCCTCAAGTATCATCTTCTTCAACTCAGCATCGTCCGGAACACAAATTCTGTCCCTGAATCTCAACACACCCTGGGAATCCAACCTGTAATCCCCATCAACAGCTTGCTCACCAGCAACCAGCAAATCTACCAATTTCACGTCTAACTTCTGGGCGTCTCTGATACTAACCAAGAAGTCATTCCCAATCCTCAGCATACCCAATCTGACACTCTGGGGTGTCACCTCACAAACCAGACTCAAGTCACGGAATTGCTCAATCAACTCCAATTCCTCACCATCATAGTGACATATGCAAAGTTTTTCGACTTAAAGCATCGGCCACGACATTAGCTTTGCTTGGTGATAGTTCAAGCCGAAATCATAATCCTTCAAAGACTCTAACCAACGCCTCTGTCTCATATTCACTCCTTCGGTCAAACAAGTACTTCGTGGACTCTTGTGATCACCGAACACTTCGAATCTGTACCATAGAGATAGTGTCTCCAAATTTTCAAGATAAAACACAATAGCGACCCACTCTCTAAGTCATGAGTAGGATAATTCTTCTCATGTGTCCTCAATCTGTCGGGACGCATAAGCAACTACCTTCCCATATCGCATCAACACACCTCCCAAACCCATCTTGGAGGCGCCACGAAGACACAACAAAAGGTTGCTCGCATGCACGCATCGTGACATCCGGCCGAGGAGGGCGGGAGTGATCGCCGGTGCCCAAAAAGGTGGCATGGCAAAGAGCGGCTCTGGCGACTTCAAGCGGCGGGCGCGTGAATGAACCGAATACGCACCTAATGAGAGGATCCCGAGAGGTGTGCGGTATGGGACTGCATAATTGAAGGAAGGCTTAAAAGAATTGATTTGAACTACCTATACCAACAAGATGCATCTTCTTTTGAGCCCATCCCATAAGAACTCCATAGTTAAGCGTGCTTGGCTTGGAGTAGTAGTGGGATGGGTGACCTTCTGAAGAAGTTTTCCGTAAAGCATGCAAGTGAGGACAAAGCATTCGAAAAGACTTGTGTTGGTTCGTGGGGCGATCAACAGATTGTAAAGCGATGCAGGATGTTACAAATGGTATCGAGCGTGCAGACCTCTCCCGCGGTGTGGTTCGAGGACCGAACCAAGCGGGCCCCGTGGGCATGTGACATCCGGGCCGAGGAGGCGGGGAGTGATCGCCGTGCCCAAAAAGGTGGCATGGCAAAGAGCGGCTCTGGCGACTTCAGCGAAGCGGGCGTGAATGAACCGAATACGCACCGGAATGAGAGGATCCCGAGGCCGCGGTATGGGGGACCGCATACTTGAAGGAAGGCTTAAAAGAATTGATTTGAACTACCTATACCAACAAGATGCATCTTCTTTTTCGGGAGCCCATCCCATAAGAACTCCATAGTTAAGCGTGCTTGGCTTGGAGTAGTAGTGGATGGGTGACCTTCTGAAGAAGTTTTCGAGAAGCATGCAAGTGAGGACAAAGCATCTTTGAAAAGACTCGTGTTGGTTCGTGGGGCGATCAACAGCTGTAGAAGCGATGCAGGATGTTACACAGACAACACTAACACTGGAGACGTGGTCAACCTCCTCTTCAGCAGCATGAACAACAGTTTACACAGACACCTCATATGGCTTACTCCGGTTCTGAAACTCACCTCTATCAGCAGCATGAACAACAATTTAGAACTAGTCTAGCAACACCTAATTGTCATAAACACTATGACAGACAGACACACTTGGTCGGACAGACCGAACTTTTGCTCTGATACCACTAATGTAACACCCCATTTCTACCCGGTAATTTAAATCAAAAATCAGAGTGTATAAAAAATCATTTTTCTTTAAATAGAGCGTCACACTTCTCTGTTAAAACACTCAACAGTCAATTCATCTCATAAACATAATCAAATACGTAACACCATAAATCACGTGGTAAACAATCTCATAACATGCAAAATGGAAATAAAGTTACGTCTCAAGGATTCAAAGAATCTCAAGTAATACATAGAGAATCATATATGAAAGCTCAACAAAGGAGCAAAACAAAGCAAATAAAGTCTAAACCCCAACCCCTAGGTGCTACGTGATCGAGCGCACCGACTCGGGGAGAAGTGAAGGTAGAAAGCCCTCACTCATGACTACCCGTGGTAAACAACAACGAGAAGGGGGTGAGTCTCGAACTATATAATAAAAGTGATAATAGGCAATATATACAATCACAGAGCACAAAGATAATCAAACGCACCAATCATCACTCAATAATATTCATGCATTCATGTGAATGTATGCAATGTAGTTATGCATGTGGTACCATTTGCCCTCCGCGTTCTCAATATTTGCCCTCGGCATTCTCATCAATAATGGAGTCCTCATGACTCGCCCTCGGCCGCCTCGGGCTTCACAATCATTTTATAAACTCTACGACCATAGTAGAATGTATGCATGAGACTCCATGTAACAACACAAACACATTCTCAAACAAATTTCAATACACGCATTAACTCTTACCTCGGTATTAATCTCATTTTATAGCCCTCATGGCTTGGCCCTCCGCTCATGCCCCCATGGCATTCTCAGTCATATCATTATACACTCTCACACCATTAAGTCCCAAGGACTAATCTCATCTAGAGGACTCAACCTCACTCAAGGACCCAAACCACCATTTAGGACCAAAACAATCATCTAGGGGCCAAATCACACCTAGGGACCAAAACAAAGACACTTAGGCACTTGGCAAAGACTAGGCGCCATTTTCCCCACATTCTCGCGCCCACGGTGCAACACAAAGACTAGCGCGCGAGCTTCAAAGACTTTGGGGCCCCACAGCAACACAACCCACTGGGCACCACTTTTCTAGCAACTGGCGCCTCTAGCGGCCTGACAGACCTGAGACACAAACCTGTGCACCAACTCGCAGACACAAACCTGACACGTGCACCACCCAGCGCCTGGCAAGCACGCTTTAAGCGCCCCAACCGACCCAAAGATCCACAACACTTGCAAACCAAAAACCACCCGAGCCAAAATGTTTAAAAATGTTTTTGGGCGGGTAAATACAAAATATGGCACGGTGAAATATGCCCGTAAAAGTAAGTTTCACCCAACCCACCCCATTTACACACACCAAGTCACCCCCACCGAGACATTTTTAAAACAACACTGTAACAGAAAACCACTCGAGCCAAAAACACTTAAAATTGAATTTGGGCGGTGAATACAAAATTTGGCACAATAAAATATGTTCGAAAATGTGAGTTTCCCTCAACCCACCCCATTTACACACACAAAACCACCCCCACCGGACATTTTCAAAATAACACCGCAACTGAAAAACCACTCGAGCAAAACACTTAAAATTGAATTTGGGCGGTGAATACAAAATTTTTGGCACGAGAAAATGTGCCCAAAATACAAGTTTCACTCCTCGGGCCCCAAAATACCCACATTCTCGCGCCAGACAAAGAAACACACTCTCACAAAGACTCAAAGCGGTTGCTTTGGGCGCCATTTCCCAAAGAACTTGGCGCCACGGCAAAGAACACCCCGCACACAAACACAACTCTAGCACATGAACAGAACCCAGCGCCATTTTCAAGAATGTGGCGCCCGGGATAGCAACACAACCTATAGCCTCATCAAGCATAGAGACACACGCGGCGCTGAATCCTAGCCCTTTGGCGCCCCAAACACCAACAACTCCAAATTCTCAAATTCTTTCAATTCAAATCATCTTATATCACTCAAATACCAATTATAATCATGTCAACACACTCAATTGCATACCATAACATTCAATCATGCGTAAAACCAATCAAGAACATAAAACCCCCAAATCAAAGCCCTAAATCGATTTTTATCATGCAATTTCTCAAATTCACCCAACAACAACTCAATTAACAATCAATTGACATCAAATCAAGACTCTATGACTCCTATACAACCTATTATATCCTCTATTATAGAGTGAGACTCCCTTACCTTATTTTACACCGTGAGAGAGCTCTTTCACGTAGTCACCTACAAAACCTCAGCGAACAAATCTCCTTCTCCTTCCTTTCTCCTTGGTGCGAAGCTCTCTCTCTCTTTTCCCTCTCTCTTGCGCCGTTTTCTCTCTTCTCCTTTCTCTTCTCTTTCGTTTTTTTCTTTCTTTTCCTCTTTGGTGCGAATGCACTAGCCCTAGGAGCCTAAGTCATTGGCTTGGGCTCCTGGGCCCAAGACGGCAGCTCCGGTATTTCTGATACCACTCCCTTCTATTAAAATAAAATACTAAATTATAAACACCATATTATAATTTAATATAATTAAAAATAGTGCAACACTTAAACAATTTAATCAATTTCTTAATTAAATTATTTGGGGTGTTACAATGTTGCTAGATGCTTTCTTATATAATGCTTATCATACTTGTTATTATTTATGTAAAGAGACTCACCCTAGCATTTTTATGTTGCCTGCTCTCGTGGCGACATGCAGGTGATTCTGAGTGAAGGTGTCCATGCCTTCTTGGGATTATTGTGTCAGCTCTGATTAGTAACACCAGGGATGGGGTTTTAGTATCTTCATTTTTATGTCATTTATTAGACTGTTTTGGATTATTTATTGAGTCTGTTAAACTTGGTTTTATTTCCGCTGTGCTGTGAACCATTTTCTGGATTATTGTAATACTTAAAACAGGTTTTGAGGGTTCGTCCCATTTGGATATGATTTATATTTCACGCACTAGATGCGTTTGAATTTTTAAATGTCATTTTGATGGGGTTTTTATTAAATGTAGCACTCTCTTTGAGGTGCGTGGAAAAATATTTTTGAAACTCTCATTTTTAATTCATTAAATTAGTATTAAGTAGAATGGGGTGTTACATTAGTGGTATCAGAGCAGTTCGGTCCGTCCGGCCAAGTTGTCGAGTCTGTTAACCCTCGAGTCTTGGTACTCGTTCTAAATCATAATTATGTTGCTGGTTATTACTGTTAACTTTGTTGGTTTGTTCATTTATTGACATGCTTTGTGATTTAATTGATGGATGACGATTGAAAGTATATCGATCTATTGAGGTATGTGTGATTAAAATATGTGACTGTTAGTTGTACCACTGATTCTGGTTGTTTGCGACTGTTGTTGTATCATAAAGATATGTGTGATTAAAAGAGTTTTAACGACGTCAAAGGAGTGAAAGTCGTGACGACGCCTTCGCACTCCGGACTGCGTTAAAAATCTTTTAAGGTAGTAGTATAAATTGAAAGACAGTAGTTTTTGTGACCTTAATTAGTTGGTTGCATGAGTAGGAGGGACTGATCACCCCAATCACTCATCCCCAATGAAAGAGGCGACAATAACTCATGGTTACTATTAAATTTAGATGCATGCTGTAACACCCCAACTTTCATATTAACATATTTTGGGTTAAGTGTGAATATAATAGTAATATTTGTAATATATTGTGCGTCCTAGAAATTATATATTTTAGAAAAAGTTTATTATTTAAGTGATTTTATGCATTTATGAGTGTTTGAATTATTAAAACGTGTTGAAATGATATTGAACCGTATTCTTATAGTATATGGTGTAATATATTGTTATATTACTTAAAAATTAGTATTTCAACTATAGATCATTTAGAAACAAATATTATGGTCAAATAAGTATTAAGATTTAAGATGGTGTTTATAGTAAAAACGTTCAAAAGTAAATAATGCAAATGAGCTTTGGGCCTCTTTGCCACACGTACTCATTTTCTTTTGCCTGACTATTATCTATCCTATCTAATCTTGTTTTTCATAAAAACCTAGTTTTCCCGAATTTCTCTGGAGACGCAGCCGCCATGCTCTCCTTCTCTCGACCCAAACCGTTTCATCTTGCTTTCACCAAATTTACTTCTTCATCTTGCAAGTTTATTACTTCCTCCATCATGTGTAATTAGTTGAAAGCCGTCACCTTTCTTTTTATTGAGTAAATCCACGCCACATGACTTCATGGGATAAATTGGAAGCATGATCTGTCAATGCAAGTGGAGGAGCCTAAAGCCTTTTATTCACTAATTAATGGATAAAAGGGAGATGGAAGGAAGCTTATCATAGGTTCGTTTACAGCCAGCACATAGTCATGTGCCAAAGTACCATATCCCTCCTTCCGGTGGTCACTCTGTCCTCGGATTATGTCACCACCGTTACATATCGAATAGGCTCGAGATCTTGTGATATGTCTTTGTTGATTCACTTTTGGAAGGCGCAAGAGAGAAGAGAGGACGGCGCACTCAAGGAGAAAGGAGGAAGCTTTTGTTGCTGTGGTTACCCGGTGTTTCGTAGAGATCTCTTCGTCTTCGAAAAACCTAAGGTAAGGGGGGTTAAATCTCATAAGGGTTTATATGATGGGGTTATGTGGGGAATTAGTAACTATGATTCTAGTTAGGTTTGTAGTTGATTGTAGGACTGAAATTTGATGTGAATTTGTTGTTGGTTTGGTTGGAGATTGAATTACCATGTGAGAACACTTGTTGTTGAAGTTGTGCCCATAACATGTTTGATGATATGTATGAATGAACCTTAGAATCATGCTAGGTAATTGATGTGAAGTTTAAATGGTTGTTCCGATGCCTAAATGTCGTTTAAAAACGTGGTTGTTGCTTTGGTTGTTAGTAAAAGGCACCAAGGAATGAGGTTTTGACACCCTAGCGCCATTAGGCTAGGAGTTTGGCGCCCCATTGTGTCGAAATTGCCAATTTGTGTTTTGGTGATCCAAATCGTTGTTTCGGTGCTCTAAATTTGTTGTTGAATGTGGTTGGTCTTGAGAATTAAAAAAATTTGAGGAATAGGAACTTAGCGCCCCTAGCGCCACTGTGCTAGCTCATCAGCGCCACGGCGCAACACAAAGTTCTTGCCGCCAGCGCCACTTTCCTCTGTTTTGGCGCCCAGAAAGGCAGCGAGTTCTTTGCGCTCGCGCCTTGTGTTCTTGGTTTTAGCGCCTCGCGCAACCCATTCTTGCCGCCAGCCTCTTTCTTCTTGTTTTGCGCCAGCCCACTGCGTTATCTTTCTTTACTGGCGCCTTGTATTCTTTGTTTTAGCGCCTCGGCGCAACCTGTCTTGCCGCCAGCGCCACTTTGCCGGTTGAGGTTCTTTGTTTAGCGCCATGGCGCAAGCTGTTTCTTGCTCGCGCCAAGTTCTTAAATTAGCGCTCGCGCACTGTATCTTCTTGCCGCGCTGAAATGCTAGGGATTAGCGCGCCCATGCGGCAAAGTTCTTCTTGGCGCCATTTGTGTTGTTGGTTAGCGCCACAGCGCGCGCGTATTCTTGTTGCCGCCGCCGCCTTTTTGACGTTGTTTGTGGCACCCGTTGCCCAGCCATCTTGAGAGTACCAATAGGTGTTGCTTTCGAGTCTTTCGTGTTGTGGTTGGGTCATTGTGAGTTGTTGTGCCCAAATATGGGTGAATGTGATGTGTCGTTGCTTTTGTGATAGAAGTACAAATATTAAGCTGTTGATAATTGTCGTTGTGAACCATGAGACTTGCTATTTTAAGTTGTTGTTGTTGTTGTTGGGTCGGTGAGACCAAAACCACGTTGTTGTTCTTTGTGAGTCCATGAGACTCTTATGTAAGTTGTTGTTGTAGTTGAAAGAAAGGGTCAAGTGCCGTTGTTTGGTTGTGTTGTTTCATGAGTCCATCGCATGGCATATGCATACCCCGTGTTGAAGGCTGCGGTCTTGGAGCTCTGCTCAACGTGTTGAAGGCTGCGGTCTTAGAGCTCTGCTCAAAGTGTTGATGTTGTAACCATAAAGGTTGTTTTATGTTGACTGGTACCACATGCATATACCCGTGTTGTGGGTTGCATTTCCATGCATATGTCTCGATCGTGTTGTTGCCATTCGTGTTGTAGTAATATGGTTGTGCTTCTTGATGACGTTGTTTGTGATAATCTTTGTATGTTGTCTTTGTCTGTAGTTATGGTTGCTAAGACCTCGCATATTACTTATCATATATTCCTTTATGTTGTTGGACTCACCCTTTCTCTGCTTTTAATGTTACCCTACGTGGGTGACATGCGGTGTAGTCGTGTGTGAAGGACCTTCTCTCCTTCCTATTTAGAGTCGATTGTCGAGTCGCTCGATACGTAGCACACGGGGGATAGACGAACACCGTTGATTTTGCTTTGCTTTTACTTTAGACTCTCATTCTATTTGCGTTATTGTTTTATATGAAGTGTATTTTACACTAAGTTGTTGGTTGAGATTATGCATGTGATAGATCATTATATTCCGCTGCGTTGTGATGAATTTTGAGTTGTGCTACGTACTTATTAAATCGCCTTAATGAAAGACCAAATTTGACTATTAATGTCGTTTAAATGTTGAGTTTAAATGTTGATGTGTAACGCTCCGATGCATCTTTGGTTGTTCTTTTCACACTCGATAATTAAATAAATAAATGGGGTAGAATCGGGGTGTTACATAGTGGTATCGAGCGCGATTCGATCTGTCCACCAAGTAGTCCTGGTCGTAGTGTTAATTATTTCTAACTTTTGTTTATGTGGCGACTTTGAGTTGAGATGGTGGGAGGGACGATCTTTGCTATTACATCTATATGACACCCATGGCACAAGTTAGTTGGTTAAGTTCGGTCCTAGCCAGATTTGTTTGTGTTGTTTCTTGTGCTTTCCGACGTGTGAACTCTAAGTAGAGTTGCATGCATTGCTTGTTTGATTCTTGATAGTTGTGAGGTGACCAAGTTAGTTGGTTAAGTTCTCAAGATAATAAGATGAATGATGGTTATACTCGGGGAAGATCATTAAAGTTATAGCGATATAGAAAGAAGTTAGAATCCAAATAAGAACCCAAACAACTCTTTTCCTCTAGAGAGTTTTTCATGGAGCCCCACGGTCTATTTACTTAAGCCATGTGTTTTGTCATTATGTTTTCTTTGTGTGAACTTTGTATTGTTGGCACTTGTTTTGTTACTTTTTGTCTTCTTGATCTCTAAAATCATATATCTTGAGCTTTTCGATTCGACATTGGTTGTTTCTTTTTATAGTTTGTGTTACGGTCTCAAAATCTTAGAATAATAATGTGTCTTTGAGAATGCTTGTATTTTAAATTAGCTTTTAGTACTAGATGTCCACATAAGTATTTAAGTTAACTCGGTTGAGTTAATATTTATTCTTCCGTAAAATCCTTGGCTATAACATGTTTTTTTTTTTTTTTTTTTTTTTTTTTTTTTTATTTGTGTATGGATATTATAGACTAAGTGCCTTGTGAATCAGTCTTGTTAGTTATTTTCAAGTGCTTCATTGTCTTCTTGATTACTATAAGTGTTAATTTTCTTGTTTACATGTTGCAACTATTACCTTCTTCTACTTTATAATTACAACCACATGTGATAACTTTAATTGTGGATTGTATTTTTATGTTGATATTATCTCACTTATTTTATTTTGTTTGTATCTACTTAATTATTTTCGATGCGTATGGTGGTGAACTCTCATGTTAAATTTCATTTTATCATTTTAAAACGGATTATAGTAGGGCATGCTAACGAGACTAGTTTTTTTGATTGGCTGAGAATATTTTTAGCGGATAATAAAGTAAGATTAGTTCATTTCACAAGTATGCTCTCTATGTATCATGGTTGTTACATTTAAAAAAAAATGTATTTGTTTCTTTCTTTCTAATGAAAGCTTAGAATGGTGGTGGAAGTTTTGTCAAAGAACCAATTTATGTATAGAATTTCTAGAGTAAGTTGCATTTAAAAAAAAAGAAAAAGGAATTACTTATTGTATTTAACTCCTCAGGAACTTTGCTAACAATGTGTCAGTTATGTCAGTTACTTCTTTAGAATCCCAAGAAAAATGTTAATGAGGCTGTTTTTTTGAGTTTTTCTTAACTTGTTTCTATTATTTCAGTTGACGTATATATGTATTTAATTTAATTTAATTAATTTACAACTTATATGTTTTGTGTTTGTAGGATTTAAGTACATTGTAATCATTGTGCTTGCATGACTTCCACTTGCTTGTTATTTTATTTTGTATTTTTTGTGCTATTTTATTTTTAGTGAGCTTTACTTAATATCGTTGGAATGAATAATTTTTATGCTTATTGATAAAGTGATTCCTTCGTTAATCCTCTTTTGAGCATTTTCATAAGAATGACTACTTGAGTCCTATTTGATATTCTTTTGTTTTGGTCTTGAGCTTATGAAATTTCGAGGACGAAATTTTTTAGGAGGGATGAATTGTAACACCCCAACTTTCATATTAACATATTTTGGGTTAAGTGTGAATATAATAGTAATATTTGTAATATATTGTGCGTCCTAGAAATTATATATTTTAGAAAAAGTTTATTATTTAAGTGATTTTATGCATTTATGAGTGTTTGAATTATTAAAACGTGTTGAAATGATATTGAACCGTATTCTTATAGTATATGGTGTAATATATTGTTATATTACTTAAAAATTAGTATTTCAACTATAGATCATTTAGAAACAAATATTATGGTCAAATAAGTATTAAGATTTAAGATGGTGTTTATAGTAAAAACGTTCAAAAGTAAATAATGCAAATGAGCTTTGGGCCTCTTTGCCACACGTACTCATTTTCTTTTGCCTGACTATTATCTATCCTATCTAATCTTGTTTTTCATAAAAACCTAGTTTTCTGAATTTCTCTGGAGACGCAGCCGCCATGCTCTCCTTCTCTGACCCAAACCGTTTCATCTTGCTTTCACCAAATTTACTTCTTCATCTTGCAAGTTTATTACTTCCTCCATCATGTGTAATTAGTTGAAAGCCGTCACCTTTCTTTTTATTGAGTAAATCCACGCCACATGACTTCATGGGATAAATTGGAAGCATGATCTGTCAATGCAAGTGGAGGAGCCTAAAGCCTTTTATTCACTAATTAATGGATAAAAGGGAGATGGAAGGAAGCTTATCATAGGTTCGTTTACAGCCAGCACATAGTCATGTGCCAAAGTACCATATCCCTCCTTCGGTGGGTCACTCTGTCCTCGGATTATGTCACCACCGTTACATATCGAATAGGCTCGAGATCTTGTGATATGTCTTTGTTGATTCACTTTTGGAAGGCGCAAGAGAGAAGAGAGGACGGCGCACTCAAGGAGAAAGGAGGAAGCTTTTGTTGTTTGTGGTTACCCGGTGTTTCGTAGAGATCTCTTCGTCTTCGAAAAACCTAAGGTAAGGGGGGTTAAATCTCATAAGGGTTTATATGATGGGGTTATGTGGGGAATTAGTAACTATGATTCTAGTTAGGTTTGTAGTTGATTGTAGGACTGAAATTTGATGTGAATTTGTTGTTGGTTTGGTTGGAGATTGAATTACCATGTGAGAACACTTGTTGTTGAAGTTGTGCCCATAACATGTTTGATGATATGTATGAATGAACCTTAGAATCATGCTAGGTAATTGATGTGAAGTTTAAATGGTTGTTCCGATGCCTAAATGTCGTTTAAAACGTGGTTGTTGCTGGTTGTTAGTAAAAGGCACCAAGGAATGAGGTTTTGACACCCTAGGCGCCATTAGGCTAGGAGTTTGGCGCCCCCATTGTGTCAGAATTGCCAATTTGTGTTTTGGTGATCCAAATCTTGTTGTTTGATGCTCTAAATTTGTTGTTGAATGTGGTTGGCTGCTGAGAATTAAAAAAATTTGAGGAATAGGAACTTAGGCGCCCCTAGGCGCCACTGTGCTAGCCATCAGGCGCCCTGGCGCAACACAGGTTGCTGCCAGGCGCCACTTTCCCTCTGTTTTGGCGCCCCAGTGCAGCAGGTTGCCGCCTGGCGCCTTGTGTTGCTGGTTTTGGCGCCCTGGCGCAACCTGTCTTGCCGCCAGCGCCTCTTTCTTCTTTGTTTTGCGCGCCCAATGCAGCTTTTATCTTTTCTTTACTGGCGCCTTGTATTCTTTATTTTAGCGCCACAGGCGCAACCCAATTCTTGCCGCCAGCGCCACTTTGCCGGAGAGGTTCTTTGTTTAGCGCCATGGCGCAAGCGTGTTGCTGCTGGCGCCAAGTTGCTGAAATTAGCGCTCTGCGCGCGTGTCTTCTTACTGGCGCCGAATCGCTAGGATTAGGCGCCCTGTGCGGCCAGTTCTATCTTGGCGCCATTTGTGTTGTTAGTTACGCCACTGGCGCCTTCGTATTCTTGCCAGCGCGCCTTTTTGACGTTGTTTGTGGCACCCGAGTTGCCCAGATTCTTTGGAGAGTACCAATAGGTGTTGCTTCGAGTCTTTCGTGTTGTGGTTGGGTCATTGTGAGTTGTTGTGCCCAAATATGGGTGAATGTGATGTGTCGTTGCTTTTGTGATAGAAGTACAAATATTAAGCTGTTGATAATTGTTGTTGTGAACCATGAGACTTGCTATTTTAAGTTGTTGTTGTTGTTGTTGGGTCGGTGAGACCAAAACCACGTTGTTGTTGCTGTGAGTCCATGAGACTCTTATGTAAGTTGTTGTTGTAGTTGAAAGGGGTCAGCGTTTGTTTGGTTGTGTTGTTTCATGAGTCCATCGCATGGCATATGCATACCCCGTGTTGAAGGCTGCGGTCTTGGAGCTCTGCTCAACGTGTTGAAGGCTGCGGTCTTAGAGCTCTGCTCAAAGTGTTGATGTTGTAACCATAAAGGTTGTTTTATGTTGACTGGTACCACATGCATATACCCGTGTTGTGGGTTGCATTTCCATGCATATGTCTCAGTCGTGTTGTTGCCATTCGTGTTGTAGTAATATGGTTGTGCTTCTTTGATGACGTTGTTTGTGATAATACCGTATGTTGTCTTTATCTGTAGTTATGGTTGCTAAGACCTCGCATATTACTTATCATATATTCCTTTATGTTGTTGGACTCACCCTTTCTCTGTTTTAATGTTACCCCTACGTGGGTGACATGCAGGTAGTCGTGTGTGAAGGACCTTCTCTCCTTCCTATTTAGAGTCAGTGTCGAGTCGCTCTGATACGTAGCACCTGGGGGATAGACGAACACTGTTGATTTTGCTGTTTTTACTTTAGACTCTCATTCTATTTGCGTTATTGTTTTATATGAAGTGTATTTTACACTAAGTTGTTGGTTGAGATTATGCATGTGATAGATCATTATATTCCGCTGCGTTGTGATGAATTTTGAGTTGTGCTACGTACTTATTCGTCGTCTTAATGAAAGACCAAATTTGACTATTAATGTCGTTTAAATGTTGAGTTTAAATGTTGATGTGTAACGCTCCGATGCATGCTGGTTGTTCTTTTCACACTCTGATAATTAAATAAATAAATGGGGTAGAATCGGGGTGTTACACATGCACTAATTTTAATTTGGTTGATTGCTTGATTAGCTTGTTAGAATATAGAAAGTAATTTTTATATGACCTAACCGTAGTAAGTACCCACTGAACGATATTTGAAGATTGCTTGTTGGAAATTGATTGCACTTGAGTGACGTCCTTGCCATAAGTTGAATGTTTTTGTGATGCATGTGAGTTAAATTTGATTTGTGCTTAATTGTCTCAAAATTAGTATGCTAAAATGAAATAATGTGTAATGCTATATTTCCGTTATCTCAATTAAAGTTGCATAACTTGAAGTTCTGACATTTTCAGTGTTTCAATTCGGCTTGTTTCGTGAGCATGATGTGTTTTGTCAAAATTAAATGATTAATTTCCTTACCTTCTTAGTGTATGTCAGAAGTTAAATTTTGAACTAATAGGTAGTTGTTTATGCGGTTGCATGCTCGAGTGATAGTAAGGTTGGGGTTCCTGTAACACCCCCTTTCTAGACAACCGTTAATCACTGTATTCTATCAGAGTTTTTTAAAAATAAAATCATTAAAGGGAATGTCACATTTCAACGCTTATAAAAACAATCAGCTCATAGTCAATTCATAAGAAGTTTATAAAATATTAAAACGATACGCAAACACATAGTTTAGGTCGGGCCTCAAACACTGTTTTAGCTTACGATCTCAAAATAAAGGACGCTTCCAACACAAATGGAAGGATTACTAGTTTTTAACAAATCACTTAGTACATCATCAATAAATGTCTAAAGCATCAAATAATAAAATAAAGACGACTACGCCTCCCTCAGTGCTACATATCGTAGCCGAGACACAACTACTAGTAGTAGGCGTGCATAAGGATGCCCTCACTCGCGAGTACTGCAGCGTTGCCACATAAGAGCAACATTCCAAGCGAGAAAGGGTGAGTCTCTTTATACTGAGATAATAATAATTAAGATAAGCATTATGATAAGAAAAGCGATGAGAGACACTCAATCGCAAACATTAGTCATACTTTGTCGAAGATACCTCCTCACTTCATAATTTATTCATAAAGCTATAATCAGCACTGGACATTTTAACACGTGTAAGAATGTATGCATGTATGCGACATGCATGTGGATCCATCATCACCGCTTTAATTTATTTTGCACGGAGGCGCTCGCGCTTTGGACCGAAGTCCCACACCGCTTTGGACCAAAGTCCCACACCGCTTTATGCAACATGAGTCATGTGACACTATGACTATGCATCACACACACCAAGCACAATCACAACAATTATTAAAACTCACCGCTTGTATATATCAATTCAACATCATCGTTATGTAACCCTTAAGGTCACCACACCGCTTTCACATCTCCGCTTAATTACAAACTCGGTTCGGTATTCTCTACTTAATAATTTAACTCAACAAATGTTATACCACACCGCTTAAACTCAACAATTATTGTACCGCACGCTCAAACTCAACAATTATTGACCACTTTCAAGACATTGGCACACATGAAACATATATATATCCCCACGGGTCCATTCTCAAGACGCTTTCACACTAGAGTCCCATACACCACATTTTATTTTGGAAAAACATCATCTTTTCATTTAGAAAAAGTCACGTTTACATTTAGAAAAATATCACATTTTTGGTTTGGAAAACAAGCTGTGAGGCCGTGAGGAACAACAACTAGAAACAAAGTGAGAAAATAGCAATATTCGACCCAACTCAATTCTCAACCTCAAAAATATAAGTTTTATCCTTCAGTGAAAATCATTAAAACTCACTAAGAAAACCGTCAAGCTCATCAATGGAGTTAACAAATAATTCCCCACACTCACCCCAAATCGCTTATCACAATTATCACAACTCCATCAATAAATCATCAAGTTATCAAATAAAAATCATCACGAGTCCATCAAGGAAATCATCGAAAATTACCCAACAATTCATCAAGACTCACCAAAACTAAGCATCAACAAGGCAACTCAATCACATTATAATAACTCAGTCCAACAACATTTCAAACAATTCAATTCAGCAACTCTCAGTATCACAACAATCAAACAATTTCATCAAACATCATATTATCACAATAATTCCACATTCCCATAATCCCAATCTCTACAACCTAACCTATACATAATACAAATCTTAAGGGTTATTATAAGCATAAAGAAGAGCCCCCTTACCTCGATAGAAACTTCCGGTGGTATCAACAAGAGCAGAGTATGCCGGTAGCGACAGTCCAACACTTAACGGTCACGAACAGGGTGTAAAGAGAGTGAAACACGGCGAAAGAAAAGGCTCCGATGTCAACCTCACCGAAACGAACAAAGGACTAGAGCTTCCTGAAGGACTCGACGAGTAGAATCCAAATACGGTGTCCGTTTTTCCAACCGGAGCCGGTGGTGGTCGGAAAGAGGAGAAAACCGTTCGGTTGGGGTTTTCGTTCTTGCAAAACGGTGCTTCAATCGATAAAACTAAGGCTAGAAACGGAATTAGTGGCGAAATTCGAGTGGGAAGGTGAAGTTTCATGGTCAACCGCGGAGAGGAGAGGGAGAACGAAATGGGGGAAGGAAAGGTTAGGGTTTTTGGAGCTGCTGCAAGTCTGAGGAAGAAGAAGAAGCCAGCGCCGGGTCGGGTTCGGTTCTGGGCTGGGAGGGCGCGTTCGTGGGCTGCGCAGGTGCGTGGGCTTAAGTGATCTGCAGTGGGGTGCGTCCAGTAGGTAACGAGGGGGTGCATGCGAGTAAAAATAGCCAAAAGCCCATTTTAAACACTTTTAAATCCCAATATCATTATAACTATTATTTTAACACCACCTCAATGGACCAAAATAATTTTCTAGATAAATAATATCTCAAACACTAATATTTTATAAAAATAAAATAAATAAATATATATATAATGATAATAATCATATATTACCAATAGCGTATTAAGATATAATCTAACGTGATTTCAACTAAATTTCAAACTCAAACCACTATAACTTAAAATAGTTTAATCTTATCAATATAAAATAGTTCATAAAACAAATACATATTAAAAGAACTGACACACGAAAATCGGGGTGTTACAACTCTCCCCCACTTAGAATATTTTCGTCCTCGAAAATCACGCTAATCCCAACAACGAGATGAATCTAGTTCGCACTTAATCTCTTCGAAAATTTGCACGATTTAAATCCTAATGTTAACCTCGGTACACCCACCTGCAATCCTTTCAACGTCCTATTCTTTGGTCTGAGAAACACTAACGTATGCGTCTACTTCTCATCATGGGTCTCAACCTAATATATTGACTCCACCTCTTAGGTCACATAACTGTGCATCTTCATTCTAAGCGTAAATCGCCACCACAGGTTCAAGAACGACACACCAACTAAAATAAGGTATGAGATGAATTCCTACCCCCTAGGACTACACATAGAATAACACATACACATTTGCAACACACACCAGTATCTAGAATTTGCTAATCAACTCTCGCATCATCGTGCAATTCAAGAGAACAATCTTTTTAACATATCATACTTAAATTAGGGGTATCTGCTAAACAACACATAGTCCTGAAACCCAATGATCTAATCATGTTAAACAATGAACCCTCAAAAACAATCATCACATAATAAAATAAAAAATTAATTAAATACTCAGGCATCGTTTTAATCTATTTATCAGAAGGCAGGAGTTAGCATGTGGTTTGACTATTCTTCACGGAAGTTAAATGAAACATATATTCCTACCAGGACAAGTTATCGCACACCGTAGTGTAAAATCAAGACACAAGTAAGCTTACTTCAGTCCTATATATCAAGTTTATTTCTAGTAAGCCCCTATAAGAGTTCTAGACTCGTTAGAAGATACAAGCACTATTCACATATATACTTATATATTACATTCTTAAGTTCGTAAACTCATTTAGAAAAACTTTCAACATTAGGATTATCTTAAACCTCGTTAGCACGCGCTTAGCACAATTCAAGACATGTAGATAAAATAACTTCCAATCATATTACTTGTTTAGAAAACATATGCATCTTCACAGCGAAACACGTTCACCACATCATATATACATAGAGAAAATTTTGGACACGTGAAATAAATGAAACAACATAGGGTGAAGATGCCCCTTAACACTTCCAAATCAAATAGTACTCAAACAAAACCATTAGTTCTCGTCGTCTCTTTCATCGGTGGTGAGTACTTGGGGTGATCAGTCCCTCCCACTCACGTAACCAATTAGTGAAGGTAACAGAATTACAATTCAATTTATTTACGCAAATGCACAACAATAGCGACTCAAGCAACATATAACCAACACTTTAATTTTTGGGAAAACGCACGTCAATTTTTTTTTTTTTTTTTTTTTTTTTTTTTTTTTTTTGTAAACATCCTCATAAAATTTTGGGTAAACCGTGTGCTCAAAATCGAGTATCTGATACATTCGAGTTGCAAGAACAAAGGGCAACCAAAATCTTCTTACTTATGACACAACAACAAACCATACCCTTTTTATTTATAAAACAACAAAAAATTTCATTCGAAAACGGCATCAAGACAGAGTGAAAAACAACAGCCCTTTAGCGCAAAACATCATCAAACAACAGCAAAACACGGAGTGAAAATAATACTTCTTTTTAGCGCGCAACGGCAGTGAAAACAGCACGTTTACAACATAAAAACAACGCTTCATTTTCATAAAACAGCGATACGATTATTTCATAAAAATAGCAACTCATTTTTTTTTTTTTTTAGCAAAACCGCAGCATTCTTATGTAGCAAACAGCAGCAATGGTATTCTTTTCAAAACAGCAACAGCATACAATTTAAGTCACTACACATAGCATTCTCTCAATTTATTCCCAATTTTGTTTATCATCTAAACACACAATTCAAACTCTACAAAGTCTCTCTAAATTACTAGTGATTAAGTTTCATGAAGTCTCTCTAACAAATCTCGAATTCAATTTACAAGTATTAATATTCCCTATATGACAACTTTACACTTATCACCTTTATAATACTAAGTTCTACTCAAAATGAGACAACTACAATTATAGACTATCTACTTATTATATTTGCACCTAAACCTCTATTTCACATTATTTTTCCATCTCAAGGTATCATACATCATAAATCTTAAATACAATATAGCAATCAATTAAAATACAATACACTCAATTAGGTAAATTACGGTCAACAGATATTACACATAATTCAAATAATACATAGAGCATACATAATTTCATAGCCAAATTCAACGTCATGGAGCACACAAAGTTTCATAGCCAAATATACCTAAAACCAAAATTTAGACAAAAATGGGGTCTAAGATCAACTATCATTCTAGAAAACACATAAAGCGATCAAGCATCCTTTAAACACATGACATTTTTGGAATTTGAGAGTCAACAAACACAAAATCATAGTGAAGCGAGAAAACTACTTTCGAGATAGCATTCCATAATTAAATCGGTAGCTAAAAAAATAAGCGACATAGCGATTTACACAAAGTACTCGGAGAGGAAACACACACATAGCAAAGAATAAAAAACAATAAGCGGCGCTAGTATCAACAATAGCAATCCTACCGTCGTGCCAATTCAAACTAATCAACGCAACACAAGTCATGGTTAGAACGAGTACTAAGACTCGAGGACAACTAGACTCGACAACGGACGACTTGGCTTGGACACGGACAAACTTCGACTCTGATACCACTAATGTAACACCCCTTTCTAGACAACCGTTAATCACCGTATTCTATCGAGTTTTTAAAAATAAAATCATTAAAGGGAATGTCACATTTCAACGCTTATAAAAACAATCAGCTCATAGTCAATTCATAAGAAGTTTATAAAATATTAAAACGATCGCAAAGACATAGTTTAGGGTCGGGCCTCAAACACCGCTTTAGCTTACGATCAGAAATAAAGGACGCCTTCCAACACAAATGGAAGGATTACTAGTTTTAACAAATCACTTAGTACATCATCAATAAATGTCTAAAGCATCAAATAATAAAATAAAAGACGACTACGCCCCTCCCCAGTGCTACATATCGAGCGGCGAGACCTCTCCCGATCGGTGTGGTTCGAGGACGAACCAAGCGGAAGGCCAGTGGGCATGTGACATCCGGGGCTGAGGAGGCGGGAGTGATCGCCGGTGCCCAAAAAGGTGGCATGGCAAAGAGCGGCTCTGGCGCCTTCAAAGCGAAGGCGCGTGAATGAACCGAATACGCACCGGAATGAGAGGGATCCCGAGGTTGTGCGGTATGGGGTATCTGCAGATTGAAGGAAGGCTTAAAAGAATTGATTTGGACTACCTATACCAACAAGATGCATCTTCTTTTGAGCCCATCCCATAAGAACTCCATAGTTAAGCGTGCTTGGCTTGGAGTAGTAGTGGGATGGGTGACCTTCTGGGAAGTTTCCCGGAAAGCATGCAAGTGAGGACAAAGCATGTTGAAAAGACTCGTGTTGGTTCGTGAGCGATCAACGCTTAGAAGCGATGCAGGATGTTACACCTAGTCTTTGCCAAGTGCCTAAGAGTCTTTGTTTTGGTCCCTAGGTGACAGTTTGGTCCCTAGATGATGGTTTTGGGTCCTAAATGGTGGTTTAGGTCCCTGGGTGAGGTTGAGTACCCTAGAGGAGAATAGTCCGGTGGGACTTAATGGTGTTGAGAGTTTATCATGAGGTGATTGAGCATGCCATGGGGGCATGGGCCGGAGGGCCAAGCCAGGAGGGCTATAAAATGAGACTAACACTGAGGTAAGAGTTAATGGGTGTATTGAACTGTTTGAAATGGTGTTTGTGATGTACATGGAGTCTCATGCATACATTGGCTGCGGTCGTAGAGTTTATAAAATGAATTGTGAAGCCTGAGGGCGGCCGGGGGGCCTTATAAAATGATTGTGAAGCTTGAGGCGCGGAGGGGGCGAGTCATGAGGACTCCATTATTGATGAGAATGCCGGTGGGCAAATGGTACCACATGCATACTGACATTGCATACATTTCCATTAGTGCATGAATATTGTTGATTGATGGTTGGTGTGTCTGAGTATGCTGCAAACTATGATTATATATTGCTTATTATCACTTTTATTATATAGTTCGAGACTCACCCTTTCTGTTGTTATTTACCACAGGTAGTCAGGAGTGAGGGCTTTCTACCTTCACTACTCCCCGAGTCGGTCTGCTCTGATACGTAGCACCTAGGGGTTGGGGTTTAGACTGTTATTGCTTGTTTTGCTCCATGTTGAGCCTTATATGTATTTGTTTTGAGATTGCTGAGTATTACTTTGAGATGTAGTTTGTTTCCGCTGTTTGACCTGAGATTTTACCCCACGTGTTGTATGGTGTTATGTATCTATGCATGTTTCTGAACTGACTGTTGAGTTTTTGAGAGAGGAGCGTAACACTCCATTAGTGAAAATGATTCATGTTATACTATTAGTGTGCTGAATGACTATGGCTAAATTGTGGTTCGCCACTAAGGTCAGAATTTCTTTATTGGTGTATTTACAAGGGCATCACTGAGAGCCTTGCAAAGGAGGTCAATGCCTGTTGCAAGTAGTATCAGTTACCTGAGTAATCCCATAGTCAATCAGTCCACTATTTTATAACACACTAAACTAAAAGATAACCTGAAAAGATTTTTGTATACTCTGATTTTTGGTTTAAATCACCGGGTAGAAATGGGGTGTTACATTAGTGGTATCAGAGCCGTGTTGGTCTGTCCGGCCAAGTGTGTCGATCTGTCATAGTGTGTATGACAACTAGGTGTCTTAAAGTAATTACGAATCGGTTGTTTATGCTTTGCAGTTGTTAGGTTGATATGGCGGAAGGATCGACATCTCTTCTTGAGGCCTTGCGGGCTATAAGCGCGAGATGTGGGTACCAACGAGAATAATGAGACCGGCGATGCAACGCGTTCGGAGGGAGAACCCCTACCTTCAGGGGGAGGTACAACCGGATGGTGCCTTGACTTGGTGAAGGAGATTGAGAGGATCTTCGGTGGTGATTAGTGTGCCGATGAGCGAGAAAGTCGTGCAGTACTCATACTTTATCTGAAGAGGCGATGGCCGGTGGCTAGAGACCGGTGAGAGATTGGGTCTTTGCGGGAGGAGATCACTTGGGTGTTGTGTTCAGAAGGAATTCTTGAGAAAGTATTTCCGGAGGACGTGAGAGGTAAGAAAGAGTGGGAATTTCTTGAACCGAGGCGGGAAGTATGATCATTCATCGAATATCTTTGCCAAGTTCACGGAGTTGGCCAAGTTCTATCCACACTATCTTTGAAATTTGAAATTGAATTCTCAAAGTGCATCAAGTTTGAGAATGGATGAGAGCCGATATCAAGCGGTGTGGGGTATCGAGAAAAATTAGAGTATTTGGCGATCCGGTAGATTCTTTGCAGGATATATGAGGAAGACAAAGAATGCCGCTCTAGGGTCATGAGAGACCGGAGGGGAAATTTCATCACGAGGTAAGCCTTATGAGGCGTCTGTGACAAGGGAAACAAAGGTATTCGGGTGGTAACAAGTACAATGGTAGAAACAGGTCTGCTGAGGGTAGGAGGTACCATGAGGGCAAGAAGCCAAGTGGGGGAGACGCCCCATCTGATATTGTGTGTTTCAAGTGTGACAAGCCAGTCACAAGAGCTTTGATCGTAAGATGGAAGTGAAGAGATGTTTTAGGTGTGGGAAGAGTGGTCACATGGCATCCGAGTGTGATCGCAAGGAAGTCAGTATGTTTCAAGCGTGGTGAAGCCGGGTCACATTAGCTTCAAGTGTCCCAAGCCTAAGAAAGAAAGATCTACTGGGAGGGTGTTTGCATTGGCAGGTTCAGAGGGACCTAATGATATCCGAGGTACATGTTTCATCTCTGGTACACCTTTAGTTGCTATTGTTGACACGGGTGCTACGCACTCTTTTATTGCATCTGTTTGTCTTTGAAAAGTTAAATTTAGTATTGTCTACTATGGAGAGAGGATGGTTATCGACACTCCAAACTAAGTCCGTAAACTATTTCTCGATGTGTGCTAGGTGTCCTCTGTCGGTCTTGGCAGAGATTTTACTCGTTGATCGATTTGTTTGCCTTTGGGTGGGTTAGATGTGATTACGGGCATGGATCGGTTAGTAGATAACCACGTGCACATCAACCGCTCGATAAGTCTATTAGTTTTCTCCTTCCCGAAGAGGAAGAGTACGCTCTCTTTGTCTGGCGAGCAATTGCGCAGGTAATGAAAGAGGGTGGTCGCTTGTTTGCTTTGATTGCGTCCCATGTCTCACTGAGAACAGTGTGGTTGATGGGTTACGGTGGTGTGTGAGTTCCTGAAAGTGTTTCCGGATGAGATTCCTAGTGTGCCCCAGAG
This sequence comes from Oxytropis ochrocephala, assembly GCA_020916435.1. Classification (NCBI taxonomy): domain Eukaryota; kingdom Viridiplantae; phylum Streptophyta; class Magnoliopsida; order Fabales; family Fabaceae; genus Oxytropis; species Oxytropis ochrocephala. The sequence continues at coordinate 60,614,335 of CM037089.1, read as the reverse complement.
AGGAAGTTGAGTTCGGGATTGAGCTTGTGCACAGTACTAGGCACGTGTCATGGCACCGCACTGGGATGTCGACTTACGAGTTGGTGAATTGAAGAAGCGATTAGAGGAGCTTCTTGAGAAGAAGTTTGTGAGGCCTAGTGTATCACCATGGGGAGCTCCAGTTTTATTGGTAAAGAAGAAGGATGGGAGTATGCGTGCGTGCGTGGACTACAGAGACAGGTTGAATAAAGTGACTATCAAGAATAAGTATCCTCTCCCGAGGATAGATGATTTGATGGATCACCGGTGGGTGCTAAAGTGTTTAGCAAGATTGACTTGAGGTCCGGTATCACCAGTTAAGGTGAAGGATGAGGATATCCGTAAGACGGATTCGAAACAAGGTATGGGCATTATGAGTACTCTGTAATGCCATTTGGTGTCACAAAATGCACCGGGGTGTTTATGGAGTACATGAACCGAATTTTCCATAGCTATCTGGATCGGTTTGTGGTGGTCTTCATTGATGATATTTTGGTGTACTCCAAATCGAGGAAGAGCATCACGAGCACTTGAGGTTGGTGCTAGAGGTCTTGAAAGAGAGGAAGTTGTATGCCAAGTTGTCGAAGTGTGAGTTACGGTTGCATGAGGTGAGCTTCTTGGGTCATATTATTTCGGGTGAGGGTATAGGCGTGGATCCAAACCAAGGTTGATGCAAGTGTTGCGGTGGGAGAGCCGAAAGTCTGCGATCGAGATCGGGAGTTTCTTGGGGTTGGCCGGTTATTACGGGAGGTTCATTGAAGGGTTCTCTAAACTAGCCCTTCCATTGACTCGATTGACTGTAAGGAAAGGCATTTGTGTGGGATGCAAAGTGTGAAGAAAGTTTCCAAGAGCTAAAGAGGAGGTTGACCACGTCTCCGGTGTTAGTGTTGCTGTGCGGAGCAACCATTTGTTGTGTCTTGTGATGCTTCCAAGATGGGTTTGGGAGGTGTATTGATGCGAGGATGGGAAGGTGGTTGCTTATGCGTCCCGCGATTGAGGACCCATGAGAAGAACTATCCCACTCATGACTTAGAGTTGGCTGCGATTGTGTTTGTGTTGAAGATTTGGAGGCACTATCTCTATGGTACTAGATTCGAAGTGTTCAGTGATCACAAGAGTCTGAAGTACTTGTTTGATCAGAAGGAGCTGAATATGAGACAGAGGCGTTGGTTAGAGCTGTTGAAGGACTATGATTTCGGCTTGAACTATCACCCCGACAAAGCTAATGTCGTGGCTGATGCTTTGAGTCGGAAAACTTTGCATATGTCAGCTATGATGGTGAGAGAATTGGAATTGATTGAGCAGTTCCGTGACTTGAGTTTGGTCTGTGAGGTGACACCCCAGAATGTCAGATTGGGGATGCTGAGGATTGGGAACGACTTCTTGGTTAGTATCAGAGACGCCCAGAAGCTAGATGTGAAGTTGGTAGATTTGTTGGTTGCTGGTGAGCAAGCTGTTGATGGGGATTACAGGTTGGATTCCCAGGGTGTGTTGAGGTTCAGTTTGTATATGCATGTTTGACTTGCCAGAAGTCAAAGATTGAGCACCAGAAGCCTGCGGGGTTGATGCAATCTTTGGAGATTCCTGAATGGAAGTGGGACAAAGATTTCCATGGATTTTGTGACCGGATTGCCAAATCTTTGTGAGAGGGTCGACACTATTTGGGTGATTGTGGATAGGTTGACCAAGTCTGCTCACTTTATTCCTATCAACATCACCTTTCCTGTGCCAAAGTTGGCTAGGATTTACATTCAGGTAATTGTGAAGCTTCATGGGGTTCCGAAGAGTATTGTGTCGGATAGAGACCCGCGGTTTACATCGAGTTTTGGGGAAGCTTGCGGGAGGCTTTGGGGTCCAAGCCGAGGTTGAGTTCACTTATCATCCTCGGTGATGGTCGGCAGAGAGAACCATCCGGTCTTTGGAGGATCTTTTGAGAGCTTGTGTGCTAGAGCGAGGGAGGTGTGTGGGATACGCATCTTCCACCGATTGAGTTCACGATATAATAGCGGTATCATTCGAGCATCGGGATGGCTCCTTTTGAGGCAATCAGTATGGGCGGAGGTGCGAGAACTCCTTTGTGTTGGCATGAGTCCTGGTGAGAGTGTTGTTCTTGGACCGAGTTGGTTAGGAGACTCTTGAGAAAGTGAAAATGATCGAGAGAAGATGAAAGAGTCTCGTAGTCGGCGAAAAAGTTATCATGATAAGAGGAGGAAGGACTTGGAGTTTCAGTTTGGTGAGCATGTGTTCTGAGGTCACGCCTATGGTGGTGTTGGGCGTGCTCTCAAGGCAAAGAAGTTAACTCCAAGGTTTATTGGACCGTGCCAAATCACCGAGAGAGTTGGAAAGGTTGCTTATAGGGTGGCCCCGCCGCCTAATCTTCGAACTTGCACGATGTTTTTCACGTGTCACGGCTTGGAGTATATTCCGAACCGTCTCATGTGATTCACATGGATGATGTGGAGGTATGCGTGAGAACCTCACTTTGTGGAGACTATGCCGGTGAGGATTGATGATAGAGAAGTGAAGGTGTTGAGAGGAAAGACATTGCCTTGGTCAAGGTAGTGTGGTTGGGAGCTGCCTTGGTGAGAGTATGACTTGGGAGTGGAGAGCGGGATCGAGAGTCGTATCCGAGAGTGTTTTGAATCGGTATGAATTTCGAGGACGAAATTTCCTAAGTGGGGAGAGTTGTAACACCCTAAATGATTTAATTAAGCAATTGATTAAATTATTTAAAGTGTTACAATGTTTTAAATTATAATAGCATATAAAATAGTGTTTATAATTCAGTAATTTATTTTAATTGAAGGGGGTGGTGGAAGAAATGGACAAGGGGTGTAAAAAGGGCCCAAGGTGCGCTTGGCCCAATGTACATATACCCAAAAGTGGAATTTTCTTTCATTTGTGAAGAAAGAAAGAAAGTTGCGAAGGAGAGGAGAGAAAGGAGAGAAGAGAACGGCGCAAACCCTAAGAGAAGAGGAGGAGAAGAGCAATTTCGTGACTTGAAAGCTTGGATTGTTGCAGTGGTTTTGTTCGTGACTCCGTTCCGGTTCTTCTCTACGGTTAATTGAGGTAAGGGGAGTCTCACTCTATAATAGAGGGTATAATGGGTTGTATAGGGATCATAGAGGGTTAATTTGATGTTAATTGATTGTTAATTGAGTTGTTGTTGAGTGAATTTGAGAAATAGCATGATAGAAATCGAGTTAGGGCTTTAATTTGGGTATTTTGTGTTTTTGATGAGTGTTGCGCATGATTTGAATGTATGGACTGAAATTGAATGTGTTTTAATGATTATTGAGTGGATTGGAATGATATAACATGATTTGGATTGAAAAAAATTGAGAATTGGGAGTTTTTGATGCATGGGGCGCCAAATGGCTAGGATTCTGGCGCCCTGTGTACTGTAGCAGTAGGACATAGGTTGTGTTGCTGTTCTGGGCGCCACTTTGCTGGGGAATTGGCGCCTAGATTACTGTTCACTTGAGGGGTTGTGTCTGAGTGCAGGTGTGTTGCTGTCTGGGCGCCAGAATGTGGGTATTTTGGGGCCTGGGAAGTGCAACTTAGTGTTCTGGGCACTTTTTCTCGTGCCAAATTTTGTATTCACCTGCCAACTTTCATTTTTAAGTGTTTTGGCTCGAGTAGTTTTCTGGTTGCAGGTGTTGTTTTGAAAATGTCCCGGTGGGGCTTGTTTTGTGTGTGTTTTGGGGCCCGGGGAGTGAAACTGGTATTTCTGAACACATTTCCTCGTGCCAACTTTTGTATTCACCTGCCAACTTTCATTTTTAAGTGTTTTGGCTCGAGTAGTTTTCTGGTTGCAGGTGTTGTTTTGAAAATGTCCCGGTGGGGCTTGTTTTGTGTGTGTTTTGGGGCCCGGGGAGTGAAACTTGTATTTCTAAACATATTTCCTCGTGCAAATTTTGTATTCACTGCCAACTTTCAATTTTAAGTGTTTTGGCTCGAGTGGTTTTCTGTTTGCGGGTGTTATTTTGAAAATGTCCCAAGTGGGGCTTGTTTTGTGTGTGTTTTGGGGCCCGGGAGTGAAACTTACTTTTCTAGGCATATTTCATCTGTGCAAATTTTGTGTTTACTGCCCAAATTCATTTTTAAACATTTTGGCTCGGGTGGTTTTTGGTTTGAAAGTGTTGGGTGAGCTGGTCAGAGTGGGCGCGCAAATCTGTCGCTCGTGCTCTTGTCTTAGTTTGTGTGCAGCGTATGCGAGTTTGTGTCTAGGTCTGTGTTGCCCGTGGGGCGCAGTTGCTAGAAAAGTGGCGCCCGTGGGCCGTGTGTGCCACGGGGCCAAAATCTTGAGTTTACGGCGCCTAGTCTTTGTGTTGCACCGGGCGCGAGAATGTGGGGAAAATGGCGCCTAGTCTTTGCCAAGTGCCTAAGAGGGTCTTTGTTTTGGTCCCTAGGTGACAGCTTTGGTCCCTAGATGATGGTTTTGGGTCCTAAATGGTGGTTTAGGTCCACTGGTGAGGTTGAGTACCCTAGAGGAGAATAGTCCGGTGGGACTTAATGGTGTTGAGTTTATCATGAGGTGATTGAGCATGCCATGGGGGCATGGGCCGGAGGAGCCAAGCCGGGAGGGCTATAAAATGAGACTAACACCGAGGTAAGAGTTAATGGGTGTATTGAATCCATTTGAAATGGTGTTTGTGATGTACATGGAGTCTCATGCATACATTGGCTGCGGTCGTAGAGTTTATAAAATGAATTGTGAAGCCTGAGGGCGGCCGGGGGGCCTTATAAAATGATTGTGAAGCCTGAGGGCGGCGGAGGCCGCAGCAGTCATGAGGACTCCATTATTGATGAGAATGCTTGGGTGGGCAAATGGTACCACATGCATCTTGACATTGCATACATTTCCATTAGTGCATGAATATTGTTGATTGATGGTTGGTGTGTCTGAGTATGCTGCAAACTATGATTATATATTGCTTATTATCACTTTTATTATATAGTTCGAGACTCACCCTTTCTGTTGTTATTTACCACAGGTAGTCAGGAGTGAGGGCTTTCTACCTTCACTACTCCCAGTCGATCTGCTCGATCGTAGCACCTGGGGGTTGGGGTTTAGGCCGTTATTGCTTGTTTTGCTCCATGTTGAGCCTTATATGTATTTGTTTTGAGATTCTTTGAGTATTACTTTGAGATGTAGTTTGTTTCATTGTTTGACTCGAGATTTTACCCCACGTGTTGTATGGTGTTATGTATCTATGCATGTTTCGAACCGATCGTTGAGTTTTTGAGAGAGGAGCGTAACACTCCATTAGTGAAAATGATTCATGTTATACTATTAGTGTGCTGAATGACTATGGCTAAATTGTGGTTCGCCACTAAGGTCAGAATTTCTTTCGCTGGTGTATTTACAAGGGCATCACTGAGAGCCTTGCAAAGGAGGTCAATGCCTGTTGCAAGTAGTATCAGTTACCTGAGTAATCCCATAGTCAATCAGTCCACTATTTTATAACACACTAAACTAAAAGATAACCTGAAAAGATTTTTGTATACTCTGATTTTTGGTTTAAATCACCGGGTAGAAATGGGGTGTTACAAGTAAGGTAGGATTTTGACAACCTACAGGTTAGAATACCTAATTGGGAAGTAAGAGTGTAGGGAAGAGTGTTTGATTTGTTGCGTATACGATAGAACATAGACGAGAACGGTTAGAGATGATAAGAAGAGTGGATGTTGATTTTCGTGAGTTGGGTGTAGATTTTCGAGGGGGATAGTAATCGTTCATACAAGATAGTGAAGGAGAAGAGAAGTTCTCAATTTCGTGGGAAGCCATATGATGTTTCGGGTGGTAAGGACAAATGAGAGGAGAGTTCGGGCAAAAAGCCAAGTGGGGGAGACGCTACTGCGGGGATTGTGTGTCACAAGTGTGGAAACCCGGGGCATAAGAGTCCAGATTGCATGGTCAACAAATGTTTCGAGTGTGGTAAGGAAGGTCATGTAGTTGCTAAGTGTGAGAAAAAGGATGTGGTCTGCTACAACTGTGTGGAAGTGGAACACATTAGTACCAAGTGTCCAAAGCCGAAGAAGGAGAAGTATAGCGGGAGAGTGTTTGTCCTGGCAGGTTCGGAGGAGTGATGGTTGGGCTTAGAGGTACGAGTTTCATTTAGGGTGCTTTGCTAAAGTTTAATGTTTGTTGTAGGGAGTGTTTAAGTTTGCGTATCCATGATAGTTAGATTTTTGAGGACGAAAATATTCTAAGTGGGGGAGAGTTGTAACACCCCAAAATTAATTAGGTGATTATTTAACTAATTTAATTAAGTGATTAATTAACCAATTTAATTAAGTGAGTATTTGATTAATTTAAGTAAGTAGTATTTTAGTTGGCCATATTTAAATAATGGTAAGTTAATTAATTAATTTGGAGTTTTATGTTATTTAGGAGGTGTTATAGTGATTAGTTATGTTAAAATAATAATAAGGTGTTTAAAATAAATAAGAGGTGGTGGTTATTAAATAAGGGAGTAGTGATTTTATTATGATAGGGAGTGGTTGAAATAAATGGGGGTGGTGCAATTAATGGGCCCATGACCCAATAGGCCCATTTAGTGTCTTAGAAAGAAAAGAAAAATTAGAAGGGAATAGAAGGGAACGTAGGGCTGAGAGGGAGTGAAAGAAAGAAAACAAAAAAAAACGAAATGAAGAGAGGGATATGGGAGAAGAACCGTGCGCAGCTGCACTTCTTAGAGGGAGGAGAGAAATTTCTTCTCCTTGTTTTGGGTAAGTGTTTTTGGTACCAATCTTTCACATTTTTCTTCCTCTACCATTTAGTATAAGTTTCATACACTAATTCCTCTCCATTTTCCTTTTACCATGGATGGAGTTTGGAGCTCAAATTGTTGAGGAAGCTATTTTTGGTGATTCTTGGGTTGTTGGTGGAGGTGGTTTTCTTGGGGTGCAATTTCAAGGTTAGGGGATTCTCATTTATATCTATAATAATTTGTATGATATGTATTGTGTATGGAATAGCACTAGGTTGTTTGTTTGTGTGAATTTTATGTTAATTATATGTTGGTTGTTGTATTTGATGCTTAAGTTGGTGATTTCATGTTGCTTGCGTTGGAAAGATATGAGTGGTTAAATATGCATGCTATGTGTTTGATGAAATGTTTCAATGTGAAGAAAAATGTGAATACGATGATTTAATGGTATTGATTAAATGTTTAAATGTGTGATGTTAAAGTGAGAATTAGATTGTTGAGTAAAAAGTATGTTTGAAGTGGGTTGGTTGGAGTGTTAGAGAGAGGGGGCGCCAAATGCATAGGCAAATGGCGCCTTGTTGCTATTTTCTGGCTGGTTGTGGCGTAGTGCAGGGGAAGGGCGCCATTTGCTAGGCAAAATGGCGCCATGCATGTTGTTGGGTGGTTTGGCAGGGTGCAGGGCGCCAATTCTCCATGAATCTGGCGCCTGGTGGAGTGAATGGGGGTGTCACGGTGTGCAGGGTAGGGAAGGGCGCCAATTCTCCGTGAATATGGCGCCTGGTGCTTAGGTTAAGTGCTGCGTGAGTGCCATGACTCGGTTGTGCAGGGGGGCGCCAATTCACTAGGAATTTGGCACCTGTGTCTAGGCTTGTGGCACGGTACAGGAAGTAGGGCGCCAATTCCTTGGAATTTGGCGCATGTGTTGCGGGATATGGGGCTGGTGCGTGCGCTTGTGCAGGGAAGGGTGCCAGTTTGCTAGAAACTTGGCGCCTAGTGAGCCAGTGTGTGTGTGCGTGTGTGTGTCTGTTGTAACGCCCCAATTTTATTTAAATTTATTTTTAGATGAATTGGTTACTTATTTTGGGAATTAAAAATCATAGATAGAAACTACACTGCGAGAGCTTTCCAACGAGTGGTCATTTGTTAAAATCAGACGCGTCGTTTGCTATTTTAATTAATTCGCGAAGCGGTGTAGGGTGTTTAGCGCTTGACTCACGCCTAAGTCGCGCCCCAAGCGCAAGTGCTGTCGCGTGAGCAGCGTGAGTTTCTGCCGTTTCGCGCCTAAGTCGCGCCTGGCTCGCGCTCGTCGCGCGAAGTTCGCGTATATAGTCTGCGTTTACGCGCCTAGGGCATTTTCTTGCCGTTTTCACTCTTTTATCATATCTTTGTCTCTGGAGCTCCGATTGTGACGCCGTTTGTTGCGTTCTTCTCGTATCGCAGAGGGCTTCAATAGGAGAGCAATTCCAGAGTTAGAATCCGGAAGTGGTGAGAACGAAAACTGATCTCCCTACAATCTATGAGAGAGAGAACTCGCGATCGTGAGAAGGAGAGAAGAAGTGTAGATCGCGAGGATTGTTGCTGTGGTTTCGTTCGTACTCTCATTCATCTTCTACGGAGCTTACGTTTAAGAGGTAAGGGTGAGCGTTCGGTTTAACATGATTGGGTATGTAGTGGGGTTTTGGGGGTTTTATGTTGTTGATAAATTTAATGATATTGATGAATTTTGTGTCATTGATGAATTGTTGTTATTGATGAATTCGATGTGGTTGATGAATTTTCGTTGATAGTGATGAATTTGATGTTATTGATGAATTTGAGGTTGTTGATGAAATTTTGATGGTGTTCTTGATGAAATCTTGATGATGTTCTTGGTGAAATTTTGATGATGTTCTTGAGGAAATTTTGATGATGTTTTGATGAAATTGGGTTGTGACGTTTTGGTGAAATTAAAATTGGCAATGTAATGACCTAGTTCATGATGAGTTGGTGAAATCGGAATTCCTGCTGAATTTGATGTGGTTTTGAGTAAGTTAATGATTTGTGGTGATTACTTGATGAATTCAATGATTTCTTGGTGAATTTAGTTGAGTGGTTTGATGAACAAATGTGTTTTTATGTGGATGTAATGAGGAAAAGATTTTTAAGGAAATGAGTAAGAGATGAGAAAGATCGAGTTGGGTGAAAAACTGCACATTTTCGGGAAAATTCTGCATAATACACTGTTACAGCGGATTGGCGCCTCACTGGCGCTGAAGTGGCGCTTCACACGCCAGTGCAATGCCCACATTCTGCGTGTTTCTGTCCAATGGCGCCTCACTGTCGCCTCATCGGGCGCTTTCATGCGCCGATGGCTGCTTTCTCAACTTGTTTTCACTGCTGTTTTGTCACTTTTTTTTGGAAAAATATCTTTTTGAGCAGGAACCCGATTGAGGTGTTCTAAGATGCGTTGGAAAGCTTATTCAGAGGCCAAACTGAATATTCTATTTTTAAGGCAAAATAAAATGTTTATTGTTGCTGTATTTACTAAGTAAATGGTGCTGTTTTATGAAAATTGTGATACTATGTTTATATAAGTGAATTACTATGAAACGTTATATTATTAGTACACTAATTGACTATGGCTAGACTGTGGGTTTACGATGTAGTGATGATGATAATATTGTGTGATTGCTGCTCTCATTTCTCTATTATGAACTTGATTATGTTTTATTGAAATTCTCACCCTTCTCGCTTGGAATGTTGCTCTATGTGTGGCAGCGCACAGTAAATCATGAGTGAAGGATCTGCTTTGCCTTCCTTACTAGCTCTTGGGATGTTTGTCGTGTCGCTCTCGATCTGTAACACCTAGGGGGCGTGGGTGTAGTTTGTTAAAATGTTTAACTAGATGAATAAGGATTTTATTGCTACATTGCGACGTGTTTGAGAGTTATTAGTGAGGTGTTGTTTATTCATTGTGATGTGACTTATGAGGATTTGATTTCCCTTAACGGATGTTTTGTTGCACAAATTTTGAAGAGTGCAATTGATGAGTTTGCTTTAATGAAGTTGTAGCATTTCTTTTCTATCGATTAAAATAAATATTTTGAGAAAGAATTACTCTGATAAATGACGTGTAATATAAGGGTAGAAAAGGGGTGTTACAATAGTGGTATCAGAGCAGTTCGGTCTGTCCGGCCAAGTTGTCCAGTGTCGAGTCTAGTTATCTCCCGAGTCTTGGTACTCGTTCTAACTATAATTTGTGTTGTAGTGATTAGCTGAATTGGCCAGACGGTATGACTGCTATTGTTAATACTGGTGTTGCTTATTGTCTTATTGCTACTATGTGTGTGTTTGCTCTGAGTACTTCGTGTATGACTGGAATGTGTTGCTTGGTGTGTTTTCTGTGTCTCTCGTCGATTTTCGACGAAGACTTTGTGGTGGATTTTGTTGTTTGCCGTTGGGTGTTTTTGGTATTGTTGATGAATTAATGATGTTGCACAGTGATTGAGCATATGAGATGATGAGTTGGATTTCGATTTGGGTGATTATGTAGGGTAGAGGTCGATTTTTAGTATATATGGTGAGAACATGTGATTGAACCATTTTTGAACTTAAACTAAAGATGTGAGGAAAAATATGTGTCATTCTAGTTAGGATCGTGACATATGTGATGATTAACGATATGTTTGGGTAATAGGGCGTGGTGACAATAGTTTGAGGGGTGTTGGATGTGGGGGTTTAACTTGTGTGTGTTGCTGTTCTTCTTTGAAAATAAAGCGTTGCTGTTAGCCTTTAATGATATACTGTTAGCCCTTTCACTAGTGCAAAATCAGGAAAAGAATTAGACATTTAAAGTCACACGCTCAGATGCCTGACTTGATACGTAGAGGCGCGTGTGTTTAAGTCAAGCGTAAACCGGCCTGACTTCAAAAGTGAAAACTTTTAACAATCTAAGACAGGTTGATATATCGCGTGACTTCAAAAGTATTACACTTTTAACAATCTAAGACAGACTGGTATATCGCGTGACTTCAAAAGTCTTAAATAATAGAAACCTAAAAATAACGCTCTCTAGAACAGCGTTCTCCTCAATTTTCGAGCGAGCTTCCTCTTCCAAGCTCACTCTTAGAACTTGCGCCTCTTCACATGCAGCGCCCTCTCTCTCCTATTCATTTCTTCTTCACCATCCCCATCGCTCTCTCTCTGTCTCACTCTCCCCATCGCTCTCTCCTCTCCCACTCATCTCCTCTTTGCTTTATTGTTAATCAATGTTTCAACCAATTTAGGGTTTCAACAATCATTAGTTGTAGGAAAACTCAGAATAGGGTGTTGAGGAGAAGCCTAATGTTAATTAGTGTTTGAATGATTTTAGGTTCGGCGAAGAGGAAATTCGGGGATGTCGGTGTCCGCCATCAAGATTTCCGTAATCAAATGGAAGCTTCGGGGAAGAGGAAATTCCGTCTCCAACGTCATCTGTTGATTCCTAAAAATACTTCAGTGTTAATTCGACGAGTTCCGGGATCGGCCACGTTTACCAATTGTTACTGGAACAAGAGTACTCTCTCAAACCTTTAATCTCATCATCATGTTGTTGGATTTTTACCATTGGTCTAAGTTTGTTAAAATGGGCGATCATCGATTTGTCATTCTCTCTGTATGTGTTTCTATATATATAGCAACACAACAAGAAAATACATTTCTCATTGGTTAAATAAATTCTATATTCTTGAATTGCAAATCGTATTTTGCTTTTTGCGGACAAAAGGTGGAAAATAAAGTGGTGGAAATCGAACACATGAGCAGTAGCTTTCCAACCGATGATATGTCCGGCATGAAATATGTAAGATCCCTTTTTCTTTTCATTTTTGTTTTACAAGCAGTTCGGTGCATTCCATAGGAAATTGAGTCTTTGCATGCCACTTTACACCAAGATTCAGATTGGGATGAATTTGGCAATGATTTGTATGCTATACCCGATCAAGTTCTGTTCCAATGAGCAACTTGATTCCGAGAGGCTCTTCCAACTAACCAAGCTGATGAAGAAAGTAAGCTCAAGGCCTTGATTGATACTCCAGCGTTGGATTGGCAACATGAGTAAATTACATCCTTTCTTTGGTTTGTTGTATGGTGCAAGGAATCGGCATAGAATGCAATTTTATTAGTACAATCAATAGATATAAGGAAACAAGCCAAATACAAATAGTAATTCTTTCCCTCCCGAAAAGTTGGGAAGGGCCATCTCTTCAATAGGAAATTGGGATTCCTCATCTCTGAAAACTCAGTAATGAAATAGTTGTTTCGTGTTTTTCCTACCAGGACTAATGTTATCTTTGGACATCTAATGATGGGTAAAACGAAGGTGCCAAAGAAATAGGATGGAATTAAATTATAGTATTATGTTTGGATATTTTATGATGGAATGAAGCAACATTTGATTTTCTTGTTCGAGTAGTGAAGCAAATGGAATCATTAAAATGAATTAGTTCTACCACCGCCAAAATGTTTGGGGTGGGTGGGAATTAGAGTTATTAGATAGAACGCGATGCAATGAACTCCTCCCTAAGTTGCATTCTCTCCTTTGATTCCCTCATTCCATCGAATTTAAACATAGCCTAGAAAATACTCATTCCTTCTAACAGTTCATTCCACATGCCATATGTGCTTTTGTTTTGGTGAAGACACTTACATTCTTTGCTTTATTGTGCTTTATGTTGACTTTTTCTTGGCATGCGAGGCAAGGTTCGGACTTTGGCCATGGTAGAGGTTTTGGAAGGGGCATGGGTGGACGGATGGGGGTGGGCGTGGTTTCGGTGATTCCCTTTCATTATCCTATGCATTTTTATTTTTACTTACTACTTTTGAATGACTTGCTTCTTTGAATTTAAGTATTAAAATGTCATTAACTAATGGTTTATTCTCTTCTTTGGGTGTGCATGGGGATGCGGCAAAAAACACCTCCACAAGGCTATATATGTCACGGATGCAAGGTGCACGGTATGTTGATTTCTAATTTTGCAATCCCCATCCGCTTAAAATGCCGGATACACATCGGTTTGCGTGAGCTTCTTTGCTTTCTTCTCGCTTATGTTTAGGACATTTCATTCAAAGATCGCCTACAAATGGTGATCCAAATTATGACATCAAAAAGTCGAGCGACCCTCACGGTATTCCCCGGATCTATGCGATGGTAAATCCACAAGGTTCCTATGCTTTACCAAATGGCTCGATGAGTGTTTTGAAGCCAAATGAGTGAGTGCATCTTGATTCTTGTGCATTACGTCTTATGTAGACACGAAATTGAGTTTCATATTTTCCTTATAAACAGGGCTGCGTTTGAGAAAGAAATAGAAGGTTTACCTCTACACGATCTGTTGGGGATATAGCACCGAGCTCAGATGCCCCTGTGCACTAATGTTATGAAGGATCTTTGTATTGACAAGCAAGTGTTGCTTTAAAAGCTTACGTGATAAATGTATGTTTTTATGCTTATGTAGTATATGTGGTTTTTTTCGACTTAGAGTATGATAATAATGCATCTTTGTAGTCTCCCTTTCTTGATTTTGATTGATTTAGGTTTAGTTTAATTCATCTCTTGAATAATTTCTTAATCATTTTTTCTCATAAATTGCTTCAGAGTTCGGTGTTTGAGAAGTCAGCATCTTTTAGATCGATGACTTAACAATTCTTTGAGAAACCGAACTCTCTCATGTTTGTGTCGATATACTCAACTTGTTGGACTCTAATCTCATTCCTTCTGCATCCAAGGTTTTTATTTCAAAATGAAAGGTGATTATCATAGGTATATGGCTGAATTTAAAATTGGTGATGAAAGAAAATCTGCTTCTGTGAGAAACTATGCTCTCTTACAAGGTTTGCTCAGGTTTTTTCAATTCAATTACTCTTTTTTTCATGCGAAAGAAAAATGATTTGATTTAATTGTTGATATTAATTTTGTGTGTGTGTGTGTGTGTGAATCTTGAAGGATATTGCTCAAGCGGATCTTCCATCTACTCATCCTATAAGATTGGGTTTGGCTCTTAACTTCTCTGTCTTCTACTATGAAATTCTCAACCAATCGACAAAGCATGTGCAATGGCTAAACAGGTTAGCCATAATCGATCTCAATTCTTTGTTTATTTGTTTGGTTTGCAATAACTGCTCATATTTATGTCTTCTTTGTGTGTGATTGTGATGTAATTACATTGTTTGTTTCGATTTATCAAGTCCGTTTATTTTTACTCAAGCAATTATCCCTTTTACTTTGCTCAAATATTTCTTTCTGTTCAACAATTCTTTAGAAAAACATTTATCTGTTGCATTCTAATTCACAAAGAATGTGTTATAGGCATGTTTGGAATAGGCTTTGACCGATTAGAGTCTGTTTTACTTGGTTGTATGACTCAGTATGAGAGGTTGGGTTGAAACTGAATTTTTTCTTCTTTCTTCACATCTCTTGTATGTATATATGGCTTGCAGTAGCAATCTGTTTTCTGATTCTCTAAATATGGGGAAGTTCTTTTGGTTTCACGTTTATTTACACATTTTTATTCTTTCTTTGTTGGAACAAGGAAAAGATTGGTAACATAGATCATAGTTATTTCCTATACTTGCTCCATATAGTTGAGCGGATGTTTGTTTCTATCTTTACTTTTCCTATCTTTACTTTTTCATTCTTTGTTTGTTTTAGCTTTGATGTTTACGTTCTGCATGGATTGAGTTTAGGTAAATAAATCTGACAATGTACTTAGCGTTTGTTCTTCTGATTTTGAATTTTGTCACAAGGTGTTTGTGTAATTGACTAATTGTATTGTGCAATTTAATCTAATAATCTCATTTTGTATTAAATAAACAGTATGAATTAAACTGTGTATTAGTCAGAATTTCGATCAGATCTGGAATTTATATAGGAACCTGAAGCAATTTATGATCGAAATTCTTTTCTCATTTTCAATAGGTGGAGGTTGTTAATTTATATATAGGAGATGTCTTTCTTGTTCTTTACTAAGACATCACAATTTTTCAAAATTGCGCTTTCACTATGCTATGTTTTTCGCATATATGAGGCTAAGGGAGCAGAAATCCGGAATTTAATGTGGATTTGAATGTGTTGCTCAAAATCAAAAGTCCGAGTTCATGACAACGTTGTTTTCATTTTTAGTCGGATTGCTTTGTATGTTAGTTTGGAGAAACTAGAAGGTCATTTGTTTAGAAGATTGTGATGAAAATAAGTATTCTTGTCTTGATGAAATCTTACGTAATATAGATGGGGAGATTCTTATTGTCAAATTTGATTAAAATATTATGTTCGGTTTTTAGAAATGCTATGTTGAATTTGTATCTTTGTGATATTTTTAGTTTGCTAATGATATTTTTTGAGCAAAATATAATACATTTATTTTATATAGAATATGTATTGCTAGATTTAATGAATTTGATGTGGGGCCAAATTAGTATATGCACGAGGGATCACCCAAAAGCTAAAAAGAATTAAAACTTAAATAAACACTTTTGAAGTCAAGCATTTAAAATGTATGTCTTAAAAACATAACTTTTAAAGTCAAGCATTTAAAACGCTTTGACTTAAAAACATCTTTAAAATCGCGCGCGTGACTTTAAAAGCTATCCACAGAGGCTGGTTTAGAGAGAACACGAAGAATTAAAGTCAGGCGGTTAAAAGTCTGACTTAGAAACAAACTTATGAAGTCAGGCACTCGCGCGACTTTAAATCTCCTGACATACGAAGTCGCCTTAATAGAAGTCACTTATTTGGCGTGACTTTAAATGTCCAATTTCTCTGACTTTAAATCCCTTTTCTGCACTAGTGTTTTTATAAGTTGCTGTAAAACAGATTTTTAAGGTGGCTGTTTTTATAAATAAAATGGTTGAGGTTTTACCACTGTTTATGATTTAAAAAGGGATGCTACCCAAGCATGGAAATGAGATGTTTTTCCAAGATTTCAAATACATTGTTACCCGAATTTTTAACGTGTTGTCTCTTGGAACTTGAAGATGTGTTACCAAAAATGTAGGGGTGATTTTACTTAAGATTGACGAGTGTATAGATGAGAAATGAAATTGGAGACGTTTTGAAAATGGATTGATGTTTTGAAAATCGGTATCCTATACATCCCCACGGGTGTATAGGCGCCAAATTCTAAGTGTGGGTAAACTTCGAGCTCGGGGCATATTTTACCGTGCCATCTTTTTGCGTTCGCGTGCCCAAACTCAAATTTAAACATTTTGCCTCGAGTGGTTTTGTTTTTGCACTTGTCATTTTTGAGATGTGTATAGGCGCCAGTTTATGTTGTGATGCTGTTTGATGCCGTGTGTGCTATTTGTTTGTGTTGTGATCTTTGTTTAATCTTTGTGATGTTGGTCTTTGGTACACCTTGTGTGTTAGTGTTGTTGTTGGGCAATTATTGATGTTCTCATTTGTTTGAATAAATATAAAATGATAGGGTAACGCAGGGGTCTAAGGACCAAAGCGGCGAGTTAATGATGTTGATGATGATGGTGAGATTTTATTGTTGACGTGTTAGTGTTGTTGTGCGGTACCACTTAGATGGTTATTAAAATGATGCAATGAGTTCGAGAGTAAAAATCATGATGAAATCAAGGAATCTGGTGATAGTGATATTGAGAATAAAAATTAAGTTCTTTGTTTCTTTTTTATCAAAGAGAGCGTTGCTAATGTGCAAAATAAAATGTTGTTGTTTTTATGAAGAAAGGGTGTTGCCGTTTTATAAAGAATGAAGCTATTGTTTTTATGTGTAATTGCTTACTGCTTTTTTAAATCTTTTGTTTGCTGCTTTGTCTCCTTTAGAAGGGGCTCTCTTGTCTGTTTGTTTTATTAAGAGTGATGTTGTTGCCGCTTTAAAAATAGATCTTCTTTGTTTTCTCAATTTTATGTTCTTTGTTTCCCAAGATTAAAAGCGTTGTTTCTTGAATTAAGGATGTTGTTTTTCTACAATTAAAGGTGTTGAATTCTTCAAATTTTAATGTCTTTGTTTACTAAAACTTGAAGTGCTATTTTTGTAAATCTTAAAGCTATTGCTTTTTCCCGAAAATAAGAGTGCTATCATCTCAAATTCAAGAGTGTTGTTGATTAAAGTAAGAGTGATGTTTTCTTCAATTTAATTGTCTTTGTTTTAAAATTTAAAGGTCTTTGCTCCCCATATTTAAGGGTGATGTTTCCTATTTTGCAAGTCTTTGTTTTATGTGGTTACATTGCCGTTTTTATAAATAAAGAGTTGTTGTTTTGCATCTTTGTTCTTGTTGTTATTTTTGCGAATAAAGGATGTTGTTTCCTTAAGTTTATAGGTCTTGATTTATGAACTCACAGTGCAGTTTGAAAATTTAAGAGGATTTATTTTTCCTATTTTCTTTAGTAATCTTTATCTTTATTACTTTGGAGTTTTGGTTTAATGCCTATTTATTTTTGGAGTTGTTGTGTTGCTTACTGTGTGATTGATGTGGTGTGTGCTTCACTTTGGTGAAGTTATGATGTGTTGTTGGTGTTATAATCGTAGCTAAGTTCGATCATAGCGTGAGAACCAAAGAAAACGAGGAGAAGTGAAGGTTAGGTGTGTAAGGTGACGTAGGAGCCGAGGTGTAGTTACCTGACTATAAGCGGGACAAAATATATGGAAGTCGACGTATAAGTGTGACGAAGTGCAGTGTTGCAAAGTTATCGAAGTATGTGGGTGTCGGAAGTGTGAGTCGACGGAATGTGTACGTCGAAGTTACATGTTGTACTTGGTGTCGGGGTGAAGTGTCGTGCGCAGGTGGTGCGCCTAAGGGTAGTTGTTGAAGTGTGGTGAGTAAAAGCTTAAGTGTAGATGTATGTAGAAGCTAGGGTGGTTGAACCATAGAGTGCCTAAGTGCAGCGTATGGGTGACAAGAAGATTGAGTCTTGTTTCGTGAGTTGGAGTAAATTTTCGAGGACGAAAATATTCTTTAAGTGGGGGAGAGTTGTAACGCCCCAATTTTATTTAAATTTATTTTTAGATGAATTGGTTACTTATTTTGGGAATTAAAAATCATAGATAGAAACTACACTGCGAGAGCTTTCCAACGAGTGGTCATTTGTTAAAATCCGACGTCGTTTGCTATTTTAATTAATTCGCCAAGCGCGGTGTAGGGTGTTTCGCGCTTGACTCACGCCTAAGTCGCGCCCCAAGCGCAAAGTGCTGTGCGTGAGCAGCGTGAGTTTCTGCCGTTTCGCGCCTAAGTCGCGCGCTCTCGCGCCGTGCGCGAGTTCGCGTATATAGTCTGCGTTTACTGCCTAGGGCATTTTCTTGCCGTTTTCACTCTTTTATCATATCTTTGTCTCGGAGCTCCGATTGTGGCGCCGCGTTTGTTGCGTTCTTCTCGTATCGCAGAGGGCTTCAATAGGAGAGCAATTCCAGAGTTAGAATCCGGAAGTGGTGAGAACGAAAACTGATCTCCTACAATCTAAGAGAGAGAGAACTTCGCGATCGTGAGAAGGAGAGAAAGAAGTGTAGATCGCGAGGATTGTTCTTTGTGGTTTCGTTCGTACTCTCATTCATCTTCTCACAGAGCTTACGTTTAAGAGGTAAGGGTGAGCGTTTCGGTTTAACATGATTGGGTATGTAGTGGGGTTTTGGGGGGTTTTATGTTGTTGATAAATTTAATGATATTGATGAATTTTGTGTCATTGATGAATTGTTGTTATTGATGAATTCGATGTGGTTGATGAATTTTCGTTGATAGTGATGAATTTGATGTTATTGATGAATTTGAGGTTGTTGATGAAATTTTGATGGTGTTCTTGATGAAATCTTGATGATGTTCTTGGTGAAATTTTGATGATGTTCTTGAGGAAATTTTGATGATGTTTTGATGAAATTGGGTTGTGACGTTTTGGTGAAATTAAAATTGGCAATGTAATGACCTAGTTCATGATGAGTTGGTGAAATCGAATTCTCTTTGAATTTGATGTGGTTTTGAGTAAGTTAATGATTTGTGGTGATTACTTGATGAATTCAATGATTTCTTGGTGAATTTAGTTGAGTGGTTTGATGAACAAATGTGTTTTTATGTGGATGTAATGAGGAAAAGATTTTTAAGGAAATGAGTAAGAGATGAGAAAGATCGAGTTGGGTGAAAAAGCGCACATTTTCGGAAAATTTCGCATAATACATCTATTATAATGATTGGCGCCTCACTTGGCGCTGAAGTGGCGCTTCACACGCCAAAGCAATGCCCACATTCTGCGTGTTTTTACGTCCAATGGCGCCTCGGCGCCAAGCCTCATTTGGCGCTTCATGCGCCATGGATCAAGCTTTCTCAACTTGTTTTGTCACTTTGTTTTTGAAAACTGAATATCTTTTGAGCACCGAACCCGATTGAGGTGTTCTAAGATGCGTTGGAAAGCTTATTCAGAGGCCTAACTGAATATTTTATTTTTAAGGCAAAATAAAATGTTTATTGTTGCTGTATTTACTAAGTAAATGGTGCTGTTTTATGAAAATTGCGATACTATGTTTATATAAGTGAATTACTATGAAACGTTATATTATTAGTACACTAATTGACTATGGCTAGACTGTGGTTTACCACTAAGGTCAAATTTCTTTCACTGATGTATTTGCTCTGTTTGGCTACCACGTGAACCCCACCAAATTTCGGAGATAAATTCTTACGGAGTGGCCAATGCCTGTGGTGAATTGTAACTTTGGTCCAGAGTAATCCCATAGTCAATCAGTCTACTATTTTATGACACACTAAGCTAAAAGACAAATGAAGTATATACATGTACTGAATGATGATGAGGATATGTGTGTTTATGATGATGTACTATGAATAGCGATGTTTTTGCGATGAGTGTACTCTATGAGTAATTGCTTGATGATGATGCATTATGATTTGTGATGATTGATGATGTGTATACTCTATGAGTATAATTATAGTGATGATGTATAATGATTGTGATGATTTGCGAAGGATACACTCTATGAGTGTTTTATAACGATGACGAAGAGCACTCTAGGTGAGTTTTGGTGAATTGCACATGTGTTTCATAGAGTCTCATGGCATGTGCATTATTTTTGCGATGGATAGGCTTGGCCACTTTTTGCGATGTTGAGGCTTCGGCCACTTTTGCGATGTTGAGGCTTCGGCCACTTTTGCGATGTTGAGGCTTCGGCCACTTTTGCGATGTTGAGGCTTCGGCCACTTTTGCGATGTTGAGGCTTCGGCCACTTTTGCGATGTTTAGGCTTCGGCCATTTTGCGATGATATGGTACCATCATGCATATGCCCTGGTGGGGGTTGCATCTTCATGCATAATCATGACTATGTATTGTTGTTGTTTGTGATTGGAGCTGGTGTTGCGTGATTACGATGTAGTGATGATGATAATATTGTGTGATTGCCTGCTCTCATTTCTCTATTATGAACTTGATTATGTTTTATTGAAATTCTCACCCCTTCTGCTTGGAATGTTGCTCTATTGTGGCAACGCTGCAGGTAACCGCGAGTGAAGGATCTGCTGCCTTCCTTACTAGCTCTTGGGATGTTTGTCGTGTCGCTCTCTGATACTGTAACACCTAGGGGGCGTGGGTGTAGTTTGTTAAAATGTTTAACTAGATGAATAAGGATTTTATTGCTACATTGCGACGTGTTTGAGAGTTATTAGTGAGGTGTTGTTTATTCCGCTGTGATGTGACTTATGAGGATTTGATTTCCCTAACGGATGTTTTGTTGCACAAATTTTGAAGAGTGCAATTGATGAGTTTGCTTTAATGAAGTTGTAGCATTTCTTTTCTATCGATTAAAATAAATATTTTGAGAAAGAATTACTCTGATAAATGACGTGTAATATAAGGGTAGAAAAGGGGTGTTACAATAGTATTTGTAACATCCCAGCATCGCTTAGAAATCGTTGATCGCTTCACGAACCAACACGAGTCTTTTCAAAGATGCTTTGTCCTCACTTGCATGCTTTCCTAAAAACTTCGAGAGGTCACCCATCCCACTACTACTCCAAGCCAAGCATGCTTAACTATGGAGTTCTTATGGGATGGGCTCCCGAAAAGAAGATGCATCTTGTTGGTATAGGTAGTCCAAATCAATTCTTTTTAAGCCTTCCTTCAATTGTACAGTCCCATACCGCACGCAGCCTCCTCGGATCCTCTCATTCCGTGCGTGTTCGGTTCATTCACGCGCCCGCCGCTTTGAAGTCGCCAGAGCCGCTCTTTGCCATGCCACCTTTTTGGGCACCGCGATCACTCCCGCCCTCCTCGGCCCGGATGTCACATGCCCACCGGCTTCCGCTTGGTTCGTCCCCGAACCACACCGTCTCGAGAGAGGTGCTCGCGCTCGATACCATTTGTAACATCCCGCATCGCTTCTAGAATCGTTGATCGCCCCCACGAACCAACACGAGTCTTTTCAAATGCTTTGTCCTCACTTGCATGCTTTCCGAAAACTTCTTCAGAAGGTCACCCATCCCACTACTACTCCAAGCCAAGCACGCTTAACTATGGAGTTCTTATGGGATGGGCTCAAAAGAAGATGCATCTTGTTGGTATAAGTAGTCCAAATCAATTCTTTTTAAGCCTTCCTTCATTATGCAGTCCCATACCGCACACGGCCTCGGGATCCTCTCATTCCGTGCGTATTCGGTTCATTCACGCGCCTTCGCTTTGAAGCGCCAGAGCCGCTCTTTGCCATGCCACCTTTTTGGGCACCGACGATTACTCCCGCCCTCCTCGGCCCGGATGTCACATTCAGTACACGGCGCCCGGTTTGCTAGGAACTTGGCGCCTGTGGGTGTGCTGTGTGCGTGTGGCTGGTTGTGTCTCGGTATGGGGCGCCATTTTGGCGCCTAGTTGTGCCAAAAATGTTTAAGTGATGTTTTTAGTCCCTAAGAATTAATTTAATCCTTAGCGTGACAAAATAGTCCCTAAGTATTAAATTAATCCTTGGCGTGACAAAATAATCCCTTAGTGTCTAATTAGTCCTATTATGACTATACAAGTTCCTAAGTACCAAATTAACCATAATGTGTCAAAATAGTCCATAGGTACTAGATTAATCTTTGGTGTGTCAAAATGGTCCTTAGGTGTGGAAAAGGTCCTTATGGGGTGGTTTGGTCCTTAGGTGGGATTTAATTTAGTAAATGAGGTGTGGTGGTGAGGAGTTGATAAAGAGGTGATGTGGGCTTCGGCCAAAGAGGTGGGTTAATAATTGATGTGGGCTTCTGCCAAAGAGGTGGGTTAATAATTGATGTGATGTATTTATCGTGTTGTGATGCATTTGTCATGGTGTCACATAAATCATATGCATATAAACGTGGTGGTGTGGCTTCGGCCAAAAGTGGTGGGTGGCTTCGGCCAAACGTGGTGGGTGCCCGACGGGGTTATTGAGGTGGTTATGGATCCACATGCATATTGCATACATGCATATACTCATACCTACTTAGAATTCTTGGTGATGCTTAATTAATTCATTATTGTTGTTTCTTGGTATTATAATTGAATGGTAAATGTCTTAATTGTTGTGGATTGATGTTGCTAGATGCTTTCCTAATATAATGCTTATCATACTTGTTATTATTTATGTAAAGAGACTCACCCTAGCATTTTTATGTTGCCTGCTCTCGTGGCGACATGCAGGTGATTCTGAGTGAAGGTGTCCATGCCTTCTTGGGATTATTGTGTCAGCTCTGATTAGTAACACCAGGGATGGGTTTTAGTATCTTCATTTTTATGTCATTTATTAGACTGTTTTGGATTATTTATTGAGTCTGTTAAACTTGGTTTTATTTCCGCTGTGCTGTGAACCATTTTCTGGATTATTGTAATACTTAAAACAGGTTTTGAGGGTTCGTCCCATTTGGATATGATTTATATTTCATGCACTAGATGCGTTTGAATTTTTAAATGTCATTTTGATGGGGTTTTTATTAAATGTAGCACTCTCTTTGAGGTGCGTGGAAAAATATTTTTGAAACTCTGATTTTTAATTCATTAAATTAGTATTAAGTAGAAGGGGGTGTTACACTTGTTGTCTTGCTTCGCTTAATTTGGGGAAGAACTTCAGACTCTTGAAGACGGAGTTCGGTCAGTCCAAGGTAGTTTGGATTTCCACGTCGGGTGGTGCGTACCTACAGACACTCCGATGCTTAAGTCAGTATATGAGCATCTAGGGGTGAGTATGGAATGAAGAGCGTATCTGGAATCGAGGAGCAGCACTTGTATTTATATAGGTAGATGCCGCCTCCGAAGTGTCAGATCCAAAAGATAGATTCTGATTGTTGAGTGCGGGAAGTCGTCGTACCGAAAGGTGATGGGCTGTCGCTGGGAGTCGCATTGGGCCTGGCCTAGTTCATGCAGGTATTTTGCCCAGTCCGGAACAGTGGCCCCCCAAGTCGAGGTCAGACCGAAGTGGATGAGTTTGGCTTGAGTAGCCTTGGTCACGTACCTTTGACTTGGGAGACTCCGCTTTTAGACTTTAGGCACTACAACAAATTTGGTAACCGGCGGCGGACATTCTGCGGCGGTTTGGGATAACCGGCGGCGGTTATTTGGTAACCGGCGGCGGTTTGAGTTTTTTTAGTCAACCGGCGGCGGTTTTGGGTTATACTGCGGCGGTTGAAATTTTTTTGTCAATTCTCCATCTAAAAAAAATCCCCCTCCCTTTTGTTTTTGTCAAAAAAAAAGTCCCTCCTTTTTTTTCATCGAAGCGCCTCTTTTTTTATTTTTATTTTAATAAAAAAATACAAAACAAAGAAAGAGAGAACGACCATCGTGTTTCCTCTCTCTCTCTCACGCACGACTCTCATCTCATCTCAAATATGAGTCATGCGTCTTCTTTCTTCCTCTTTTTCTTCTTCTCTTCGCCACACCCACCAAAGAACTTCTCTCTTGGTTCTTGGCGTCTTCTCTCTCTCTTCGCCACGACTCTCATCTCGGTGCCTCTTCTCTCTCTCTCTCTGTCATTCTCTCTTTCTTTAGGGTTTGAATGGTTTTGAGTTTGAATCGTTTATGTAGTAACGATTGATTCTATAAATTAGGGTTTTGATTTTTCTTTAGTGGGTTTAATTTACGGAAGTGGGTTTAATTTCTTGATGCTTGGATGGTGTGCGGTGGAACCGTGGTGTTGGTGGGGTTTTGGAAGTAAAATCTCTTTTTGTGCAAGTGGGGTTTTGGAAGTAAAATCTCTTTTGTGCAATGGGGTATTGATGATTATGCATGTGTGGTTCATGTAGATAAAAGAATTTTATGTGATTGAGTTAATTTTAGAGTTAAAAACTTAAACTCCTCTTTCATTCTCCTACTGAAATTGCAATCTTCCTTTCATTCTATTGACCCTCACATTTCAAATCCATTCCCTCTTGAAGTTGCATGTGACTTTAACTTTGGAGAGTTGAAAACAAAACTTTGGTGATTGCAAATGAGATTAGGGACTTGGATTGGAAGCTTGAGATATTGTTTTTCATTTAGAAACTTCAAAGAAAGGGTCTTGAATTCAACATTATTGATTTGGAATTATTGGAACTCACTTGGTTTTGTTGATACTCAATTTGGTTGCTATCGGTTATAATATATACCAAAGATATCTGATAAAGATAATAAAACACTCATGTTGTATATACTTTTAATAGTGTTCGATGTTCACATTTTTGGTGTATTGAATCTACAACATGATCTATAGCACTTTCAATTCTAGACCAACAACAAAATGCACTGTTTCCTAACACAATAAGATTTAAGATTATACTAATTCATATAAGAAAAGAAACCTATACTGTCATGTACTCAGTGAAAAGGAGATATTATTCAATAACAAGAAAGTAATGTGAATTCAAAGACTCTAGGGGATTATTGGTTATATATAGCAAAGATACCAAAGAAAAGATGAAAAAACACTCATCTTTGTATATCTTTGTTAATTCAAAGACAATCAATTAGCATAAAACATTTTGAATGGAAATAAAACTAGAATTTTAGAGTGGAATCTAACCCGCGCCTCCTCACTGTTCATTCTCCTCCTCCGCATTTGAGCTAGAAATAAATCATCTCATTCTCCACTTTCACTAATTACATTAGATGATTTTAATGTTGACACATATTTTGACAAATTGTTTTTGAAATACCTTCTAGTTCTCATTAGATGTGTTATGAAGTTTCTTTGTTGAATGAATTCAGTTTGTGGGTAAGAGAATTTATTCTCTCTATCTCTCTCTTAGATTTGCATTATCTCAAGCAATATTTTGCCATTTGTTCACTACTCCAGGCTCCATTCTTCCATTGGAGCTTCTTGTGGTTGTTCCGGAGCTTCCCCAACAACCCAAAAACACACCAACTAATCATTCACTGTGTTTTTCAGATATTCTGTTTGTGATGTTTGAATATTTATGCTAAATTGCTATGTATATTTAAGCTCTGTGTTTTGGATGGTTGGTTGGTTACTTGTTTCTTTATGCTATCTATCACAATTGAGAGCCAATTATGAATTTGTGATTATCTGGAACATGAATTACATTAATAAGGTCATTGTGATATAAATATTGTTCCTTCATTTTATTCATTAATGATGTATCCATAATCAATGTTGCTATGTTTTTTATATCTCTGTTGGTATTCATTGAATATAGTATCCATAATCGAATATTGAAAACAGCTCATGTATGTTGTACTATCTGTCTCTTGTTGGTAGGAAACTTGCAGCTGTTATTCGTAAGGCATAGTTCAAATGTTATTGCAGCTGTTATCCGTAAAGTAGAGTTTAACTAGTGAATGTCGAAATTGTTAGGCTGAATACCGTGTCCCGAGTTCGAACTGGGATCCTATAGTTGTGTGTGTGAGTTCAAGTGTCCTTGCCATTCTGTCTACGAACTAGAAAAGAAATATATTGCAGCTATTAGAAATTTTGGATTTTCAAATAACACAACTCTTTTAAACATATTCCTGTCAAATTATTAGCAAGGAAAATATATATTAAATACTCCATGCTTAGTGGCTATTTAAATTAAATGCAAAATAATTAAGCTGAAATGAACAAATATTCACTTAATAACATTCATAGAACAATCCACCATCATTTCCCTGATATAAAGTTGACATAGAAGTACTGATTTATTGCTATATATAAGCATATTTGACTGTGGCAATTCTGATCGATAACGATTGCCTAGTAATAGTAGTAGTAGTGATTACATGCATTTGGTCTATATTCCAGACTCCGAAGTTTCATATTTATATAGGATAGTTGAGTTTCTTCTTATGTACAGCAACCAAACAATACTCAAGTTGTTGTTTGTTATTTTGGTGACTTAAAGTGAAAATTATCCAAATTTTTAATTCTGTGACTTTAGAATCAGCATAATGTTAGCATTTCTTTGATTCTTTTGTTAATGCATTGTTGGTTTTTCATGTTATTGTAATTCGTTGGGCAGAGCTATTGATTGAGAATTGTTATCTTATCTAGTTATCTACTTTCAAAAAGAATTGAATTGAAGTTTATGTTAGATTGTTAGCAGAGTTTATGTTTATGCTATTTGTTATAAGCATCTAGTACAATTTCTTATTTCTTACTTTTGTCCCTTTCTCTGCTTTTCAGGTTGCAGATTTACGTTCGCCTGCTGAAGCAATACCCTCTTCATCTGCCAGTCATGTACCTGCACATCGTGGACCTAGATCTAGTTTTTAGTTTTCGGATTTGTTATTTTTAATGATCTTATTTTGGGGAGCTCTTACATTCCTAAGCACAGTACCTTTTAATCTTTTAGAGCGCCAATACTTTTGATATATTTTGAAGCAACAGTCCTTTTGATATTATATGTTGTGTTATTTTACTTTAGAAGTATGAATGAACTTTTTGTCATTGTTTGTGTATGTTTAAATTATTTGAAGCATTCTTGGCATTTTTAGTTTATGTTTTTAAATAATTTAAGAAAAAGTTGTTATAAATAACCAAAAAAATATTAGGCTTTAGTAAAAGATCTGCTTTTTCTCTCGCTTTAAAAACACAACAAAGAAAAATCCTCAAAGTCAAAAGCGAAATTATACATTTTTTCTAAAACTAGACCTATTTGGGGGCAGTTATAACTGTTGCAACAACCCAACCACCGCAAAAAACTTTAAAACCGCCGCGAAATTCTACATTTTTCTCTAGGACAGAACCTATTTAGGGGCGGTTGCAAACCGCTGCAACTGCAAAATCGCCGCAAAAAACCTAAAAACCGCCGCAAATCTCTACATATTTTCCTAACTCAACAGCAAACCTTAAAAACTTTTCCCCTTTTTAAATGACTTAGATTAATTTTCGCGCAGGTTTATGGAATGAACGAATTAGAAACGCAAAACAATAAATAACACAAGAGATTTATCTTGGTTCAACACCTCCTAGTGACTCTACTCCAGTCCTCACAAACCCTTTGTGAGATTTTCACTATCAAAACAAAGCTTAAAACGGGTGCTTTAAAACCCTTACAGACTCAGGCGCTCTTCACCTAGGATACCCCACCTTGTGCAAGAGCCCTTAACAACAATTACAACAAGAGATACCCCACCCTTGTTACAATCAAAAACCCTAGAGAGATACCCCACTCTCTAGTACAACCAATTGACATACAAGAGATACCCCACCCTTGTTACAGTCAAAATCCTAGAGAGATTCCCCACTCTCTAGTAAAACCAATTACAGTAAAATCAAATTACAAGAAAAATAGCAATACCTCTAAGAAGGTGAATACAACAACTTGAAGATTCCCAACCTAACCCTTGAGAGAGATCAGCTCAAAAAGATGGAAACAGTGAAATGTGCAATGGTGTGCGATGTGCACTTCTGCTTTTTGAGAATTGTAGGTTGTGTTAATCTGTGAAGCCCTAAGTCTCTATTTATAGAGTTTGTAAAAATATAACCGTTGAAGCAATTTTTAACTCTATTGTAATAAGTGACAAATCGATTAGTTGCTTGAAAAACATAATATGAAAATCGATTTCTTGCTTGTGGGAACAAGTGAGGAATCAATTTAGTGCTTTAATAACTCAAGTATATAATCGATTGTTTGCTTTATAAAGACAAGATCATCAATCGATTGTTTCTTTCCAAAATAAGTTCTTTTAAAACCAATCAAGTGTGAAATCGATTTCAAGCTTTAAAGACAATAATGAAATCGATTTCTAACTCTAAAAACAAGAGAGAAATCGATTTTACACTTTAAGAACAACAAGCCATCAATCGATTTCTAGCTTTAGCTTTATAGGCTATGAATCGATTTCTAGCTTTAAACAAGCTATGAATCGATTTCTAGCTTTAAAGTTACAAGCCGTGAATCGATTCCTTTCTTTCCAAAAAACAAGTTCTCTCAAAAATCAAGCCATGAATCGATTTCAACAAGTGCCTAACCTATCAATTGAAGACATATATTAGGTTTGCTTGTGTGTGTGTTAGTGTGTTGAGTGATTTGAGCCGATCCTCAAAAGCGGTTTACAATTTATTCCTAAGACACACTCGACTTCCTAGCAACTACCCTTAACACGGACTTACTTCTTGGGTTGGTTGTGCCTTGGAATTCCATTTGTCACTTTGTCTTAGATTACTTCATCATCAAAACTTAACCTGCAACACAAGATATCCACAGAAACAAGATTAGTTGAAATAGAGATTATTTCATTCAATACTGGAAATAGTTTGATTCGTTACATTCAGCAGTCAAATGTACAATCAATTGTAAAGTCTCTCGTTGGTATGCTCCTTTACCGGTCTTGGATACCACACGGTAGGGGCCTTCACAGTTTGGAGCCAGTTTCCCATCGCGGGCGTTCTTGTTCCCCACAACGGCACGCCTAAGGACGAGATCCCCGACATTAAAGTCTCTAATGATAACCTTCGGGTTGTACCGTCTCTATTCGCGGCTTAACCACAACTTCGGCCAGTTGGGCCCTGTCTTGGACCTGTTGGACTAGGTCGAGTTCTTCCCTTGTGGCTTTGTTATCTTCCTCCTTGTTAGGGGATACAAGGTTCTCTAAGTGGATTCGCTGCCTTCGACAGGTATAATGGCCTCAGTGCCGTATGTCAACCTGAAAGGTGTCTCGCCGGTAGTGGAATGCGGCATTGTCTGATATTCCCACAAGACGTATGGTAGCTTGTTGGGCCATGCCCCTTTACCAACGATTGTCAGAATTCCTTGTCGGTAACGATGACGGCTGGGATGCCGAACCTGGCTAAGATGTTCTTTTTGACAAATTTGATGCAGTTCTTGGCAGTTATTTGCACGAGTGGTTCGACTTCAATCAACTTGGTGAAATAGTCGACTGCTACAATGAGATACTTGAACCCGCCCCGGGCTAGTGGGAATGGCCCGAGCAAGTCTATTCCCCATTGAGAGAAAGGCCATGGAGCTGACAGAGAAGCGAGCTCGGCTGGAGGGGCGTTATGCACGTCGGCGTACCGTTGGCAGGTGTCACATTTTCGAACCAAATCAACGGTGTCTTTCACCATTGTCGGCCAGAAATATCCGGCCTTGAGGGTTTTCTTTGCTAGTGCCCGAGCTCCCAGATGATGTCCACGAATACCTTCATGGATCTATGTGAGTACATACTCGGCCTCCTCCCCTTCCACACATTTTAACAAGGGGAGGAGAAACCTCGCCTGAATAACTTGCCATCGACCACGGTAAAAGAGGTGCCTCTTCATCGTACCGTAGTAGCTTTCTTGGTCTCAGAGGGTTCGATGCCGTACTCTATATAGTTTTTAATGGGTTGTATCCATCCTTCGTAAGGTTTTCTTAAATGATACTTCAGAGGTTACCCGTTGGCTTAGTACTGGCCAACTTCGCCAAGTCGTCTGCCCCGGCATTCTCAGACCGAGGTACGTGCTTCAGTTCTACTGGCTCGAACTAGAGGAGTAGCTACTGTACTCGGGATAAGTACCTTTGCAAGATAGGGTCCTTTGCCACAAAATCTTACATGACCTGGGAGACTACTAACAGCGAGTTAGTGTTTTGCTCGATGATAACCCCAAAGTCCAAGGCTAATTTCAGTCCGGCGATGCATGCCTCATATTCTGCTTGGTTGTTCGAGGTCGTGAACGAAAAGCTGAGTGAGAGCTCTATCATCAGCCCTTCTGAATTTTCTTGAATTAGTTCGGCTCCACTACCCTTCGAATTTCAAGATCCATCGACATGGAGCGTCCATTGTAAAGATGCCAAACTAGAGGGCGTCGGCATCATTTCAGCATTGAAATCGGCTAACACCTGAGCTTTGAGGGTGGATCGAGCTTCGTATTTGATGCCAAATTTGTATAACTCGACTGCCACTTGATTATTCTACCCGCCAAGTCGGGTCGATGTAGCACTAGACGAATGGGTTGGTTCGTCCTCACCACAATCTGGTGCGCCACGAAATACAGCCTTAATCTCCTGGCTTCTATTACCTGGGCCAGCGCTACTTTCTCTATTTTCTGATACTTGGACTGAACCCCCTATAATACTTTGCTGCTGAAGTATACAGGCCGTTGTCCATCTTTAGTTTTCCCGAATTAGGACTGCACTGACGGTCTCCTTGGCCACGGCGAGGTAGAGGTAGAGGGTTTCCCCTTACGCTGGTTTCAACAGTATTGGTGGCTCTGAGAGTATTTGTTTGAGCTCGGACAGAGCGTTCTAGCACTCTGGCGTCCATTTAAATCACTACAAGAAAAACTGAAATTTCAGGGTGGAATTTCTGTAACGCCCCAAAAATAATTCAAGTATTTATTTAATTAAGTGGTATATTGGTTGGTTATATTAAAATAATGATAGGGTATTTGATGTAAATGAGGAGTGGTGGTTAGTAAAAAGTGAGTGGTAATTTAATTAAAAGAGGGAGTAGTGCAAGTAATGGTGGAGGTGTGAATAGAGGCCCATGATAGTTAGGCCCATATCCATGATATAAGTTAGGTGTCGATGGTGAGAGAGTTCATTCCAACCAAAATCAAAGAAAAGTCAAAGAGTAAAGTAAGAGAGTAGAGAGAGAGAGGTGCGATAGCCTTAAGGAGGAAGAAGAGGAGATCTTGGCGTGGAGAGTTCAAGTTCCAGGAAGAGGAGCTTGATTGTTGGTGATGGTTGGTGATTCTTGGTGGAGAGAGTGTTGGTTTCTTCATTAAGGTAAGGGGGCTCTTTTTCACCTATAATAGAGTATATGATGAGTGTTATGTGTGGGTTAGACTCTAGGATGATTGTGTTGTTGATTGTGTGATTGATGTTGTGGTTGAGTCAATTTGGTGAAACTGTGATGTGTGAGTATGTGTTGTAGATGGTTGGTCATATGAAAGACCTAGAAAAGAAAATGGGTTTGAGGAACCCTAGGCGCAAGGGTGCCAGTTTTGGTGTTGTCACCTTAGTGGTTACTTTGATGTGTGTTGGACAGTATTCGAATGAATATGTGTTGTAGTAATTGTGGGTTAAGTTTGATCATAGTATGAGAATCAAAGAAAAGAGGGAAGATGAGGGTTAGGTGTGTTGTAGCTTGTGAAGGTCGAAGGTGTGTGTGCGTCGAAGGATAGTGAGTTAAAGGGTGTGCCGAGAAGCATAGGCGTGTCAGCGTAAGGGTGTGTGTCGTAGTATATGTGCGTCAAAGTATGTGTGTGCCGAGAAAAGTAGGTGTGTGGAAGTGAGTAGGTGTGTGTCGTAGTATATGTGCGTCAAAGTATGTATGTGCTGAAGTGTAGAAGTACCGAAGTGTAGTATATGGATGTCAAAGCTAGTGTAACCGAGGTAGTGTAACCGAGGTGAGTGATGGTGAAGTGAAGTAGTGTAACTGAAGTAGTGTAACCGAGGTAGTGTAGTACCGAGGTGAGTAATGGTTAAGTGAGGAAGTGTGGCAAGGTGATTGATGGTCAAGTGAAGTAGTGTAACCGAGGTAGTGTAGTACCGAGGTAGAGTAACTGAGGTGAGTGATTAATGTAATGAAGTGAAGTATAGGTATGTCGAATCTAGTATTGTCGAGGTATGAATGTAATGAAGTGGAGTGTAGGTATGTCGAATATAGTATTGTCGAGGTATGAATGTAATGAAGTGAAGTGTAGGTATGTCGAATCTAGTACTGTCGAGGTGTAGTGTATCTAAGTCGAAGTGAAGCTGTCGAGGTGTAGTGTATCTAAGTCGGAGTGAAGCTGTCGAGGTGTAGTGTATCTAAGTCGAAGTGAAGCTGTCGAAGTGTAGTGTATATAAGCCGAAGTGTAGTTGCCGAACTGTAGATGTATTGAAGTGTAGTGTATGTATGCTGAGGTGTAGTGGTTGAGGTGTAGTCCATTTGGAGTGAAGTGTAGTTGTCGAGGTATATAGTGTATATATACCGAGGTGTATGTGTTGAGGTGTAGATGTATCGGAGTGTAAGTGTCGTCGTAAAGACGTGACAAAGTGTAAGTGTATGGGAGTCGACGTGTAGTTGCCGAAGTGTAGAGTATGTATACCGAAGTGTAGTTGCCGAAGTGAGGTGTATGTATGTCGAAGTTAGTATTGTCAAGGTATAGGAGTACCGAAGTGTAGTGTTGTAGTGGTGATGAAGTGTAGGTGTCGACGTGTAGGTGTCGAAGTGTGGATGTGAAGAAGTGTGGTGTGACGAAGGGTAGTGTAGGTGTGTCGAGGTGCAGTGTGGTGCGCCAAAGTGCAGTGTGGTGTGACGAAGGGTAGTGTAGGTGTGCCGAGGTGCAGTGTGGTGCGCCAAAGTGCGCGGTGGTGGTGTGACGAAGGGTAGTGTAGGTGTGCCGAGGTGCGGTGTGGTGCGCCAAAGTGCAAATGTGGTGTGACGGGCGCGGTGTGAGTGTGCCGAGGTGCTGTTTTGATGCGCAGTAAGCGCAGTTGCTACCAGCGCGATTTTGGTGTCTTTGTTTGGGTGCTGAGCACGTCTAAGTTGTTGAATTGTGAAGCAAGTTTGGTCCTTAGGTGACATTTGGTCCTTAGGTGACGTTTGGTCCTTGTAGTGACAGTATAGTCCACTACTTTTGGTGTCGAAGTTTCCGAGGAGTTTGAGGTTAGCCATAGAGCTAGTGACTGATGGGTTTGACGTTAGCCATAGAGCTACTGATTGAGGTATTGACGTTAGCCATAGAGCTATTGATTTTGGTGACGATGTGTCCGGTGAGTTTGATGTTAGCCATAGAGCTAGTGACAGATGTGTTTGATGTTAGCCATAGCGCTAGTGATCGATGAGTTTGATGTTAGCCATAGAGCTAGTGACCGATGTGGTGATGTTAGCCATAGAGCTAGTGACCGATGTGGTGATGTTAGCCATAGCGCTATTGATTAGGTGTTGGTGAATTAAATGACGGATATTGGGGGCTTCGGCCTGCATATCAAAGCGACGGATATTGGGGGCTTCGGCCTGCATATCAAAATGACGGTGGATTTAATGACAGAGGTAAATCCAGTGACGATGTAAATTCATACATGGTGTGATTGTTTGTAGTTGATGCATTGTTCATGGAGTCTCATGCCTCATAGGCATCCAAGGGACGGACATAGGCTTCGGCCTCGATATTGTAGGTTTCGGCCTTCATATCACTAGCGACGGACATAGGCTTCGGCCTCGATATTGTAGGTTTCGGTCTTCATATCATAGCAACGGTGACGGTACCATTAAGCTGGTGATGGTACTCATGCATTATACCCTTGGTGTTGGGTTGCATTCATGCATATACTCATGCAATTGCTGGTGTTCTTGATGATTATGAGTTGGTGTGTCATAACTTGATGATGTGTGTTTGTCTAGTGAGTAGGGGTGTTTCTAGTTGCGTTTCTCTATCATAATGTTTATCATACATTTTATTATATGTGTTAGAGACTCACCCTTCTGCTTTCAATGTTGCTTCTTATGTCGGCAACGTGCAGGTGATTCCGAGTGAAGGTCTTCCTTCCTCAGTCTGGTTGTGGAGTCTTGCTCTGATACGTAGCACTGGGGGGACGAGTAGTTAATAGTTGTTTCAAATTAAGTTGTTGAACTATGATTTAGTGATGTATGACTTGCTTAAGGAACCGATGTTTTGAGGGTTCACCCCATTTAAGTCGTGCTATGTATCACACAATTATATTTATTAATGAAAAGTATTGTTGAATAGATTAAAGTGATGTTTGGTGAACGTAACATTCCCTTGAGGATGTATTTTTAAAAGAAAAACTATTTTCGAACTCTGATTTTAAATTAAATTACCGATGAGAAAAGGGGGTGTTACAAGTTGGTATCAGAGCAGTTCGGTCTGTCCGGCCAAGTTGTCCAGTCGTAGTATCTCAGAGATCCCTTGTCGATCTCCGACAGAGACTTTGTTGTAGACTTTGTTTGGTTGTTTGCAACTGTTGTTTGTATCATTGAGATAACGTGTGATTAAAAGGGTTTTAACGACGTCAAAAGAGTGGGAGTCGTGACGACGCCTTCGCACTCTAGACTGCGTTAAAAGTCGTTCAGTGTGGTATGTGTAAATTTGAAAAGATGTAGTTTTGTGACCTTAACTAATTGGTTGCGTGAGTAGGAGGGACTGATCACCCCAATAACTCATCCCCAATGAAAGAGGCGACAATAACTCGTGGTTATTATAAATTTTGGATATGTACTAATTTCAAGTTGATTAATTGAGTGGTGTGTGCAAGTTTGGTTGACTCTTAATTTTTAGATAAATAGGTGCCTTATGGATGTTTGTGTTTTGATTTGGGGGTTGATAGTAGGGAGATGTAAAGATAAGGATCGACACTTTGAGTTTGAAGTTCATGTAAGGTGATAAAGTATGCCTTTTTGGAAAGAGTTTAGAAATGCGGTTTTTGGGAAACCTGAGGTAGAATAATTGTTATTAAGAGTATGGTAGTCGAATAAGTACCTGTATAGGATCTGGGTGGTCATGTGTAACTTTGGTGATTAAAGGATTAGAATTCAGTACGGGGAATAGGAATGCAGAGATGGGGAGAGCATTATTCGTAGTTTGGATATAGTTTGACGTAAGAGATGAGCATTAATACTTTAAGTAATTGCTATAGTGTAGTTCCCTAATGATAGGCCGCAAGTGCACGGTTCTATCGCGTAATAAAAAGTATCGATCCCACAGAGACTTTTGTGATTACCAATTTCTTTTTTAGTGGTGATTAGCTAAAAGGAATGATTTTAGTTGAAGGAGTGATTGTTTGATTTAAAATTCAGAAATTAAAATAATCTCGGGTTATAGTTTCATCACAACAATGAGGAACCAAAAATAATTCTTTAGACCATTCACCAAATTATATAGTAGTGTATTTCAAAGACAAGGCAATAATATAACTAATGTCTCCTTTCAGTACAAGAGCGTGTTTTGAACTAACAATCAAGCCTATTCTCATGGTTGATTGTCACCAAAACCCATTAAGCATAACACCTTTATAATGTCTCAAGAGTTTCAAAACTATTCTCATGTTTTGATTCCCTTGTCTAATTTCATAGTTCCAACATCAAACTTCACCTCTGCGGTACCTCGTTTGATGTTTAAAATAAGATTTGAAGGACAATGAAATTAGATTGAAATATAAAACAATTTGGAGTGGAGAATAGTCTTGGGAATTACTAGGGACCTATCATTGGATTACTCCCAATAACCCAAGACCAAGTTTCTACTCACTCATGATTGAAAAATAAATTGCAAGAGTAATAATTGGCATAATGTAAATGACAAGAATGTAAATGATCAAGATAAAGTGCGAAAATAAGAAACAGAAAACTAAAGTGCAGAAAAACTAAAGAACAAGAACTAAAAGATGAAGAGAAAATTGCATAAACTTAGAGATTAAACTTTAGAGTAATTGTTTGCAATAGCCTAAGATGTTCTAAGCACTCAGAATTTTGTGCTTTATATAGCCAAAGAGAATAGACAAGTCACTTAAGACAATTTACAAGCCATTAAAGAGCAAATCGTAACATCTTTGGATCGATGCGATCAGCGCGGGTCGTGCCAAATCCAAAGACGGGTCGTGCAACTATCGTAGACTTTCAAATAAGCAAAGGAAGAAAAAGTTCAAGCACGGGTCGTGCCAAATCCAAAGACGGTCGTGCAACTATCGTAGTAAACGACTTTGCTTGCCTTTTCTTATATTTTTCAAATTTCTTTGTTTCTCTTTTTGACTTGAAACTTTGTTTTTGCTCTTTTTGGTTCTTAAATCCTTCATTTTCCTCAAAGATAGACCTGAAATTAAAACAAACAAAAGGTAGTAAAATAGCTCTAGAATTGAACTAAAATACCAAACAACTTACTTAAAATAAGTACTAAAAAGACAACTAAAATGGACTTATCAAACTCCCCATGCTTAAATCCTTGCTTGTCCTCAAGCAAAACATTACAATTTATTTGGCAAATCCTTGAATGAAAATTATTGGCTTAGCACATGAACTAGAAATGATCCGGTGGTATCCAACAATATTTTTCTTCTCGACTTATGACACTTTTCTATTAGAGCTTTATGTGCGAGAGAAGATCGGTTTGTGGTACTAGAACAAAGAAGTTAGATATCAACACCAAATTCCCTAGCACCTTTGCTTGGGTCATCCACTTATATGCAAACAATGCAAATTGCCACACTTGGTCTCAAAGGAGTGTCTCTTTTTCCCAGTAGCCAATCGGTCTCAAAAGGGTACTCAAAGTATTTCCCTAGTAACCTATGACCTCAAAGGGATGTTGGGCTAAATTGCTTAAATTCTTTTCTTTTCTTTTCTTTTTCATTTTTTTTTCAATTTCTTTCCATTTTATTGCTCTTTTTAAGTAGCCCAACTCAGACATTTCTCCAGTAACCAAAATGCAGTAAGTGTCACCAAGGGAACTAAGTGGCTATTTTTTCAATCTTTCTTAAACATCCTAGTACCAGAAACTATCTAAGTAGTGCGTGTGTGAACTCGACAATAAGTATCAAGAAGCATATCTAACAGTTTAAACACAAGCAGAACATTCAAATTGCTAAAAATCAAAAAATTTATCACAAAAATGCCATAAAAAATACTTCAAAGTTTCACAAGGATTTATCACATAAGAGGAGAAGATGACTCAACTACCAAATGAAGAAGAAGAAAAGACTAAAGTCACCCCCATGCTTGGACTAGACATTGTCCTCAATGTATAAAAATGAAAAGCACATGAGAAGGGTAAAGAAAGCTCACATTGACTAGCATTTGCAGCTTTCCTTCTTATTCCAACAATGCAAAAGGTAAACTCGTGGGTTGCCTCCCACGCAATGCTTCTTTTATGGTCATTAGCTTGACTTTTTCCTTTATAGACTTATTCCTGGGTCCCATTGCTTGAAGCATAAAGACCAAGTGACACATGAAGAATGAAAACATATTCCAGGATCCCATGGCTTGTAAAAAGGAAGTTGTGTAAGCAATAAAATCGTATTTTCAATTCCTCCTAGATCAAATGTTATTTTTACAAAGGAATGTGAAAAATAAGATAAAGGGCACAAGATCTTGACATCAACACATTCATTTAAACCCATATATTTATCCAATGAAGAAATTTCAGTTTCCATTATGTTCTCCATCTCATGGTATATCTCTTGTGAATCATCTGGCACTACCACTTTAGTATTATTTCGATCTACCTCAACTACAATATTTTTCTCAAATTGTGTTTCTTGTAGTTTTTTGAATAACCCTCTTAAGCAAGGTAGTGGTGGTGGCAAAGATGACTCAAAAGATTCCCATTCCTCCTTGGAGAATGTAAATACATTTTTATGAAACCCTTTATAGCAACGTGGTGGTGGTGGCAAAGATTCCTCAAAATATTCCCATTCCTCCTTGGAGAATGTAAATACATGCTTATTCATATTAACAAGAAAAAGAAAACATTTAGTCTAACCGATACCAAAAAAAATAAATCAATATCACAAAAGTCCCGCAACGCGCCGCCAAAAACTTGATAGGCCGCAAGTGCACGGTTCTATCGCGTAATAAAAAGTATCGATCCCACAGAGACTTTTGTGATTACCAATTTCTTTTTTAGTGGTGATTAGCTAAAAGGAATGATTTTAGTTGAAGGAGTGATTGTTTGATTTAAAATTCAGAAATTAAAATAATCTCGGGTTATAGTTTCATCACAACAATGAGGAACCAAAAATAATTCTTTAGACCATTCACCAAATTATATAGTAGTGTATTTCAAAGACAAGGCAAATAATATAACTAATGTCTCCTTTCGAGTATAAGAGCGTGTTTTGAACTAACAATCAAGCCTATTCTCATGGTTGATTGTCACCAAAACCCATTAAGCATAACACCTTTATAATGTCTCAAGAGTTTCAAAACTATTATCATGTTTTGATTCCCTTGTCTAATTTCATAGTTCCAACATCAAACTTCACCTCTCGGTACCTCGTTTGATGTTTAAAATAAGATTTGAAGGACAATGAAATTAGATTGAAATATAAAACAATTTGGAGTGGAGAATAGTCTTGGGAATTACTAGGGACCTATCATTGGATTACTCCCAATAACCCAAGACCAAGTTTCTACTCACTCATGATTGAAAAATAAATTGCAAGAGTAATAATTGGCATAATGTAAATGACAAGAATGTAAATGACTGAAGATAAAGTGCAAGAAAATAAGAACAGAAAACTAAAGTGCGAAAAATTAAAGAACAAGAAATAAAAGATGAAGAGAAAATTGCATAAACTTAGATTAAACTTTAGAGTAATTGTTTGCAATAGCCTAAGATGTTCTAAGCACTCAGAATTTCGTGCTTTATATAGCCAAAGAGAATAGACAAGTCACTTAAGACAATTTACAAGCCATTAAAGAGCAAATCAGAACATCTTTGGAATTGATGCGATCAGACGGGTCGTGCCAAATCCAAAGACGGTCGTGCAACTATCGTGTAGACTTTCAAATAAAAGGAAGAAAAAGTTCAAGCGGTCGTGCCAAATCCAAAGACGGTCGTGCAACTATCAGGTAGAAACAGCTTTGCTTGCCTTTTCTTATATTTTTCAGCTCTTTGTTTCTCTTTTTGACTTGAAACTTTGTTTTTGCTCTTTTTGGTTCTTAAATCCTTCATTTTCCTCAAAGATAGACCTGAAATTAAAACAAACAAAAGGTAGTAAAATAGCTCTAGAATTGAACTAAAATACCAAACAACTTACTTAAAATAAGTACTAAAAAGACAACTAAAAATGGACTTATCACCTAACGGTAGATTAATGGTGTTTGGATGATCGAGTGAGACTTTGGTGACCCTGAGAATAGAGTTTCGTTACAAGGTAAGGGCTTAGAGAGGTGTGTATGTCCTAGTATTTAGTGTACAAGAAGGCGTTGTTGATAGTTGGGAGCAGGAATAAGATTGATGGAATTGGCGTGTTCATATAATTGATGAGATTTTCGAGGACGAAAATATTTTAAGTGGGGGAGAGTTGTAACGCCCCAAAAATAATTCAAGTATTTATTTAATTAAGTGGTATATTGGTTGGTTATATTAAAATAATGATAGGGTATTTGATGTAAATGAGGAGTGGTGGTTAGTAAAAAGTGAGTGGTAATTTAATTAAAAGAGAGAGTAGTGCAAGTAATGGTGGAGGTGTGAATAGAGGCCCATGATAGTTAGGCCCATATCCATGATATAAGTTAGGTGTCGATGGTGAGAGAGTTCATTCCAACCAAAATCAAAGAAAAGTCAAAGAGTAAAGTAAGAGAGTAGAGAGAGAGAGAGGTGCGATAGCCTTAAGGAGGAAGAAGAGGAGATCTTGGCGTGGAGAGTTCAAGTTCCAGGAAGAGGAGCTTGATTGGTGGTGATGGTTGGTGATTCTTGGTGGAGAGAGTGTTGGTTTCTTCATTAAGGTAAGGGGGCTCTCTTTCACCTATAATAGAGTATATGATGAGTGTTATGTGTGGGTTAGACTCTAGGATGATTGTTATATTGATTGTGTTGTTGATTGTGTGATTGATGTTGTGGTTGAGTCAATTTGCTGAAACTGTGATGTGTGTGTATGTGTTGTAGATGGTTGGTCATATGAAAGACCTAGAAATTGAAAAAGGGTTTGAGGAAATACGAATTAAAATAATTAATATATTTATTAAATTTTAATTTTTGTTAATATTTTAGAGGAAATACGAATTATATAGTTAAAAAATAAATTATATCTATTTATTAATTTTTAATTTATGTTTTTAATACTTTTTAGATAATTGCGAAATACAAGAATATATTAGTTTTTCGAAAATTCATTATATTATCATTTTTTGTTTAAGTTGTTAAAATCTATTATATTTTTGAAAATTTTTATATTGTCAATTATTATATCAAAGAATTATTGTATGTAATTTATTTTCATTTAAGTAGTTATGATATGTAATTTATTGTTATATTTTCATTTACTTTAAATATTTATGATATGTAATTTATTATTAATAAAAAATTTAATAAAAAAATTGATAGACTTGTTAGTTAAAATGTTATTTATGTTGTTAGTTAAAATGACTAATATTAATAGAGTGTATGTGTTAAATATTTTTATTTATGTGTTAAAATGTTATTTATGTTGTTAGTTAATAGAGTGTTAGTTAAAATGACTAATATTTACGTTTACCATAACATAATATATAAAATGTGTTAAATTTTTTAAAATCTATTTATATTATAATTAATTAATGTAATGTTTACATTGTTAGTGTATGTAAATATTTGTATGTGTATATGTGTATGTGTATGTATGTATTTATATGATCATATGATATTTGTATGTGTATGCGTATGTATGTGTATGAGTATGTAAGTAAGAAAATATAAAGTTTGATTTATTATTTATGAAATGAAAAGTAATAGTTCGTGTTTATGATAATATTATTGTAGTATACGTAGTACTAGGATCTTGAAAACATGGATCGTAGTTGGGTGTATGATCGATTATTTCCTGGAAGAAGCGGTTTAAAGAGACGTTTTGCAGAAGGAGTAGAAATGTTTATTTTTTATGCTAAGCGTCACGAAGGATTTGCGCGAGAAGGGGGAATTAGATGTCCGTGTGCGAAATGTTCAATTCGATTTATAAAAAATGAAGATGAAGTCAGAATTCATTTGTACAATAATGGGTTTAGGCCAGATTATTGGATATGGAGTCGCCACGCAGTAGCAGCACAGGGTACTGCGGTAGTCGCTCTTCTAAGATTAATGTTCCAGTTGAAGTATATCCTTCAAGTACTAATGTTCCGGTTGAAGTAGTAGCCTCCACATCTGGATCTGGCCAAATCATCCAGAATATGATGCTGAAGAAGTTCCAAATGAGGAAGCGCAATTGTTTTACACGTATTTTGAGTGAGACAAATAAACCATTATTTGAAGGATCTAAAGACTCAAAATTATCAATGTGTGTTCGGTTGTTGGGTCTTAAGTCTCAATTTAATGTTGCCGAGTTGTGCATGGAATATATGACCAAAATGATGTTGGATGCAACCCCTATTAAAGGACTTTTGCCGCAGAGTTATTATGATGTTAAAAGACTGGTATCGAAGTTTGGCTTAAAATCTAAAAGAATTGATTGTTGTGTGTC
Organism: Oxytropis ochrocephala; assembly: GCA_020916435.1. Taxonomy (NCBI): domain Eukaryota; kingdom Viridiplantae; phylum Streptophyta; class Magnoliopsida; order Fabales; family Fabaceae; genus Oxytropis; species Oxytropis ochrocephala. Next base: position 60,573,136 of record CM037089.1, on the reverse strand, counting down.
TGGTTGCATGCTCTATTATAATAATGAGTTTGGCATAAATAATGGAAATTTGACGGAGAGGAATCAGAGGCAAACCGGTTCCACGAAAAGCAATGTTCTATCTGCCGCTTATACCAAGGCTACAGAGGATGTTTACATCAATGGAGACCGCGGGTAAAATGATGTGGCACCATGAAAATAGAAACAATTCTGGTGAATTACGTCACCCATCTGATGGTGAAGCTTGGAAGCATTTTGATCGTGTTCATCCAGATTTTGCCAGTGATCCACTCAATGTTCGGCTTGGTTTATGCTCTGATGGTTTCACACCCTATATTCAAGCATCGGCATCACCGTATTCTTGTTGGCCAGTTATTGTTACCCCATACAACCTTCCACCAGAAATGTGTATGTCTAAACCATGCATGTTTTTAAATGCTATCATTTCGGGGCCAAGCAATCCAATAGCTGGTATTGACATATATTTGCAACCTTTGATTGATGACCTAAAAAGGTTGTGGCATAGTGTTTTAACTTATGATGCGAAGACGCAAACAAAATTTCGATTGAGGCGACTTTGATGTGGACAATTAATGACTTCCCCGCCTATGGAATGTTGTGCGGATGGGGAACACATGGTAAGATGGCGTGTCCGATTTGCATGGTTGACACAAGGGCTTTCACTCTTAAATACGGAGGGAAAACTTCGTGGTTTGACTCGCATCGTAGGTTCTTACCTATGGATCACCCATTTAGAAAGCGTAAATATGCATTCATCGAGGACATGTTGAAACAAGTGGACCTCCTCATAGTTTGACACCGAGAGAAATTTGGGACGATGTTAAAGACATCCTCCAATGGAAGTCGTAGCGGTGTTGTTTCTCGTTCGATAAGGCTATGGGCAATGGCACAACCGGACAAAGAGAAGTATATTTTGGGAACTTCCTATTGGAAAGATAATCTACTTGAGACACAATCTGGATGTAATGCATATAGAGAAGAATTTTTTGATAACATATTTAACAATCGTCATGGGCGTGAAAGGTAAAACGAAAAGACAATGAGAAAGCTAGGAAGGACATAGATCATTATTGTAGACGAAAAGGATTTGTTGTTGGTTGAGCAAGGTACTAGGACATTGAAACCCAAAGCCAATTATACTTTATCTAAGGAAGAAGCGAAAGCGCTTTATCTCGGTGGATAAAAGAGTTGAAAATGCCGACGGTTATTCTTCCAATTTATCTAGATGTGCGGATGTGGATAATGGGAAGTTGCATGGGATAAAAGAGTCATGATTGGCATGTATTCATGGAGTGCTTACTTCTCATCGCTTTTAGTTCGTTGCCAACACACGTTTTGAACCCGCTAATTGAAATAAGTACATACTTTAAGAATTTGTGTTCAGCAACCCTAAAAGTTGATGATCTAACAAAAATGGAACAAGACATCCCACTTATCTTATGCAAGTTGGAGAGTATTTCACTTTGGTTTCTTTGATTCTATGGAGCATCTACCGGTGCATCTCGCATCTGAAGCTAAACTTGGCGGACCTGTCCAATACAGATGGATGTATCTGTTTGAAAGGTCAGTTATTTATAATAATATAAAAGGAAGTTTAAAAAATAACATTATTAATTAGGCTTAATTACAGTTTTGGTCCCCCTATTTTTACCAACTCATGATTTTGGTCCCCCAAGTTTTAATTTCATGATTTTGGTCCCTCTATTTTCTCAATTTGTAAAATTATGGTCCCCCATTAATTTGGTCAAACATTTGGGTGAGTTGGCACTCACTAATCCAACGTGGCACTCCACGTTGTCATGCCATGGTGGAATATAAATAAAAATAAGATAATATTTTTGACCAAATAAAATAATATTATTTTTTCACCACCGGCCACATGTGTAAAAAAACTAAAATTAATATTGCAAAACTTAAAATAAAATTTTAAAAAAACAAGAACAGAACCCAATTTAACCCAAAAATCCCAATCCCCTTCACGCAGAACCCAATCTAATATAATCCATCCCTTCTAAACTTCATCAAACCCAGAATCCAGAAGTAGATCATCTTCTCAAGATTGTTCTTATTCTCTTCTTCTTCTTCTAGTATAATCCATCCCTTCTACTACTTCATCGATCTCACTTCTTCTTCTTCTCCAAATGTTTCCTCTCATCCACCTCACCACCAAATTGCACCCTCACACTTAATCGATCTACACAGCAACAAACCTTGTGTAAAAAAAAAAACCACCGCCAACCCAATTTCAGTGTTCTGCTTCCTTCTCCCTCCTCCGTCGTTAAACGGAATTTGGAATAGCTTTCTCCTTCAACACCTTCTTCTTCTTTCTTCTCCCTCTGATGTTACCTATTTCACCGTTGATTCAATGTCATCCACGATGTGAGGAAGGGTTCAATTCGCGAGTTTGGGTTCGATTTCACCAGAGGTTGGATTCGATTCGCGAGTTTGGGTTCCACTGAAGCTTTCAAGGTGTTAGAGTGAGAAGAGTGATATTAGAGTGAAAGTGAAGAGTGATGATAGAGTGAAAGTGAGGAGCAGAGACTCGTAAAAACGAAAGATTTTTTTTATTTCTAATTTTATTAAATATTTAAATAAATATAATAAATAGAATAACTAAATTAAAAATAAGAATTCTAAAACTTAAATCCACGTGGCATGCCTACGTGTCACGCCACATAGGATAAATGATTGACAGCTCATGGTCAATTTTGACCATATTAATGGGGGACTATGATTTTATAAATTGGGAAAATAGGGGGACCAAAATCGTGAAATTAAAACTTGGGGGACCAAAATTGTGAGTTGGTGAAAATAGGGGGACCAAAACTGTAATTAAGCCTATTAATTAATTAACATATCGTTTTATCTAGGTTCATGGGTGATTCAAAAATATAGGTGAAAAACAAAGCTAGAGTTGAAGGATCGATATGTTCTTCATACTTACACCGTGAAACAACCAACTTTTGTTCTTATTATTTCAAGAATGAATTTGCTCCAAGAAGCAGTCGAAATGAAATGGATGTTGAATGTCCTAGACATGATTTAGCTTTGTCTGTCTTTTGTCTACCCAGTCGTCCATCTGGGAGGGAGTCAATTCACTGGCTGACAGAGGAAGAGTTCAATGCAGCACATATTCATGTGTTGATAAACTGTACTGAGGTGCAACCATTTATTGAGTATGTATTCCTCAACATTAACTATATATATCGATCTTAATTAAGTTAATAAAAGTAGACAAATGTGTAACAATTAATTATTTCTGTATTGTAATTGGTTTGATCCGTCTGCTCGAGTATGTAGTGCTTTTGTATTGTAATTGGTTTGATCCGTCTGCTCGAGGAACAAGGGTGAATCCAAAGTCAAATACAGTCGCCATTAAAATGAGTAGTAGATATCGACTGTATGATCCGTTCGTCATTGCTCAAAATGTGAGACAAGTCTATTATGTCCCTTATCCATCAACGCGGACTGATAGGCGTGGTTGGTGTGTCGCAATTAAGACAAAACCAAGAGGCCGGATTGAGACAAATGACACACTGGAAGATGTCTTGTACCACCCCATTTCTACCCGTATATTTATAATAAAAATCAGAGTATAAAAATTCATTTCTTAATTGAAATCATCCAATGGGATGCTACACTTGTCACTTCAAAATAACTCAAACAACCAGTTCAGCTCATAATAACAGTTCAATACGTAACACCATGAAAAACAAGTGGGAATATAATTTCACATAACGCAGCGGAAAATAAACTACAATCTCGAAGGAGAAATCAGCAGTCTCAAATAATACATAGAGTATCACATATAAAAGCTCAACAGTGAGCAAAACAAAGCAAATAAAAGTCTAAACCCCCTCCCCTAGGTGCTACGTATCAGAGCAGACCGACTCGGGGAATAGTGAAGGTAGCAAGCCCTCACTCCTGACTACCTGTGGTAAACAACAACAGAAAGGGTGAGTCTCGAACTATATAATAGAAACTATAATAAGCAGTATATCAGGTTTATAGGAGTCAAACAATCACAAACAACAATCACAACCATTACAATTTGTTCAACATCATTTATAAGAATGGATGCAATGTAGTGCAAGATGCATGTGGTACCATTATCACCAGACCGCAACCTCATCATTACTCATTATACGTCGCGACCGCGGTAAATTAAATAAAACACCGGACCATGACCTTTACAATATATATCGTCGCGATCAAGCGGCTTAATGTATGCATGTGACTCATGAACACACACATCATCAATTTCATTTATACACCAAGACCGCAGCCTCTCATATCATTGTCCTTTTAGTTTTATACGTCATTCAGACCAACTCACTACAAGAATAAGCTTGCATTGCCACCAAACTTTGCCACGGAAGACTGGCCGTCGCAAATTTGCCACGGATTTGCGACGAAAAGGCATTTCTGGTAAAGGCGCTATATTATAACTTAATATAATTAAAATAGTGCAACACTTTAAATAATTTAATCAATTACTTAATTAAATCATTTACGGTGTTACAACTCTCCCCCACTTAGGAAATTTCGTCCTCGAAATTCGTACCTGAATCAAATAATTCTGGATAAGACTCCCGCATCCTGCTCTCTAGCTCCCAAGTCATGCTCTCACCAGCAGCTCCCAACCACACTACCTTGACTAAGGCAATGTCCTCCCCTCTCAACACTTTCACCTCTCTATCCTCAATCCTCACTGGCATAGTCTCCACAGTGAGGTTCTCACGTACCTCCACATCATCCATGTGAATCACATGAGACGGGTCTGGAATATACTTCCGAAGCTGTGACACGTGAAATACATCGTGCAAGTTCGAAAGATTAGGTGGCAGAGCCACCCTATAAGCAACCTTTCTCACCCTCTCAGTGATTTGGTACGGTCCAATAAATCTCGGAGTTAACTTCTTTGCTTTCAGTGCACGCCCAACACCAGTCATAGGCGTGACCCTCAAGAATACATGCTCACCAGTCTGAAACTCCAAGTCCTTTCTCCTCCTTTCATGGTAACTTTTCTGCCGACTCTGGGACTCTTTCATTTTCTCTCTGATCATTTTTACCTTCTCTGTAGTCTCCCTAACCAATTCTGGTCCAAGAACAACACTCTCACCGGACTCATGCCAACACAAAGGAGTTCTACACCTCCGCCCATATAGTGCCTCAAAAGGAGCCATCCCTATACTTGAATGGTAGCTTTTATTGTAAGTGAACTCAATCAGTGGAAGATGTGTATCCCACGCACCTCCCTGCTCTAGCACACAAGCTCTCAGAAGATCCTCCAAGGACTGGATGGTTCTCTCAATCATCCCATCGATCGAGGATGATAAGCGGAACTCAACCTCAATCTGGACCCCAATGCCTCCTGCAGGCTCTCCCAAAACTCAGAAGTAAACCTTGGATCTCTATCCGACACAATACTCTTTGGAACCCCATGCAGCTTCACGATCACCTGAATGTAAATCTTAGCCAACTTCGGCACATGATAGGTGATGTTGATAGGAATAAAATGAGCAGACTTGGTCAACCTATCCACAACCACCCAAATAGTGTCAAACCCTTTCACAGTGTTCGGCAACCCCGTCACAAAGTCCATGGAAATGCTGTCCCATTTCCATTCCGGAATCTCTAGAGGTTGCATCAACCCTGCAGGCTTCTGGTGCTCAATCTTTGACTTCTGGCAAGTCAAACAAGCATATACAAACTGTGCCGCATCCTTCTTCATACCAGGCCACCAAAACAGTTTCTTCAAATCATGATACATTTTCGTAGCACCTGGATGAATACTTAGCTTGCTCCTATGGCTCTCCTCCAGTATCATTCTCTTCAACTCCGCATCATCAGGAATACAAATTTTGTCCCTGAATCTCAATACACCCTGGGAATCTAATCTGAAATCCCCATCCACAGCCTGATCACCCGCAACCAACAAATCCACCAGCTTCACATCCAGCTTCTGGGCATCTCGGATACTAGCCAAGAAGTCATTCCCAATCCTCAGCATACCCAGTCTGACACCCTGTGGTGTCACCTTACAAACCAGGCTCAAATCACGGAATTGCTCAATCAACTCCAATTCCTTCACCATCATAGCTGACATATGTAAAGTTTTCCGACTTAAAGCATCAGCCACGACATTAGCTTTGCCGGGATGATAGTTCAAGCCGAAATCATAATCCTTCAGCAGCTCTAACCAACGCCTCTGTCTCATATTCAGCTCCTTCTGATCAAACAGATACCTCAAACTCTTGTGATCGCTGAATACCTCAAATCTAGTGCCATATGTTGCGCCCCGAAAAATCCGGTTTGGGATTTCTCAGTGTACAACGTGAAAATTGTGAAGCCGCCACTAATATTTTAGTTTTTAGACCAAAAACATTAGAAAAAGGTCTTTTTTACAAAAAGGCGAGTGGTCTTTCAAAACAAAATGTAGGTTCGGGGTCGATTAGGTGTGGGAAGGTATTAGCACCCCACACCTCCTTTCTACCGAAAGGGAACCATTAATTCGATGTGTGGTTTGGATTGTTTGATTTGAAAATAATCGTTCTACTTCTTTTCTTTTCCTTTTTATTTGAAGGAGTTTTTAGAAAACAAGAGAGAGAAATCTTTTTGTGATTTTTGGAAAGCGAAACTAAACTTAGATTTTTTAAAAGAGTGCTTGACGGGATATGACCGGTCCTACGCACTTCAATGACCGAGGATCAAAGCTACGTAGTTCTTGGTTCTTTTATGCGTCCAAGACGGCTTTGTGATTTTTGAAAGCGAGCTTGACGGGATATGACCGGTCCCTACGTGCACCCTCATTGGTGAGGGATCAAAGCTACGTAGTTCTTAATTCTTTGCGTCCAAGACGGCTTTGGGATTTTTTGAAAACGAGCTTGACGGGATATGACCCGGTCCTACGTACTCTCAATGACCGAGGATCAAAGCTACGTAGTTCTTAATTCTTTTGATTTTGAGAAAATCATGTTTTGTTTTTATCTTATCTTTTGGGTTTTGGAAATATGACTCAAGCGTTCATGAATACCAAACAAGCATTGGCTTCGAGTGGCGTTCACTACTAACTTGAAAGAAAAGTGTTGGGACCGATAATCACGAGCAATTACTCAAGTGATTACTAGTCGCAACGTTTTATTATCTTTTTGAAATGATTTTGAAAAGGGATGAGTCATAGTGATAATTACCACTAATGACTCATATTGTTTTTGGATTTTGAATTGATTTATATTTGATTAAGGTGTGGGAGCTTTCATGATAGTCAAACAAGCGAAGCTTCGAGTGACAACCACTAGTAACTCCATCATTAACGATCAAACAAGCGAAAGCTTCGGTGATGGCTAATGATTTTATTTATGAAAAGTGCCTTAGGTTTTTATTAGAAAACATTTGACTTGGGGCTTTGAAAAGAAAGTAGAACATTTGCAAATCCTTTTTATTCTAAACCAAAACGCAACAATTGCAAATTCATAAGCAAAGGTAATCAACAATTAATACACGAGAGTACCATGAGGCATAAATCTAAGCTAACATGTGAAATTGCAAGATAAGTATCAAGCAAGGCATGTATTTATTCAACCTAAAAACAATCTAGCAACATAAACCTCAAACCTAAACCTTAACCTAAAGGCACACATGGTGAAACCAAAACCCTAAAATCTAACCCTAATTATGGACCAAGCAATATTATTCAATGGAATAGGCCCATGGCCAAAACTAAGCGTGCAAGGAAAACTTTGAGTATTAAGCAAAACCTATGATTATTTTACAAGAACTATTAAGAGATAAAGCAAAGAATGAAAGGACAATTTGTACAAAATTAAATCTATTGAATCCTTTCTAGCCATCTTCACCACTTGGATTGAATACTCTAAACACTTTGTGGGAGTCATTTAGCAAGATCATCAACAACCAACAACAACATAATTAAGTTACAAGAACACTAAACATTTAAACTATGAAATAGACTTGAATCCTTTCTTGCAATCTTCACCACTATAAATCAAAAGCAACTAGGTGCTTAGTGGTGAATCCTTTTGCAAGATCATCAATAACTAAACCAAGAAATACATCTAAATCAAGCAAAGCCTAATTTATTCACAACATGCGAAATGAAAATGACATTAAATTATGAAAATGAACTTGAATCCCTTCTTGCAATCTTCACCACTTTAAATCAAAAGCAATTAGGTGCTTAGTGGGAATCCTTTTGCAAGATCATCAACAACTAAACCAAGAAATACATCAAAATCAAGTGAAACCTAATTTATTTAAGACATGCGAAATGAACATAATATTAAACTATAAAAATGAACTTGAATCCCTTCTTGCAATCTTCACCACTTTAAATCAAAAGTACTAAGTACTTAGTGGTGAATCCTTTTACAAGATCATCAATAACTAAACAAAACTAAATTTAAATCACAAGACACATAAGATCAAATATAATGAGTTGAATCCCTTCTAGTCATCTCTATCACTCAAATCAAAGTGCCTTAAGCACTAGTGATAGATCATATGACTAGATCATCAACAACTAACAATAACAACATTTACTACTAAAATAAAATACTCACAACAAAATTAAATGAAGAAACACAAAATCAACTTGAGCATATTTTTTGGTTTAGTGAAATGACAACAAAATTAACATAAAGCATCATAAATCCATTTATTAAGGGTGAGATGCCAAATCTCACCCACCAACAACAACAAGCTACATTATGAAAATGAAAATGATAAATATGCTAAATAATGAAGAAAATGCAAGATGAAGAAAAGAAAATAAGTTCTAATGTAAAATGCTTGAAGATGATGCAAAGGTATCAAGGGTTTTTACCTTATTTCTAAGAGAGGAAGGAAGAAATGAAAAAAAAAATGTAGGAGAGGGAGAGGATGAGCTACGGCCTTGAGCTTGATGGAGGAGAAGGTTTTGTTGCTTGATTTTCTTGAGTGAGGAAGGAAAAGCTAAAGTAGTGAGAGATAGGTTTGAAGGTGTTTTGGTGGATGAAGGTGAAGGAATGGAGGAGAGGAAGGAGGGGAGAGGCTTCGGTTTTGGGGTGTTTGGGAGAAGGGTTTTGGTTGCTTGATTTAGAGAAATGAGTGTGAAGAGGTAAAAACTTGTGAGGTGGGGAAATGAGGATCTATTTATAGGGATTTTTAGGTTTAAGGGTATCATTGTCTTTTTGTTTTTGATGTGCCTCTAAGATTGAGTCTTAAAATTAAATGGAGGGTTGGGATGGATCATCACATGGATTAGGGGTATTGAAGAAACACAAAATAAGAGTGAAGGTGAGAGGAGTGGAGCGCAAGCCATAGGAAAAAAAGAAAAAGGAATAAACTTTTATTTATTTTGGGAAAGGAGTGTCGTGTGAGATAGGGTTAAGGGTATTTTTGTAATGGGGTGTTACCAAAGAAGTAAGTTTGCATTTTTGGGTGGAAGTATTAGTGTAGGTGAGTGAGGTAATTTACCAAAGAGGGCAAAGTTAAGGATAGGAACAAATCAAATCTTAGTGAATAAGAAAAGGAGTGTGTAGAAGCTTCTAGAAAGAGAGAGAGTGGAATGGAGGGGGTATGCGCATGTATGAGCTGAAATGGGAAGGAAAAATAAAAAAAATGCTTGTTTTTTTTTGTGTTTTGTCTTATTGAGGACACTTCCCATTTTTGCATTTTGAATTTTGAATTTTTGGGCATGCAAAATGGGAATGCACCTATTAGAAAAATGTTACATGTTTTTGGTCATCATAAAATAACCTCCCCAATTATTCTTAGACAACCAAAATTGTCACTTAATAATTGGGAAATATTTAATGATCTTTTAATATATTTTTTTATGCAATAAAAATGGGGAAAATGCATTTTAATTATTTTAGGCTAGGATATTCTCTCTAAAAATTGTACAAAAATTCTCTTGGATAAGAGAAAAATGTACTTTTGGTGTGTGCATATTTTTGACGAGAAAATCATCCTGTGGCGAAAAATGACCAAAATGCCCCTTACCTTAAAAATCCTAATTTGTCCAAAAAGTGCATTTCAACTTTAAAAATGATTTTAGAAACTTTGAAATGACTTTTAGGACCCTAAATGCAATGCATGATGCTTTTCTTTTATTCATTTATTTTTTGGGGAAAATTAGGGTTTTGACTCTGCTTTGACAAAATTGGGGTATGACAGCTGCCCCTCTTTATCTAGATTTTGACAAGGAATATGAATTGGCCGAAACATATTCCGAGGCAAAATAGAGATAAAGAATTCAGAAATTATGCCGATTTTGTCCATTTAGGAAAAACCCGAATTTCCTTTCTGTTTCTCCTTCTTTTTGGATTTTTTATTTTTTATTTTTTATTTTTTATTTTTTTTCGGATTCTTGAGTGATCAATTCAAGCGTCCCTATTGTGATGACTACTTAGCCTTCTACATTTTGAAAAAGCGATAAAATGAACACTTAGCGTGTTGACAGAAAAGATAAAAGGGGTACCTGGCGTGCTGAAAGCAGTAAATGGGCACTTGGCGTGCAAAAAGCGGTAAAATGCCCAGGTTGCCTAAAACCTGTAATCCTTAAACGAACTCTTGACGAATCCGAGTTTGCACGTAGCTTTGAGGAGCACGTTCTTCCTGAAATCTCTGGTCTTTCGAGCGATCGGGGATCGTTATCGACTCGAATCGATATACGAGATCAATCTGCGGCGTCCCATCAGTATCTTAGGCTTGATACAACTATTCCACTATGCCTCGCATGGGGCCGCGTCCATCGCGTTGCTCGATACGATGTGAGACCTCTCTTTTGCACACTTGGGTGCTCTCTTTTCTCTTGCGCGCTTGGGCACTCTCTCGTTTTTTCTTGCGCACTTGGGCGCTCTATTTTCTTCTTTTGCGCATTTGGACGCTCTTTTTCTTCTTTTTGCGCTTGGACGCTCTTTTTTTTCTCTTCCTCTTTTCTCTTTCTGATCTTTCCACTGAGGGGGTTCCTTTTGGAACTTGAAGTCGAACATTAATGCCGAAGTGCCTATTCCTCTTCGTACCTGCAAGTGAGATGAACAAACGCATGCAATGCAAATGCCATGATTGCTATTTTCTTTTTCTTTTCTTTATGGTGCATGTAATGCAATGCCTGAATTTTTCTTTTTCTCTACTTTATGATGCATGACTGATGAGTGCATGATCTTATGCTTGATGCAAGTAATGCATGACTTTGTTTATTGTCTTTTGTTTTTTTTTTTCAACCTCTTTTTTTCATTTTTATATATTTTTGCTCTTTTGCTCTTTTGGCTTTTCTTTTGCTGGCCCGACCAACTCGGAACTTGTATCATGGGACATCACAACCATCTATGATAACGATTCGAGAGCCGAGCTCTGTCCTCTTGTTCCAACGCGATCAGCGCTTCTTATTTGATTTTTGTGAGTTTACTTGACTGAAAGATCGTCTCTTTTTGTTGTTATTTTCAAAAATTTCGCAATAATCTTAATGCTATGATTTATGCACATTTCCATGATTTATCTATCATCTACCATAAAACGTAGTTTTAAAGCAGAAATGAAAAGAAAGCAGCACACTGATAGAGTGAAAAATTTGGACTTTTATTCACATGGAAGCCGACGCGCGTAATGTCACGATCGAAAGGAGTACATTGGAAATTTTTCAAAACTAAAAAAACAAGAGAAATGGACGCAGAGATCTTATGAATGTTCTTTGTCTCTCGAACACTTGATGCCAATCGCTCATATCTATAGCTTTGATCACCCTTTTATCCAAGCTTTTGGAGACGCCGCTTGCCTCTTTTTATCTCTTTAAGTCCAACTTTTTCTCGACCCTAATTTTTGCCCTGGATCGCCTTTTTGTCTAGGCCGCCTCTCTGGGTTTTCAACCTAGCGAGCTACTTCTTGTTTGGCTCATCTTTCTCTCTTTTTTTATTTTTCTCTCAGCGTAGTACTTCTTAACCGAATCAATTGACTGGTTCTCGAGTTCTTCACCATCCATGCTTTGGTGAGTATTAATGCTCCTCCGTAAAAGGCTTTCTTTACCACATATGGTCCGTCATAGGTAGGAGTCCATTTCCCACGGGGTCACTTTGAATAGGCGAATCTTTTTGAGCACAAGGTCTCCTCACTGAATTCTCTGCGAACTAACTTTCTTGTCGAACTGCTTTCATCCTTTCTTTGTCGATACAACCGACCGTGACACAAAGTCGCAACTCTCTTTTCTTCAATGAGATTCAACCGATCTAGACGGGTTTGAACCCATTCAAACCTCTTCTAACTTGGCTTCCATAAGCACTTCTGAGAGATGGTATCTCAACCTCAATGGGAAGAACTGCTTCGACCCATACACTAGAGAGAAAGGGGTTGCCCTTTCCGGCGCGCACCGAGGTACGATACCCGTGCAAAAGCAAAGGGAAGCATTTCGTGCCGATCCTTGTAGGTCACTACCATTTTCTCGCACAATTCTCTTGATATTCTTGTTGGTCGCTTCAACCGCCTGCTCATCTTTGGACTAGGGGAGAGGAATTGTGATGTTTAATCTTGAACTCGTGCACAACTCTTTCATCATTTTACTATTCAGACAAGTACCATTGTCTCGTGATGATTTTATCCGGGAGACCATAGCGACACACCGTGTCCTTTTTTACAAACTTGGCAACCACTTTAACTAGTTATGCCGAATATGAGGCGCCTTCAACCCATTTGGTGAAGTAATCAATCGCAACTAGAATGAAGCGGTGCCCGCTTGACGCTGGGGCTCTATGGGACCAATGACATCCATGCCCCACATTGAGAACGCCAAGATGCGGTCGGGACATTTAACGGCTTCTGGAACATGAATATGGTCGCATAAATCGACATTTGTGGCACTTTCTCACAAAATCGTAGCGATCACCTTCCATCCGCAACCTTGTGAGTAGCCACCCTTAATATCTTCCTTGCCATAGTATGCCCATCGAATGAGTCACGAACGTGCCTTCATGCACTTCTCTCATGATCTTTTCTCGCTTCTCTCTTTTGCCACACACCTAAGGAGTACTTTATCATGGTTCCTTTTGTAGAGCACTTCACCGCCAGAAGAAATTCATCGACAACCTTCGAGTGTTCTTTTATCATTTTCTCGATACCCACGGAGGATACTCTGCTCGGATGTACCGCTGATGTCATGATACCAAGGCCTATCATCCTCCTCATCTTCAATTGCAAAGACAAGAGTGGTGATAATGTGCGGGCAAACTTCGATCTTGAATTCGATCCGGGTCAAATTCTTATCGCAGATTGATATTAAACATTAAAGACAAAGTAGCCAATGCATCGGCCACCGATTCTCTGCTGAGGCGATCTTTGAAACGTGATTTCTTCAAAGGGGTTCAACCAATTCTCTCGATATAATCTCTATAGAGTATCAACTCGGGATCTCTCGGCCTCCCAATCTCCATTCACTTGATGAATGACTAGAGCCGAGTCTCCGTACACATCTAGTCTTTTGACTTTCCAATCTAGAGTTGCTGAATACCTGCATACATGCTTCATACTCTGCAATATTGTTTGTGACATAGAAACTTAGTCTAGTGGTGACCGGTATGAAACGATTGTCGTGGAGATCAACACCGCCTCAGCTCCGTGCCCATAATCATTTGGAAGCACCGTCGAACACTACTCTCCATCTTTCATTCTCTGGGACTTTCCTTCTTCAAACAGAGCCATAATGTCCTCATCGTGAAGTCACACCGCATTGATCGATAATCTTCAATAGGTGATGCGCTAGGTATTCTCGCCAACGCACTACCTTTTATGGCTTTTTGAGTGACATAAAGGAGATCATATTCGACAATCGCATCGCCATCCGCGATTCTTCCCGTGGAGTGTAACATCCTGCATCGCCTGCACTGCCGATCGCCTCACGAACCAACACGAGTCTTTTTCAAAGATGCTTTGTCCTCACTTGCATGCTTTCCGAAAACTTCCTGTAAGGTCACCCATCCCTACTACTACTCCAAGCCAAGCACGCTTAACTATGGAGTTCTTATGGGGTGGACTCAAAAGAAGATGCACCTTGTTGGTATAGGTAGTCCAAATCAATTCTTTTAAGCCTTCCTTCAATCATGCATATCCCCATACCGCACACCGTGATCCCTCTCATTCCGGCATGTATTCGGTTCATTCACGCGCCCTTCGCTTTGAAGCCGCCAGAGCCGCTCTTTGCCATGCCACCTTTTTGGGCACCGCGATCACTCCCGCCCTCCTCACCCCGGATGTCACATGACTTTTGTAACACCCCTATATTTAAAAGTAATTAACTAATAAAATCGAGTTTTAAAAAACTTTCCACGCACCTCAAAGAGGGTGGTACATTTAATGAAAACAACATCGACATAATTAGAAATCCAAACTCATCAAATGCATAAAAGGCATATCATAGTCACATGGATTAAAACCATCAAAACCACCTGCTTAGTGTTTACAAGAATCCATCAAATAGTCTACAAAGACAAATGGAAAATAAACCGAGTTCACATACTCAATACATAAGTTCAAATCGATTCAATACATAACCATAAATAAAGTGCTACTAAGACCCCAACCCGGTGTTACTATCGTGAGTGACTCAATAAAAACCCAAGAGGCATGGCATCATCACTTGGAATCACCTGCTTGTCGCCACGAGAGCAGTAACAAGAAATGCTAGGGTGAGTCTCTTTACATAAATTATAACAAGTCGGATAAGCATTATAATTAGAAAGCATCTAGGCAATCACAATTCACAATAATAGATGAATCAATCATTACAATATTTTATGAAGGTATGAGTATATGCATGTGTGCAATATGCATGTGGATCCATAATCATCACCAAAATCCCGCTCTGGGTGGGCCAAGCCACATCACCATTCACCATACACCACGTAATGCATATGAAATATGTGACACCATGACAATGCATTCACAACATCACAATTCTTCACCACAATTATTCAACTCACCATTTTGGCCAAGCCACAACACCATTCACCTCATTTAATAATCATCACCTCATCATTTATTAATCATCACCTCATCATTTATTAATCATCACCTCATCATTTATTAATCATCACCTCGTCATTTATTAATCATCACCTCATCATTTATTAATCATCATCTTAACACTTATTAGATTAAATCCCACCTAAGGGCCAAACCCTCCTAAGGACCTTTTCTTCACTTAAGGACCAATTGTGACACACCAAAAATTAATTTAGGGACTTAGGAAAATATTTGACATATTGGGACTAATTAGACACTAAGGGACTATTTTGTCGCGCCAAGGATTAATTTAATTCTTAGGGACTAAATTGTCACACCAAGGATTAAATTAATTCTTAGGGACTAAACCATCACTTAGACACATTTGGGTACCTAGCGCCAAGGGGGCAGCCAAAATGGCGCCCATAACCAACCACCAAACAAACCACACCCACCAACCAAAGACCGGCACCAAAATGCTAGCAACTGGCGCCTCCCCGCAACACGCACAAGACACACACGCCACACAACAGCGCCAAGTTGCCCAAAGAATCGCGCCCCTCCTACCACACACACACACACGGTTTTGATCCACACAGCGCCAAGTTGCCCGAAGAATCGGCGCTCATCACACACACACATCACCCTTACCAGCGCCATTTGCCTAGGCATTTGGCGCCCTTCCTAAACCTCACCCAACACACCTCAAACTTAATTTTTTCTCAACAACTCATTTCTCACATAACAACACCAACATAGCCATTAAATATTTATTACCAATTCATCATATTTACATACTCATTCTCATATCACCATTTCATCAAACATACACCATGCATAAATCACAACTCATGCTCTTACAACCACAAACAACATGTTATGACCAAATTCAAGCATTCCAAACATCAATCAACATACAATCAACACAAGGTCACACAACACATCATTCCTAGAGCTATTCTCACTATAATACACATCCTACAAGCTATAAAAGATGTATGGAGAATCCCCTAACCTTATACGAGCTACCGAGACGCTCCAAACTCTCGACCGAACTTCACGAACTCGCTCCTAACTCGTCCAACCGCTTCAAAACCGAAAACCCAGCTACTCCAATACTCCAACACGAACAATTATGCAAGAATAACAACAATGATAAATCCAAAGTCATACACTAAATATATCAAATATAATTAATCGCTCATTTAATTAATCAATTGTGTTTCGAAAAGGAGTACCTATCGAAAAGTACCCAACCGAGACGATGGTTCGAAGTACACGAACGTGAAACACGACCTTGGATGAGCAAGAGGATCGAAACTGTGAGATTGATAGGATTAAACGAATGGTGGGTCGATTCTGGTGAGAAAGACTCGAGTTCATGCTTGATTCACGCAAGCGTACGCCTAAGGTGGTCGGAATCGCGACTTAACGGCGCGGTGGGCGTTGCGCATCCGACGAACGAAGCACCAAACGATGGAACCGAGGCCGAAACGGAATCGCGGGCAAAATCCGAGTGGGAAGGTGGAGTTTGGGGTTCAACCGTGGAGAGGGAGGAGAGAACGCGGGAGGACGAGAATGGCGTGAGGGTTTTCTTTGGTCGCCGCCGTTTTACTGCTGCCTCGCGAGGAAGAAGAAGAACCAGCGCGGGTCGGCCATTCGCGGGGGTGGGCTGCAAGCTAGATTGTGTCTAAGTGGTCAAGGTGCGCCTAACAAGTAAATGGGGTGTATGCGAGTAATTTCACCCCTAAGTCATTTCAAAACCCCAATTTTTGTTACAACTCTTATTTTAATACCTCAATAGCTTAAAATAACGTTCTCTACTAAATAATATCTCAAACACATTTATTTTATAAAAACAAAATAAATAAGAATAATATGAATAATAATCATACATCACAAATAGCTTATAAAAATACATTTAAATATAAAATATATTTATTCAACTAATTTAATGGTTCAACCACACGATAATTCAAAATAATGTAATCTTATCAAATTAGCTCCAAATAATTTTCTAATAAAATTTGGGGCGTTACAGTGAGCGCAGGCTTCTCGAAGATATACTTGATAGGATCCATTTTGGACACTAACCAAGTGGTATGACTTAACATGTACTGCCTTAAACGGTGAGCAACCCAAGCCAAGGCACAACAAGTCTTTTCTAGCAATGAGTACCTCGTCTCACAGTCAGTGAACTTCTTGCTCAGATAATAAATTGCATGCTCTTTTTTGCCAGTTTCGTCATGTTGCCCTAGCACACAACCCATAGAATTTTCTAACACAGTCAGGTATAGGATCAAAGGTCTGCCATGCACTGGAGGCATTAAAATAGGTGGATTCTGCAAGTATTTCTTAATCTTCTCAAAAGCTTCTTGCGATCTATCATTCCACTTAGTCTCTTGATTCTTGCATAGCAATTTGAAAATCGGCTCACATGTGGCGATTAATCGAAAGATAAACTCGAAATATAGTTCAATCTTCCAAGAAAACCCCGAACTTCTTTCTCTCGTTTCTAGGAGCGAGCATTTCGAGAATTGCACGTGCTTTTGTCCGGATCCACCTCTATCCTTTTTGATCGACGATAAACCCCAACAGCTTTTCCCCGACTCACCCCAAAGGTGCACTTAGCCGGTTTAACTTGAGCTTGAATTTTCTCAACCGCTCAAGAGCTTCGCAAGTTAACAATATGCTCCTCATCGCTTTGGACTTTGCAATCATATCATCCACATAGACCTCTATTTCTTTGTGCATCATTTCATGAAACAATGTGACCATAGCCCTTTGATAGGTAGCACCGGCGCGCTTTCAAACCGAACGGCATGACTTTGTAATGAACGCCCCCAAAGTGGTCGTGAAAGTAGTCTTCTCCATATCCTCGTGAGCCATCTTAATCTGATTATAACCCGAATACCCGCCCATGAAGGAGAAAAGGGAGTCCGTGGCCGTGCTATCTACTAGGACGCCAATATGAGGCAAGGGAAAGTCATCTTTGGGACGGCCCGATTCGCATCTCTCTGTAATCAACGCACATTCTAACTTTCCCATCCTTTTTGGGTGCGCACAATGTTAGCAACCCATCTGTGGGTATTTAGCTACAGCCTAGGAAGCTCAAGCAAAATCGCTTCTTCACTTCGCTCTAATCTTTAAAGACATCTCAAAGCCATCCTCCTTAACTCGCTTAATCGGAGAGCATTCAGCTTGACTGGCAAACTTGTGCACCACTATATCGATGATCTAATCCGGCATATCCTCATACGACCATGCAAAGACGCCAACATAATCACGCAGAGTTGGACCAACCTCTCATATTCCCCTTTTTTTCATTGAAGTGCCAATCTTAACTTCTTTCTTTTCACTCTCTCGTGCCTAAATTGACAATCTCAATAGTTTCCTCATATGGTAGAATAACCTTTTCTTCTTGCTCAACCATTCTCATCAATTCTCGAGGAGTCTCCCACATCCTCAACATCTTCCTCACTTGATTAACGGGTAATCAAAATTAACATATGAACCATTGGCATTATTATTTCCAGAGACATTCATTTTAGATCTGCATATGCGGGAATAGAAAAGCAATGAACAAGCAAAAATGGAGACACAAAATGAAGACACAAAAGCAATTTTTATTCATTTGAGAATTCAAAACTACATTTTATTGATAGATGATATCTTAAAAGGAAACATGCATGCCCTTATGAAAATGTCCTAAGGCCTTGGGCGAGCCAAAGGATTTGCATTACAAAAATCATTACTTTGAAATGAAAACAACAGGAAATCGACGATCTTCCAAATGCAACTTCTTCTCCCCGCAACATCTGCGACAAACCATATCCCGACCCTCGCCTTCTTCACTAATTCTTCTTCGACGACAACTATATCGATTGTATTGCTCACCCTCCTCACCCCATCCTGTGGGGCTGGATATCTTCTATACGGATTCGGCGCTTTGGGGGCATCATACCCACCAAATAGTCAAATTTTCCACTAGGCTCTCCCGGTGGTGTCCCAACATCCCTTCTTTGCAGTAATGATGTTATTTCCTCAATGGTTTCTTCCTTGCATGAGAAAGGAACTGTGTCTTCAATGATCGTTGGTCGAGCCCTCGACTTGAACCATTCTTGGATCGAATCTGCGCAGACTTCAACCGCTTTTCTCACTTTCTATCACATGCGAATATAGAGTCAATACTTCATCCCCATACCATGAATTCCTACCGGACCATGTATCGATCCATCAAGTCCTCGCAGATCATCGTGAAGCTTTCGCAATCTCCCATACACAAAGAGTCAAGACACCCTTCTTCATGGCAACATCCTTTGTTAATAACCTCACCCCGGCATAACTCATCATAAATGACACTTAGAGGAGTCTTGATCTCGTGTACTTTCTTTACCAATCGCCCACCGTAACTTTCTATGGCGTTGGTAGCTGGCCTCGATGACCCCTAAGAATGGTTGGTGGTAATATTTGGATCCTCTTGTTTGAAAGTTATGCCTTTTGCATCTATCAAATCTTGTACCACTATTTTGAAGGCTTTGCAGCCTCCACAACATGCCCCATCGCTTCCTTCATGGAAAGCACAAAGTATTAGGATTGTACCCCCTTAAAGTAAGGCGGTGGACAGTTTCATGGGCCTTGTGTTGATGAGCTTGTTGGTGATAAGATAGTTAAAAAGGTCCATGTAGGACATGGGAATTGGGTCAAAGGTTCTGCTTTTGGTAGGCTTTTTGGTAGTCGCTTTGATCGTTGTTTTGGAATGGACGGGCCGCTTTGTATGGGAGTGGGGACTGGAATATTGGGTGGTCGATATGGTGGGTTGATGGTAATGGCATTGGTTTCTCCTTCTTTCTTTTTAGGGAAGCCGAGAATGACTTTTTCTCGGGGTTTGCATTCATCGTGAGTCCTTGTGAAATCTTCCCGCTTCTCAATCCACTTTCCAACCTCTCTCCTACAATCACCAAATCAAAAAGTTGGATGAGACACTACCGATCAAAGGTCATAATACAACGACGACAAGGTTTCCATGAACATAGAAACCAACTCTTTGTCTAGCGGAGGGGGTGTAACTTGCGCAGCCAAAGCCCTCCATCTCTCGGGCATACTCCTTGAATGATTCATCGTCTTTCTTACTCATGTTCGCACTGTGTCCGATCCGCGCCATATCTCGCATTGTATTGATATCTGCTTGAGAAAAGCATCCGCCAAATCTTTCCAAAGAACGAATTTGGGATGGCTCTAACTTCATGTACCGCTTAAGAGATGCCCAATAGGTCATCCCGGAAGCAATGGATTAACGAATTTGTCATCCCGGAATAAGTAGACATTTTCCTCGCAAAGACATTGTCGATGACTCTTTGGGCAAGTAGCACCTCTATATTTGTCAAAGTCGGGACCTTGAACTTTGGGGTAGCACTACATCGGGGATAAGGCACAAATCTCTTGCCTCTCTAGCTCAAGCCAAAACCTTCGACCATCCTTAGCCTTTCTTCTAACATTTGGAATTGTTCCTTGCTCGCTGGTGTTCAAAGGAATAACCCCGAGGAGAATTACTTACAACATACGGGCAAAGCATTGAGTGTTGAACACGGGGATAAGCGAGTTGCGGACACGAAGCCCCGAGTCTCGCGGAAAAACAACCAGCGGTGTAGTGAGATTCGAGGAGCGGGCCGAGGTATAACAATTGGGTGAGGAATCTGGACCCGGGTTCAAAGAAGCATTCTTCCGGTCCAACAGACACTCGGCCGCACATTCTCGCTTCCGACACAGGACCAACCTCTGATTTGCTTCTTGACTTGGGGGAGTGTATCCCAAAGGAAGGCCATAAGCAAAGCATCAAGGGCGATCAAAATCATTCCCATCTTTCAAGGACAACAAGAGCCTCATCACCTCACTCATCCGTGCTTTTAAAGCATTCATCTCATTCCTCATTTCGATCATCATTCGACCGAGCTACCGGAGTCGTCGCTCGATCTCGCACTACGAGGAGGGTCGCTTGCCCCACTTCCATTCGCCGAGTCCGAGCCGAGGATTCTCGATTCTCCGCCGGGCCGAGGTGGGATCGATATCCGCCAAGATTGCCATTCCTCCGTCCCGTGAGCGAGTCCAATACCGGCGTTGACGCACTACTTGCCTTTTTCTCGCTTATTTAGACGTTTATTACATAAGAGCGAAAAAAAGAAAGATGCATGGATGAATGTATGAATGTATGCATAATGCTTGCTCGACGTCGGGAACCACGTAATGCCTCATCTTGTTCTAGGCGTGTCAATCTTTCCTTCCTTTCTTTTCTCTTTTTTTTTTTTTATTTTTCTTTATTATTCTTTTTTCTTTTTCTTCTCTTTTCTTTATTATTCTCTTTTTTTTTTTCTTTTTTTAGAAAGTGAAAGGAACGGGGAATCAAAATAGCAAACCAAACACTTCATTCATCAAGGACAACAAGCTTTAACGACTTTTGCCAATGGAAAAGGTGATACCATATTCAAAATGAAATAAAGTAAAGGAGTACAATATTTCAGAATACAATATCCAGAGCAAATGCTTTAGATAAAGAAATACATCTAATCAACTCAATTACAAATGGCTTTAAACTCTTCTATTTCTCTTCCTTTTCTTGCGACTCTTGCTCTCTGAGATTGTTCCTTGAATTCCATGACCAATGCCCTAAGTAATACTTCACAAACTTGTATACCTCCGGAGGGGTGTTGAAGAAACACATTTCAAATTTTCTACTCTTAGATTTTTGGGAACTCCCGCCATAGCTTGACTAGCCACTCGGATAACTTTGAGAACTTGCCCTTCCACATCCGGATTTCCTCCCTTAGCTCTTTAATGATCTCTTGCTCCTCAATTTTCCCTATTAACTCCAAGTAGCGTTCTTCCCAATCATCGACTCTCAACTCGGACTGCTGTCGTAGAGGCCTCCTCCAGCATGGCGAAGGTTACCTTTTAATTCACCAAATATTTCTCTCTCAAAACTCAAGGCTTGTTGATATTCTTTGAGGATCTCCTCAACAAAGATTTTTCTCCTCTCTCAAGGTTCCTCGATGACCCTTCAATTCTCTCACCAGTGTGATTCTTGCTCGATCGGTGGGCTAATATCTTCCACTCTTGTGCTTCCTCAAGCCTTTCCTTGCTTTTTGTTTGTACTTCCGAGAGTTCTTCTCTCTGCTCTTTTCGTAAATCCTTGGGCCTCTATTTTGCTTTGTTCCTCCCTCTTGAATCGCTTGACACTTTCTTCCACAAATGATCATCTTGATAGCATTTTCTTCCTCTAACCTTTCCTTTTCTAGAGTCATCTCTTCCAACTTGGTTTGCAAGGCTTTCTTCTCCTCTTCTACCTTTGCTAAAGTGAATTTAGCTTCATTCAACTCCTCATGGGTAGGGACATAAGGTTCTTGAATCTCCTCCTCAAGGGTAAGCATCCCTTGATTTGGTGATCTTACACTCAAGCTTGTCCTTAAGCCATTGGTTGAAGGTGACATCACTAGTTCTTTTTGACAATTCTTCACTTCCTTTTGCACTACAGATTCCCATGACTGCTGAACTCTTCGAAGCAAGTCACCGCATCTAGGCATCCCCTTATAGAGGTAGATACGGACAGCATGCTGTCGGAGGGTGAGTTCTTTATAGGGTAACCGAGTTGCCTTAAAGTTAATGAGGGGTTATAGTTGATGCACCCTTGAGTCCCCATGAGAGGCACGTTCTGAAAGCTTCCACAACTGAGCAATACCGTAGGTCTGTCATTCCAACATGCAGCAGTGTACCATCGGATTTGGAGGTCATTAAGGTTTTGCAGAAACTCGAACCATTCTGAAGTAGTTCTGACCTTCACCTCACAACTTAGAGCATAGGAAATTAACTCTTTGACATCTAGATTTTATGGACCACATGAAGAATAAGCCGGGCATAGAGGACGTGAACGGAAAGGCATATCTTCGTATGCAGGTACGAATCGATCGTGACGGTGAAAGCATGATACGTGTTAGCAAGAATGGCAGGCACGGGATTGACGGGTTTTTTGGCATCTTTGAGGGCTAAGAAGGCTCCAATTGCATCTTCATCAATATATTTCTCTATTTGAGGAAAAAGGACGACCCCAAATATGGTAAGAGCTAATACCAACTTGAACGGACCCCAATTCTTGGCTAGAGCATAAGATTGCATTAAGTCTTCAAAGTATTCTTGTGGATACCCGACCACACCATTTCTTTTCGCTTTACGTAATTCAATCGATCCTTACCAATCCTCAACAATGTTGCTAACCTCTCATCATCGTTGTAATACATCCCCCGAATTGATAGGGCCTTGCTCGAGTCCCGGAGAATCCCAAAAGCCGCTTCGTACTCTTCTAGTGTGGGCGAAAGTCGAAATTTTTGAAGAAGAAGCACCTCGTGATCGTAATCATAGAATTGGCTTAAAGCCACAAGAGCGTCTTCTTGGACATTCAACCGCAAGAGCTTGCGGATATTTCCATATGCTAAGTCGAAAGCATCTCTCTCAATTGGACCCATGAGGGTCGCACACCGCCTCAAACTACCAACATCCACTTTCTTCACAATCGGAGGCGAGGAGTAAGTGAAGCTTTGCTACTTGATTCCATTTTGATACACCTATGACAAGATGGTGCATTACTTGGTGGTCCTCGACAAGCAAATGCAAAGGAAATGCACCATGAATGCGTGAGTTGCGAAACTTAAATTTATGCAATGCAGTTGATGTATGCCAATGACAATGATGCTTTATGCAAATGCAAGGTTAGAAAAAAAAACTTTATTTGCGATAACTCAGGTTTCTTTTTTTTTTTGAAAGTACGGACCGCATAATCGCTTCATATAGACCGGTGGGAAAAAGCTACGTAACTCTTTCTTCTTTTTTTTTTTTTTTGAAAAGTGGGTCATATGTCGCTTTATATGGGACCGGCAAAAAAAAAAGGCTACAATAGCAATCTTTTCTTTTCTTTTCTTTTTTTTTGAAAATTTTCTTTTTAGGAAAGACATGTCTAAACTACAATGCAACACACAATTTGTATGTCCTCGTGTCCTACAAAGGTGGGAATCTTAAGTTCTAGGGCAACTTCAAAGTTTCCTTCCATGTAGTTCTAATTCACACCCTCACAATGGCTACCCGAGCTATAGAATCCTCATGCCGACACCCACAAATGTAGAAAACTACCAAGTGTGAAGCGTCATGAGAAAGCGTACTCTGCCGAGACTTTCATGAGTATCGATGCACAAAGGTCTCGAATGACACTCACTAATCGCTCCACTCTCCTAGGTATTTGTTGGATCCGGGTATAGAGCCTACTCATAACATATAAAATGTAAGGTGTGAAAGTGTGTGATTGAGGACATACTTTTCTAAAATCTACCCTCCCCACCGCAAGGAAAAACCGCACACCTGCATGTAAGCAAAAAAAGAATATGTCGTCTACCCTAAGGTTTAGCATCACTTCAAAACAAATGAACTAACCTAAGGTGTCATCAACAACCATATATAGCTTACCTCAAGAAAGGGAGCGGAGAAGAGGGGATTATAATAGATGGGGGAAAGCATGCATAATTATAAGCATATAAAGAAAGAAAAGAAAAAAGGTAAGGAAATGAAGAAGTAAAACGAAAACTAATTCAAATCAAACACTTTGAACCACACATCGGATTAATTAGGCTTGACCCACTTTTTATTTTTAAAAAAAATATGTCCCCAGTGAAGTCGCCAGCTGTTGCGCCCCGAAAAATCCGGTTTGGGATTTCTCAGTGTACAACGTGAAAATTGTGAAGCCGCCACTAATATTTTAGTTTTTAGACCAAAAACATTAGAAAAGGTCTTTTTACAAAAAGCGAGTGGTCTTTCAAAATGTAAATGTAGGTTCGGGGTCGATTAGGTGTGGGAAGGTATTAGCACTTCACACCTCCTTTCTACCGAAAGGGAACCATTAATTCGATGTGTGGTTTGGATTGTTTGATTTGAAAATAATCGTTCTACTTCTTTTCTTTTCCTTTTTATTTGAAGGAGTTTTTAGAAAACAAGAGAGAGAAATCTTTTTGTGATTTTTGGAAAGCGAAACTAATCTTAGATTTTTAAAAGATTGCTTGACGGGATATGACCGGTCCCTCACGTACACTCAATGACCGAGGGATCAAAGCTACGTAGTTCTTGGTTCTTTTGCGTCCAAGACGGCTTTGTGATTTTTGAAAGCGAGCTTGACGGGATATGACCCGGTCCCTACGCACCCTCATTGACCGAGGGATCAAAGCTACGTAGTTCTTAATTCTTTTGCGTCCAAGACGGCTTTGGGATTTTTTGAAAACGAGCTTGACGGGATATGACCGGTCCTCTACGTACCCTCAATGACCGAGGATCAAAGCTACGTAGTTCTTAATTCTTTTGATTTTGAGAAAATCGTGTTTTGTTTTTATCTTATCTTTTGGGTTTTGGAAATATGACTCAGCGCTCATGAACACCAAACAAGCATTGGCTTCGAGTGGCGTTCACTACTAACTTGAAAGAAAAGTGTTGGGACCGATAATCACGAGCAATTACTCAAGTGATTACTAGTCGCAACGTTTTATTATCTTTTTGAAATGATTTTGGAAAGGGATGAGTCATAGTGATAATTACCACTAATGACTCATATTGTTTTTGGATTTTGAATTGATTTATATTTGATTAAGGTGTGGGAGCTTTCATGATAGTCAAACAAGCTAAGCTTCGAGTGACTACCACTAGTAACTCCATCATTAACGATCAAACAAGCGAAAACTTCGAGTGATGGCTAATGATTTTATTTATGAAAAGTGCCTTAGGTTTTTATTAGAAAACATTTGACTTGGGGCTTTGAAAAGAAAGTAGAACATTTGCAAATCTTTTTTATTCTAAACCAAAACGCAACAATTGCAAATTCATAAGCAAAGGTAATCAACAATTAATACACGAGTACCATGAGGCATAAATCTAAGCTAACATGTGAAATTGCAAGATAAGTATCAAGCAAGGCATGTATTTATTCAACCTAAAAACAATCTAGCAACATAAACCTCAAACCTAAACCCTAACCTAAAGGCACACATGGTGAAACCAAAACCCTAAAATCTAACCCTAATTATGGACCAAGCAATATTATTCAATGGAATAGGCCCATGGCCAAAACTAAGCGTGCAAGGAAAACTTTGAGTATTAAGCAAAACCTATGATTATTTTACAAGAACTATTAAGAGATAAAGCAAAGAATGAAAGGACAATTTGTACAAAATTAAATCTATTGAATCCTTTCTAGCCATCTTCACCACTTGGATTGAATACTCTAAACACTTTGTGGGAGTCATTTAGCAAGATCATCAACAACCAACAACAACATAATTAAGTTACAAGAACACTAAACATTTAAACTATGAAATAGACTTGAATCCTTTCTTGCAATCTTCACCACTTTAAATCAAAAGCAACTAGGTGCTTAGTGGTGAATCCTTTTGCAAGATCATCAATAACTAAACCAAGAAATACATCTAAATCAAGCAAAGCCTAATTTATTCACAACATGCGAAATGAAAATGACATTAAATTATGAAAATGAACTTGAATCCCTTCTTGCAATCTTCACCACTTTAAATCAAAAGCAATTAGGTGCTTAGTGGGAATCCTTTTGCAAGATCATCAACAACTAAACCAAGAAATACATCAAAATCAAGTGAAACCTAATTTATTTAAGACATGCGAAATGAACATAATATTAAACTATAAAAATGAACTTGAATCCCTTCTGCAATCTTCACCACTTTAAATCAAAAGTACTAAGTACTTAGTGGTGAATCCTTTTGCAAGATCATCAATAACTAAACAAAACTAAATTTAAATCACAAGACACATAAGATCAAATATAATGAGTTGAATCCTTCTAGTCATCTCTATCACTCAAATCAAAGTGCCTTAAGCACTAGTGATAGATCATATGACTAGATCATCAACAACTAACAATAACAACATTTACTACTAAAATAAAATACTCACAACAAAATTAAATGAAGAAACACAAAATCAACTTGAGCATATTTTTTGGTTTAGTGAAATGACAACAAAATTAACATAAAGCATCATAAATCCATTTATTAAGGGTGAGATGCCAAATCTCACCCACCAACAACAACAAGCTACATTATGAAAATGAAAATGATAAATATGCTAAATAATGAAGAAAATGCAAGATGAAGAAAAGAAAATAAGTTCTAATGTAAAATGCTTGAAGATGATGCAAAGGTATCAAGGGTTTTTACCTTATTTCTAAGAGAGGAAGGAAGAAATGAAAAAAAATGTAGGAGAGGGAGAGGATGAGCTACGGCCTTGAGCTTGATGGAGGAGAAGGTTTTGTTGCTTGATTTTCTTGAGTGAGGAAGGAAAAAGCTAAGGTAGTGAGAGATAGGTTTGAAGGTGTTTTGGTGGATGAAGGTGAAGGAATGGAGGAGAGGAAGGAGGGGAGAGGCTTCGGTTTTGGGGTGTTTGGGAGAAGGGTTTTGGTTGCTTGATTTAGAGAAATGAGTGTGAAGAGGTAAAAAACTTGTGAGGTGGGGAAATGAGGATCTATTTATAGGGATTTTTAGGTTTAAGGGTATATCATTGTCTTTTGTTTTTGATGTGCCTCTAAGATTGAGTCTTAAAATTAAATGGAGGGTTGGGATGGATCATCACATGGATTAGGGGTATTGAAGAAACACAAAATAAGAGTGAAGGTGAGAGGAGGAGGAGCGCAAGCCATAGGAAAAAAAGAAAAAGGAATAAACTTTTATTTATTTTGGGAAAGGAGTGTCTTGTGAGATAGGGTTAAGGGTATTTTTGTAATGGGGTGTTACCAAAGAAGTAAGTTTGCATTTTTGGGTGGAAGTATTAGTGTAGGTGAGTGAGGTAATTTACCAAAGAGGGCAAAGTTAAGGATATAGGAACAAATCAAATCTTAGTGAATAAGAAAAGGAGTGTGTAGAAGCTTCTAGAAAGAGAGAGAGTGGAATGGAGGGGGTATGCGCATGGTATGAGCTGAAATGGGAAGGAAAAATAAAAAAAATGCTTGTTTTTTTGGTGTTTTGTCTTATTGAGGACACTTCCCATTTTTGCATTTTGAATTTTGAATTTTGGGCATGCAAAATGGGAATGCACCTATTAGAAAAATGTTACATGTTTTTGGTCATCATAAAATAACCTCCCCAATTATTCTTAGACAACCAAAATTGTCACTTAATAATTGGGAAATATTTAATGATCTTTTAATATATTTATTTTTATGCAATAAAAATGGGGAAAATGCATTTTAATTATTTTAGGCTAGGATATTCTCTCTAAAAATTGTACAAAAATTCTCTTGGATAAGAGAAAAATGTACTTTTGGTGTGTGCATATTTTTGACGAGAAAATCATCCTGTGGCGAAAAATGACCAAAATGCCCCTTACCTTAAAAATCCTAATTTGTCCAAAAAGTGCATTTCAACTTTAAAAATGATTTTAGAAACTTTGAAATGACTTTTAGGACCCTAAATGCAATGCATGATGCTTTTCTTTTATTCATTTATTTTTTGGGGAAAATTAGGGTTTTGACCTAAGCCGGACAAAATTGGGGTATGACACCATACAAGTAGTGTCTCCAAATCTTCAACACAAAAACAATAGCAGCCAACTCCAAATCATGAGTAGGATAGTTCTTCTCATGTGTCCTCAACTGTCTGGACGCATAAGCAACTACCTTCCCATCCTGCATCAAAACTCCTCCCAAACCCATCTTGGAAGCATCACAGTATACAACAAAAGGTTGATCTGACACAGGCAATACTAACACTGTAGATGTTGTCAACCTCCTCTTCAGCTCTTGGAAGCTCTCTTCACACTTGGCATCCCACACAAAAGCTCTTCCCTTACAGGTCAATTGGGTCAACGGAAGGGCTAGCTTAGAGAACCCCCCTCAATAAACCCTCTGTAGTAACCAGCCAACCCCAAGAAACTCCTGATCTCAGTCACAGACTTTGGGCTCTCCCACTGCAACACTGCATCAACCTTAGCTGGGTCCACAGCTATACCATCACCAGAGATAATGTGACCCAAGAAGCTCACCTCTTTCAGCCAAAACTCACACTTCGACAACTTGGCATACAGCTTCTTCTCTTTCAACACTTCTAGTAGCTATTGAAGATTCGGTTCATGTACTCCATAAACACCCCTGGTGCATTAGTGACACCAAACGGCATTACAGAGTACTCATAGTGTCCATACCTCGCTCAACGACTTTGTCTTACGGATGTCTTCATCTTTCACCTTTATCTGATGATACCCTGACCTCAAGTCAATCTTGCTAAAAACCTTAGCACCCACCAGCTGGTCCATCAGATCATCAATCCTCGGAAGAGGATACTTATTTTTAATAGTTACCTTGTTCAGTTGCCTGTAATCCACACACAGACGCATACTCCCATCCTTCTTCTTCACTAATAGAATTGGAGCTCCCCATGGTGACACGCTAGGCCTCACAAACTTCTTCTCAAGTAACTCTTCCAACTGCTTCTTTAGTTGCATAACTCGGTCGACATCATCCCAGACGGTGCCATAGATACAGGCCTAGTACCAGGAACAAGCTCAATCCCAAACTCGACCTCCCTCTCTGGTGGCACACTAGGAATCTCATCAGGGAACACCTCAGGGAAATCACACACCACCTGCAACCCATCAACTACAGCTTGGTTCTCAGCAGACATAGACGCCATCAAAGCAAACAGCTGACCACCCTCTTTCATTACCTCACGCAATTGACCGGCAGACAACAAAACAGACTCTTCCTCTGCTGGAGGAAGGAAACTAACGGACTTGCTGAAACAGTTGATGTGTACATGGTTATCTACTAACCAGTCCATACCCAGAATCACATCCAACCCACCCAAAGGCAAACAGATAAGATCAACCAGAAAATCTCTTCCGAAGACTGACAGAGGACACCTAACACACATTAGAGAAGTAGTTACCGAACCCTTAGCTGGAGTGTCGATAACCATCCCCCTCTCCATAGTAGACAACACTAAATTCAACTTTTCAGCACAGACAGAAGCAATAAAAGAGTGGGTAGCACCCGTGTCAACAATATCAACTAAAGGTGTACCATAAATAAAACAAGTACCTCTAATCTCATTAGGTCCCTCTGAACCTGCTAGTGCAAAAACTCTCCCAGTGGACCTCTCTTTCTTGGGTTTAGTGCACTTGGAGCTAAAGTGACCAGCTTCGCCACAGTTGAAACACACAGCTTCCTTGTGGCCCGGCTTGCCACACTTGAAGCACACAATATCAGTAGGAGCATCTCCCCCACTTGGCTTTTTGCCCTCAGCAGACCTATTACCACCACCATACCTGCTACCACCAGCATACTTGCTACCACCAGCATACCTCTGTTTACCCCTCTCAGCAGATGTCTCATATGGCTTACCCCTGTTCTGGAATTTACCCCTCTGGTCTCTCATGACTCTAGAGCGGGCATTGTTGTCCTCCTCATAAATCCTACAGCAGTACACCAAATCAGCAAACACTCTGATCTTCTGATATCCAATAGCCTGCTTGATATCAGCCCTCAACCCATTCTCAAACTTTATGCACTTTGAGAATTCAGAACCAGCCTCAAAATAATGTGGATAAAACTTGGCCAGCTCAGTAAACTTAGCAGCATACTCTAATCACCCGGAAAATCCTCTCAATCTCCTTCAGCCAAGCCAGCGCACCATCTAGGTTGTACCTCCCCTTGAAGGTAGGAGGGTTCTCCCTCTGGAATGTTGCCAGACTGCGGGTTTCAGTATTCTGCTCATAATAACAGTTCAATACGTAACACCATGAAAAACAAGTGGGAATATAATTTCACATAACGCAGCGGAAAATAAACTACAATCTCGAAGGAGAAATCAGCAGTCTCAAATAATACATAGAGTATCACATATAAAAGCTCAACAGTGAGCAAAACAAAGCAAATAAAAGTCTAAACCCCCTCCCCTAGGTGCTACGTATCAGAGCAGACCAACTCGGGGAATAGTGAAGGTAGCAAGCCCTCACTCCTGACTACCTGTGGTAAACAACAACAGAAAGGGTGAGTCTCGAACTATATAATAGAAACTATAATAAGCAGTATATCAGGTTTATAGGAGTCAAACAATCACAAACAACAATCACAACCATTACAATCTGTTCAACATCATTTATAAGAATGGATGCAATGTAGTGCAAGATGCATGTGTTACCATTATCACCAGACCGCAACCTCATCATTACTCATTATACGTCGCGATCGCGAAATTAAATAAAACACCGCATCATGGCCTTTACAATATATATCGTCGCGCGCCATGCAAATAGAATGTATGCATGTGACTCATGAACACACACATTGTAACACCCCAAAATAATTCAATTAATTAACTTAGTTGAGTTATTAAGGGTTTGCAACATTTTACTTTAAGCCAAGTAATTAAGTGAGTGCTAAGCATGTATTACTATTTTAGGGAAATGTCTAAATTAGGAAGGGTGTGTGTAGTAGAAGGCCCACGGCCTAAATAGGGCCAAGGCCCATTTGAGTCCTTTAAGGACATGTTAAATGGTACCTCCGTAGGGAACATTCCCATTCATGTTCCAAATCAGTTAAGTTACCAATTTTAGAAAGAGAAAGAAGTGAGACTTAGAGAGAAGCAGAGCAATCAAGAGAGAAGAGTGGAAACCGAGCGTGGAGAGTTCAAGAGGGAGGAGAACTTGTTGCTGTGGTTACTAGAGAGTGAAGGATTCTCATCTTTCTCGAGTTATTAAGGTTAGGGGAGTTTTCTAATACTTGTAATGTTTTGCGTTTGATTGTATTTTGGTGTGAGTGGTTTCTGAAATCGCCTTGCATGTGTGTTTTGTGTGCTGATCATGACATGTTTGCACTGTGTTTTGCTCTTGCTATGATTTGTGGTAAATATACGACGGTGGATCATCTTGGAAAGAGAGAGGAGTGTAATACTCTCTCTGTTCCGAGTGCTATGAAGAGAGAACCTTGCATGGTGAGCTGAAAGTGAGCTTGCATGTAGAGTTAGGAAGAGGATCGGTGAAATGGAGTGAGTATCCGAGTGTGCATGAGTGTGGTGAGCTAGTAATGAGCTTGCATGTTGAGTCTAACTTAAGAAACGGAGTAAAGGAGTGAAATGGGAGTTAAGCGCCTTTATTACGCGCGTAAACTGAAGTGTTCTTCAGCTAGAGTGAGAGAAACCGAGTTGAAGGGAGTCCACGTCTAGAGTATTTTAGTGTTGAGGGTCTGTTGGTGAGTTTGTGGGTGAGTATGTGTCTAAACACCATAAGCGAAGGGTACGGACTCATAAACCGAAGTGTAGGTGTTTTCCTTAAGGTTACCGGGCGTGTAGGGGTAGTGAACCGAGGTCATCGGTGAGTGGTAGCGCCACCGGGTGAAGCGCCCAAGTGCCTAAGTGTCGCTGAGCTAATCCAGGAACACCGAGAAGTGAATTCCCATGACTTAAGTGATTTTGGTGTGAGTAATGCGTAACCGTGAGCGCGTTACCGAGTTGAGGGTTTGAGTGTGATTAGCCGAGGTACACACATAGTGTGCCGAGGTGACGTTTAGGCGCCAATGTTGTCTAAACACATTGTGGGGCGCCACTGTGAGTGCCATTTAGCACCAATGTGTATAAGTGTTGGAGCGATTAAGTCCATTTTGGTCATTAGGTGACAATTTGGTCCCTAAGTGTGGTTGTGGTCCTAGGTGTGACACTTAGTCCACTATGAGGGCCGGTGGTTGAGAGGTGCCGAGGTGACTGAGAGGTCGGTTGTAGGTCCTAAGGTGATTCTACCGGTGTTGTAGGGTCGACCTTAGCACTGAGATAATGTCTAAGTGGTGTAGACGTCAGTGTGAGCGACAGAGTAACGACGGAGTAGAACAACGGAGTAAACGACGGTGAACGACGGTGTAAACATTCACATACGTTATGATTGATTGTGTGTGATTGTATTTGTCATGAAGTCGCATGTTCATGTGCATATTACGACGGAGGAGGTCTCGGCCTCGGATATGGTAAGACTTCGGTCTCCATATCACATAACGACGAGTTAACGACGGTGATGCCGACGCGGGCTAAATAACGATGGTGGAGGTACCTCATTGCATATTGCCCTGTGGATGGGTTGCATACATGCATTACATTACATGATCTAATGTGTTGGGCTGAGTGATCATTGTTGTGATTGTTTTGAGCTATCGGTGAGTGGTTGTGTTAATCGAACCGAGGTGTTTTTAGTGCTATTCTCTATCCTTAATGCTTTTCTTCACATTATATTACTTGTGTTAAGAGACTCACCCTAAATTGCTTTTGTTGCTGCTCTCGTGGCAACTTGCAGTACTCATGAGTGATAGGCGTGCCTAGTTGATGTTGGTTGAGTCCGCTCCGGTCGTGTAACACTGGGTTGGGGCCGAGTAGTCTAGTTGTGCTTTTTATGCTGAACTTGTGTATAGTTTGCTAGATAGTCCTTGAACTGAAAGCTATCATTATTTTGTGTAACTATTACTATGTAATATGCCTTGATGTTTAATGGCCGAGGTGCCTTATATGATGGG
Source organism: Oxytropis ochrocephala (assembly GCA_020916435.1). Classification (NCBI taxonomy): domain Eukaryota; kingdom Viridiplantae; phylum Streptophyta; class Magnoliopsida; order Fabales; family Fabaceae; genus Oxytropis; species Oxytropis ochrocephala. The sequence goes on along the minus strand of CM037089.1, from coordinate 60,539,547 downwards.
CTGAGCCTTTTTGCCGTGGTGATGCGCATGACTGCATGCTTTGTAAATGCTGCGAAACTATTTTTGAACTTGATTGAATTCTGTTTTCACTTTTAATCACTAAATGTAGCACTCCTTTGAGTGGAATTTTGAAACTCTGATTTTAACTAAGTAGACCGAATTGATTAGAATAAGGGGGTGTTACATTGTTGGTATCAGAGCATAAGTTCGGTCTTGTCCGGCCAAGTTTGTCCAGTCGTAGTGTCTCAGAGATCCCTTCTCGATCTCCAACCGAGACTTTGTTGTAGAGTTGTTTGGGTGTTTTCAGTTGTTATTTGAGATAGGTGTAATTAGAATAAGTAACTGATGGTTGTAACATTACTTGTAGTTGTTGTGGATCGTTGTTTGTATCGATGAAGTATGTGTGATTAGAAGGTTTTAACGACGTCCAAAGGAGTGGGAGGCGTGACGATGCCTTCGTACTGGATCACAAGTTAAAAGTCCTTCAATGAGAAAAGTGTAAATTTTGAAAAGACGTAGTTTTGTGACCTCAACTAAATTGGATGCGTGAGTAGGAGGGACTGATCACCCCGATAACTCATTCCCAATGAAAGAGGTGACAATAACTCGTAATTATTATAAATTCTGAATATGTACTAATTACAACTTGATTAATTGGGTGCTATTTGCAAGTTGGTTTGATTCTTAATTTTAGATAAATAGGTGTCTTAGGGATGTTTGTGTTGATAGTGGGGAGATGTAAAGATAGGGATTGACACTTAGAGTTTGAAGTTCATGCAAAGAAATAGAGCATGCCTTTTTGGAAAAAGTTTAGAAATATGGTTTCTGGAAAGCCTAAGGTAGAAAAATTGTTCTTAAAAGTATGGTAGTCGAAGGAGAGGAGTGGGAGCTGAGGAACACTCAGTCCCAGTGAGTTGTTGTTGGTGTTGTCACCTTCGTTGAGTTCTTGAGGAGTGTCGAACTGTTTTTGAAGGAATAAGTGTGTAATAGTTACGTCTAAGTCCGATCGAGCGTGAGGACCAGAGAGAGAACAAAAGAGGTAAATTTGGGCGTGTAGAGAGGCATAGGATCCGAGGTGTAGCATAGCTATACCGAGGTGATTACTAGAAGTATAGTGTGTATTTATACACCTAAGTGTAGTTGTTGAACTGTGGTTGCCTAGATGGTATAGCAACCGAGGTGAATGAAATAGAGGCTTGTACCTAAGTGAACTAAGGTAAGTAATAGGTTGCCTAAGTTGAGTAACCAGGGTAACCGAGGTGAGGCGCAAGGACGCCATTGGAAATAAGATGCGTGACTAAGCGTAGGCGTAGCCGAGGCGATTAAGGGTGAATTGAAGTAGAGTAACCTAGTTGCGTTAAGACTAAGGTGAAGTGAGTATGGTAGTTGTGGTATAAGTATAGATGCCGAGATGATTTATGGTGCCAGGAGAGGGTGCCGAGGTGCCGTTCGAAGCCACAGCTGCCAGGCGCAACTGGGAGTGTTGTTTGGTGTTGTGAACGCTTAAGTGGGTGAAATGGGATAGTCCGTTTAGTCCCTAGGTGATGTTTTAGTCCTAGGTGACGTTGTGGTCCTCGTGAGTATCGCTTTAGTCCACTACGTTTAGTGTGAGGATGTTGAGGTAGTGTGAGAACTACGATCGTGGGAGTATCTAGTGGAGGGTTGGACCATAGCCATGGGGTCGTGTCCGAGGTGCTGAAGTCACCTTAGAGCTTTGAGTGGCAATGTGTTTAAGTAGTGAGGTTCCAAATGGGAACCGACGTTGAGTGACGGGTCTAGGACTTCGTTCTGTGTTGTACCGATGGTGTTTGAGGTCGCCTTCCGTGCATTCCAGGTGTGAGAAGACTTCGGTCTCTTTGAGGTTGAGGCGCCCGATGGGTTGGGCGTTAGCATGTGAGAGCTAGTGAGCGTGGTTGAGTGAGAGTTGCTATGTTTTAAACTAGGTTTATTTGGAGTTGAGGATTAATGGCTTGATAGTGTATAACCTTGATGATAGTTGGGAGCAAGAATAAGATTGATAGAACCGTGTGTTCATGTTGAGTGTTTTTGCACGAATGATTTCTGATTGAGTTCGAATGTGTGCTTATATGTTCCTTAAGTATTCTGGTTGTGTTACTTCACCTTGGTGAAGATTGTAATGGTTGATTTCTGAGTGGTCACGTAAGTGACCATGGAGAGGAAATGAGAACCGAGAACTCTCAGTCCTCAGTGAGCGTGAGAGTTTAAGAGTGTGTTCTTGAGCTTAATCCTAGTCAGGAGCACCTAAAGAGAGGGAGGAGAATTTAGGCGCACATGATCGTAGAGAAAGCTAAAGTGCAATGGAGGTTTACGCACGACGTAAGTGTTAAAGCGTCGTTCCTAGGCTTAAAGGGGACGAGTTGAGCTGTACTTGATGGACGAAGGTGCGTAAGTGTAATTAGAACCCAGTGCGAGTGTCATCAAGTAGTTGCCGAGGTATAACATGGTTATGCCGAGGTGTTGGGTCAAGATGTAGGACGTAGGTAAGTCTGCGTATGATAGCCGAAGTGAAGGAGTCAACTTGTAACATGTTATACCGAGGTATGTATGTATTGAAGTGAGGTATAGGCATGTCGGATTATGTGTCGCCGTGGTATAGTGTAATCCTAAGTGTTGACAGGTAACGTAATAAAATGAAGCGTGAGTGAGGGATTGGAAGGTGAGGTAGTGCGTGAGTAAGTTGAGTGATGAAATCAGTAGATTTGAAAACCAGCGTAGGATCGGTTTGTAGTTGCTTGGTGTCTTTGAGTAAGTGGCCGAGATGTATATGTCGAGTTGGGTTGTGTATGTACTTAGGTGGAGCTGCTGAAGACTAGTACAGTCGAAGTTAAGCTTAGTATAGCCGAGACTGGTGTAGCCGAAGTCTTGCGTGTTCGAATCTAGTTTAGTTAAAGTCGGTAAATGGGCGAAGTAATGCCGAGATGTCGTGTGGTTGCCGAGATGCCAAAATGGGGTACCTAGGTGCTGCGTACGAGCTATGTTTAGCATATTTCACTGCGAGAAGCGACGGTGAGTGCTAAGGTAGTGACATTAAGTCCAAATTATGGAGCGATAGGTGTTGTTTTGATCCTTAGGTATCGTTTTGGTCCTAAGTGACGTTGGAGTACTCGGATTGACTATTAGTCAAATGCTTGAGTGTCGAGATGCTCGTTGAGTGGGCGCGACGACTAGCCGCTTGGTCGAGGTAGGTATGTCACCTTAGTCTTTGGATTGATGGTGTCCGGATGTTGTTAGCCTTAGTGCTACAATTGAATGGTGAGTTGAATGATGCCGAGGTGTTATCCCTTAGAAACCGAGTTAGCAAAGTGTAGAGTATATATGTCTTTGAAGTATAAATGTTGAGGTGCAGTGAACATAAGCCTAAGCGTAGTTATTAAGGTCTAAGGTAAGACGAGAAGAGGCGAAGGTGTAGTCGAGAACCTTAGGCATAAAACGAGACGAGAGAAGTAGTGAGACTAGACGAGATCCTAAGCGTGAGGTTCCAGGACGAAGTGGAGAACTTTACGAGTGGAATGCCAAGTAAGGTGCCACCGAGTTGAGTATTGGTGACGTAATGGGTAGCGATACTTCATCAGCTTAGCGTGCCGAGTTGGGTAGCCGTGCGTGTGTGCTAGTGAAGTCTTGGCGCAGAGCAGGGCACCATGCCGTGCTCAAGCTGCCTGTGTTGCGTACAGTGGAGCCCCACTGCTGTGCGCCAATTGCTGTTTTAGTTCTGAGGCAAAGTGTCATGGCTATGTGCCGAGGAGAGTAGATGGTCAAAGAAACGTAAGTGTGTGATGAAGTATAGATACCTAAGTGTAACTTTGGATGATTAAAGGGTTAAAACTCAGTATGAGGAATAGGATGAATGGAGGAGGAGGATATTATTTGTAGTTGGATATAGATTGATGTAAGCACTAGTGCAGAAAAGGCTTTTTGTATCGGTTGTTTTGCACTTTTAGTATCGGTTATCTGTCGATACTAATTCGACCGATACTAAATGTCTGACATTTAGTATCGGTAAAATAACCGATACTAAATGTCACTTTTAGTATCGGATTTTCAAAAAATAGATACTAAATGACGTTTTTTTGGTGATTTTTACGTCTTGAAAACGTACATTTAGTATCGGTTATTTAAATAACCGATACTAAATGTCACTTTTAGTATCGGTTATTTAAATAACCGATACTAAATGTCTTTTCAACATTGTGTTTGCTGTCTAAAAATGACATTTAGTATCCATTATTTAAATTAACCGATACTAAAAGTGACATTTAGTATCGGTTATTTAAATAACCGATACTAAATGTCTTTTCAACATTGTGTTTGTTTGTCTAAAAATGACATTTAGCATCGGTTATTTAAATAACCGATACTAAATGTCACTTTTAGTATCGGTTAATTTAAATAACCGATACTAAAAGTCTACTTTTTTAAAAAAAAAAATTCTCAATTCACATCTTACGAGATTATTATTATTATTATTATTAATGAGATTATTTATAGTCTTTGTTTGTGTTGTTATTTTACGAATATATATGTATACACACACATTAATATGAGATGGAATACAAAAAATAGAAAATAGCTAGATAATAATACAAAACCAATTCCATACAACAATACAATCATTCATTACATTTGTCCAATGATACAAAGCCAATTCTATACAATAATACCAAGTATGTAGATGAAAAAAACTAAAGCATTGATATGAAAAAAAAATGAACCATATCTTCTTATTCAGGGCAATTTGCATCCTATACAATAATACTTCATTGCCCAAAAAGCTATCTTCGATTATCTCATAAGGCACAACCAACATTAGAGATTATGATCTAATTACAAAATCATGGCAATCAGTATCAACCGCACATTCCCAACCTCCACATAAACTACCCCTAGAACCTCCATTGAAAAAGACCAACAAAAAGAAGCAATGAGAACCATGCTTATGCACTCAAACAAAATAATCATTTAAATGACTAAAATGAAAATGTCTTTGCAAATCAACTTGCTGCGAGGTTTATTTTTCCAATGTCCAAACTCATCACTTACAGTGCTCTGTAGCCTCCAGCTCAACTAAATCCTTAGAACAAGGTTTTTCAATTACCTCGGCAAAATTCACCGGATCACAAGCTTTATTCAAGAAACTAGACTTAAATACAAAAGAGCATTTAAAAACAAGCTGAACCCTAGGTTAAAATATTAGTGTTTAACCACCACTCCAAACATGCTATTAGTGTTAATCATGGCATGGCTTATGACAAGAGCCTACGCCCAAGTGCAATCACAGATTCCAAGGGACTTAAACAGTTAAGATAATAAGATAATGATCATGTCATTATGGTTACCTATTTAACAAGCAAAAAGAAATAACAACATCAGATCTTTTTTTTTACCTATTTCAACAAACAGTGATGCCAATTACACGATCATGCCACCATAAACTAAATCATGATGAGGATTCTTCCCACTCGGATCTTTAATGAGTTCCACATGATGAGGCTAAGCACATACCAATGCCATATACTTAATACTTTGTTACTTCTAGCCAGCCTTGAGAGGTTACAACCCGATCAATAACAATATTCGAATAGATCAATCCTCCAATCTCTAATAAAGGCCCTTTTTACATCATTAGAAATGTAAGTCGTGAGCTAATTCACTTTAGTTTAATGAATGCATATAGATGATATCCAATTTCTCCAAGAGACCTCCTATCATAAATCAAACTATATGTCACTACAAGCTGCTAGGGAAGAATTCATATGAAGCATCGGGTTGTTATCATATTTGGGATTTGAATACGATTGAAATTAAATTATGCAAAATAAAGTCAAATTCAAACACCTGATATCCCATCAATTTCTCAGCATGAGCTTTTTCCTCTTCACTAGATTCCTTAAAAACTGAAAAATCAAAACCAATCATCAACATCTAGCAATCAACTGAAAAACAAGAATAAAATAAAGATCATCACTTACTTAGCAATCATCAACATCTAGCAATCACTTGCTAAGGATCCTTATAGTCCTTAGCAAGACCCTCAACAAGCAACATTGTCCCTATCGAAATACGCATACATTGCATGGTAAACGTCTGAAACATTATACTCCACACCGCACACAAAAAAAAGACGAAGAAGAAGACGCAAAGAATAAACAAAGGAAATCAGTAATTGAAAAGCCAAAGCATTTTCTCGAAATTCTTAAGGATCTGTAAGGATCCTAGAAAACTTGAGAAGTTTAGAAATTCATCAGAAAATGTTGTCTCAACTGCAAGAAGTAACACCTCCATCAATTCCACCATCCCTTTTGCTTATCTTCTTTGAAAGATGCGGTGAAAATATGGGAAACAAAGCAAACAATGAATAGCACAATACAAGTAAAACCTAGTAAACTTCACCACCAAGTTAGTAGAAGGAATTCTCTGTCGTCTCTCCACATAACCATCCCGCTTTACCATTGCATTCTCCTTCCGACTACCCCGTTGGGCTCACTGTATAAACATTCGAACTTTGGTAAAAATGGAGACTAAGAGAGTAAGATCAAATCCAATCAATTAAGCAAATTTCTGATGGTAGTGGTAGAAGCAATATATGGTGTCAACATACAAGATATAATGCATTGTCCATATACCGGGAATACAACTACACAAAGAAATAGCACTTGCGCGAGAATCCAAATACATATTAATGCGAGGAATTAACAATCACAACAACACTATCATCAACAAAGAATAACAATCACAAAGAACTATAACAACAAGAATTAACAATGATTATTGTCATAATAGGTTTAGATATATGCGACATACTTCACCAAGAAGAACATTGTTTTCTCCGAGCCATTCCGAGACATAACGATTGGGGGGCGATTCTTTCTTCCATGCATCGGAGACAATCTGAGAGAAAGCTCCAATGAGACAAAAATTAATTGATATTGAGAAAATGTGTGCAATCCTCAAATAAAATAGAAAAAAAGACAAATATAATAAGTAATAACTAATTATAAAAACTCAAAACCTCAAGATGATCGGTTCTCACCTCGGTTTCAATCTCACCAAAAATAGCAAAGAACTCTCAAATGAAAAGTCTTCTCGATTCGACCTATAAAATCATGAGCATGATTTTAAAATTAAAATCGAGATATAATTACAAGCTAGCTATAAGTTGATATAGCAAATATCATGTATTATCATACCATAGCAACAAGCCTTTGAAAAGTCGGTCTCTGCTTTGTTGTGCATCGACAAAGAGCCAATGCAAAAGCTTAAGCTTTACCCGAAACGCCCATATTTGCTTTCGGCTCCTGCATCTTTGCTTCGCATCATGCGCTTTTGGCAACTGCTCAAAGATTGTAGATTCCCTAACTCGTGCTTGTCTTCTTGAAACCTCCTCCTCTGATTGAATTTTGAAAACCAAATTAAGTAATGAGATTAAGAAGAAACAAGTAAGAACTACAAATATGAAGTGAATTTTATTGAGCGAGAACTATGAATAAAATATAGTATTAGAATATTATTACTCCTGTTGCTTAGGGAGTCTTCGATGTTTCAAGCCATAATGATTCAATAAGGTTTTACATTGGTTGTCAAGTGCTAAAAACAACCCTCTTTTTACATTCGGACTTTGGAGCAACTATGTGGTTTAAGATGCCCATTAATTTATTTATTTTTGAGTTAAAAGACTCAGTATTATAAACACTATTACACATAAATTAAGATGTGGCAATGAGATAAAACTTAACAGATTCACATGTTGAACACCCATTATAAAGCATATGAAAAGTTGACACAGGAAGATAAAAGTGATTCGATTCTTCATGCTCCTTTTCTACATGTTTGCGAGCATCACCATATACCGATCGCGGCCTTTGCTAATATGTTGTCACTATTGTTCTCTGCTCCATATCTGCAGCAATCCTCGAGAAAGTTTTGTTCCTGTCTACCAAGGTTATTGTTCATGAGGATTTACTAACAGATCACTAGTGAATAAACAAACCTCCAAGGAGCTTCTAATTCCAATACATACTATCATGACTCATCGTGAGTAAACTGAATTTGCAGGAAAAAAGAAACAAAAACTAATTTTCACCTGTTTCAATATGCTTATAACCTATAGTATTAATAAGCGTTTATAACTTTGCTTTAACAATTTCTCTTTGGAAGTCCTGGACCGGATGATAGGTTTGTGTTTATCAATAAATGTATAAGCAACAAGAAAAAGAAAATCATTGAAGATAACACTTCTTTAAGCAAATATTTTATCTAGCTTCTACTATAAGTAAAAGAAGTTTGATTACATAAATCTTAAAGGCACAATAATGTCACTTGCCATGCATGGATATTGTATAGACTTCCTAATACACATAACATACTATTACGATCGTATGAAATGGAAAACAATTTGTTGCTCAAATATTACAAAATTAATTAAATTATCGACGAGAAAAACATCTACCCTCCCGCACGGGGTGGCTCTGTCTGACTTCTCCATATGTTGATGTCTCTGCATTTCAACTTCATCAATGACCACAACATCCGAGCTCTCGAATCACTCTTCTTTGAACTGCTTTAGTACACTTTGATGACAAACAAGTAAATTAACTCGGATCACAAATTGGAAAATACTTTTATATGGAAACTCAATCTAAACTAATACTTGTAGGATGACATTGGACTCATAGGAGGAAGGAAAACATCAAGCTTTGCGGCACCAAAGATACAATAACTTAGTTAAAAAGAACATCGCATCTTGTTTGAAAACTAAAATCCACTCGGACAACAATCATTTTCGGATGCATTTGAGAACAATGAATTAAATTGTCAAACCTCATCATCTATTAGACTTCCTAACCAAGCTGTTAGGCGTTCTTTATTCCGTTAGATTTTTTTGACAAATTTATTCAGTTAGATGGTTAGTTAGCTGCTTTTAGAAGTTTGTTCATCTTGTTAATATTTAGTTGTACACTACTACATTACATTAGTAAAAAGTTAGTTCAATACTCGGCTTTGTTGTACAAATGCAAGATCATACATACCCATTATAACAGATTTACCATTAATTCAATTCAATTTCAATAAAATGAGCACAATGCACAATTCCAAATCTGAGTTTGTGTAGCTTCAGTATCATCATCATCAATTTAGGAAATTTTCGACTATCCAGGATGCGGTTTGGAAAGAAAATGATGGAACTTAAAATTACAACACAAAAAAACTAAATTTGTAAAATGAATCGGTAAAGGAACATAAATTCGAACTCGTTGTTGTTTGGCAACTTGCTCCTTTAGCTTCTTGGCTTGTTTCCTCAAAGCGTCCATGGATGCGTTTATGCTTTGTTTCCTCACGGTGAATGTAAAAAGATTCGTTTATGCTTTGTTTTTACGAGAAAGTTTTGTTCCATGTCACTACTGTATTATAAACAAGAAGATCAATATCAAAATCAATAGATTTACATGAATAAAACCCTAACTTAAACATCAACAGATTCATTATCAACATTTATCACAAGAGAAATCAAAATCGGGATTAGGGATTAAGGGTTATAAGAGAACATAAAACTCTAACCTTGGAAGTTTCAGAGGTATGGACATTGAGCTTGCGGCGAGACGGGATCTTAAGACGGAGGTTGACTGGCGCCGTTGGTTGAGAGGCGAGGGGTTAGGGTTTGGGAATCTCTAAGGTTTGGGGTACTTGGGGAGAAGGGTGATGAGCGAGTGGCGAGAGTGGATGATGGAAGAAGAGAGAACGAAGGAAGAAGAGAGAACGATGGAAGAAGAGAGAAAGAAGGAAGAAGAAGAGCTCTGCGCAAGAGAGGCTCACGATGAATAGAAGAAAGAACGAAGGGTGAGAGAGCGAAGAGTGAGGAGAGAAGAACGCGTTTGGAAAAAAAACAAGGCCTTTAGTATCGGTTGTTAAGAAGCCCGATACTAAATGTGTTTGAAGAGAAGAAGATAACGCGTTTACAAAAATTAAACGTCCCATGTAAAGACTTTTAGTATCGGTTGTTTAAACAACCGATACTAAATGTAAGCGTGAAAATTGAAAACTTCCATTTAATTTCAAAATTGCCACCGCGTCCACATTTAGTATCGGCTGTTCAAACAACCGATACTAAATGGTGCTGTTTAATGTCCTTTTTCCACTAGTGAAGAGATGAACATTTGTACCTTAAGTAATTGCTATAGCGTGGTTTCCTAATGATAGGGTAAGAGTGTTCGGATAAATTAAGTGGGATTTTGAGGATCCAAAAAGATGTGTATGTCCTAGTACTTAGTGTACAAGAAGGTGCTATTGATAGTAAGGAACAAAATGAGATAGATGAAATTGATGTGTTCATAGGATTCTTTGAGATTTTAGGGACGAAAATATTCCAAGTGGGGGAGAGTTGTAACACCCCAAAATAATTCAATTAATTAACTTAGTTGAGTTATTAAGGGTTTGCAACATTTTACTTTAAGCCAAGTAATTAAGTGAGTGCTAAGCATGTATTACTATTTTAGGGAAATGTCTAAATTAGGAAGGGTGTGTGTAGTAGAAGGCCCACGGCCTAAATAGGCCAAGGCCCATTTGAGTCCTTTAAGGACATGTTAAATGGTACCTCCGTGAGAACATTCCCATTCATGTTCCAAATCAGTTAAGTTACCAATTTTAGAAAGAGAAAGAAGTGAGACTTAGAGAGAAGGCAGAGCACCGAAGAGAGAAGAGTGGAAACCGAGCGTGGAGAGTTCAAGAGGGGAGGAGAACTTGTTGCTGTGGTTACTAGAGAGTGAAGGATTCTCATCTTTCTCGAGTTATTAAGGTTAGGGGAGTTTTCTAATACTTGTAATGTTTTGCGTTTGATTGTATTTTGGTGTGAGTGGTTTCTGAAATCGCCTTGCATGTGTGTTTTGTGTGCTGATCATGACATGTTTGCACTGTGTTTTGCTCTTGCTATGATTTGTGGTAAATATACGACGGTGGATCATCTTGGAAAGAGAGAGGAGTGTAATACTCTCTCTGTTCCGAGTGCTATGAAGAGAGAACCTTGCATGGTGAGCTGAAAGTGAGCTTTCATGTAGAGTTAGGAAGAGGATCGGTGAAATGGAGTGAGTATCCGAGTGTGCATGAGTGTGGTGAGCTAGTAATGAGCTTGCATGTTGAGTCTAACTTAAGAAACGGAGTAAAGGAGTGAAATGGGAGTTAAGCGCCTTTATTACGCTGCCAGAACCGAAGTGTTCTTCACTAGAGTGAGAGAAACCGAGTTGAAGGGAGTCCACGTCTAGAGTATTTTAGTGTTGAGGGTCTGTTGGTGAGTTTGTGGGTGAGTATGTGTCTAAACACCATAAGCGAAGGGTAGGGACTCATAAACCGAAGTGTAGGTGTTTTCCTTAAGGTTACCGGGTGTAGGGGTAGTGAACCGAGGTCATCGGTGTGTGGTAGCGTCAGGGTGAAGCGCCCAAGTGCCTAAGTGTCAGTGAGCTAATCCAGGGAACACTGAGAAGTGAATTCCCATGACTTAAGTGATTTTGGTGTGAGTAATGCGTAACTGTGAGCGCGTTACCGAGTTGAGGGTTTGAGTGTGATTAGCCGAGGTACACACATAGTGTGCCGAGGTGACGTTTAGGCGCCAATGTTGTCTAAACACATTGTGGGGCGCCACTGTGAGTGCCATTTAGCACCAATGTGTATAAGTGTTGGAGCGATTAAGTCCATTTTGGTCATTAGGTGACAATTTTGTCCCTAAGTGTGGTTGTGGTCCTAGGTGTGACACTTAGTCCACTATGAGGGCCGAGGTGGTTGAGAGGTGCCGAGGTGACTGAGAGGACGGTTGTAGGTCCTAAGGTGATTCTACCGGTGTTGTAGGGTCGACCTTAGCACTGAGATAATGTCTAAGTGGTGTAGACGTCAGTGTGAGCGACGGAGTAGAACGACGGAGTAAACGACGGTGAACGACGGTGTAAACATTCACATACGTTATGATTGATTGTGTGTGATTGTATTTGTCATGAAGTCGCATGTTCATGTGCATATTACGACGGAGGAGGTCTCGGCCTCGGATATGGTAAGACTTCGGTCTCCATATCACATAACGACGGAGTTAACGACGGTGATGCCGACGGGCTAAATAACGACGGTGGAGGTACCTCATTGCATATTGCCCTGTGGATGGGTTGCATACATGCATTACATTACATGATCTAATGTGTTGGGCTGAGTGATAATTGTTGTGATTGTTTTGAGCTATCGGTGAGTGGTTGTGTTAGCTGAACCGAGGTGTTTTTAGTGCTTTTCTTCACATTATATTACTTGTGTTAAGAGACTCACCCTAGCTGCTTTTGTTGCTGCTCTCGTGGCAACTTGCGTACTCATGAGTGATAGTTGTGCCTAGTTGATGTTGGTTGAGTGCGCTCAGTGTCGTGTAACACCGGGTCAGCCGAGTAGTCTAGTTGTGCTTTTATCTTTGAACTTGTGTATAGTTTGCTAGATAGTCCTTGAACTGAAAGCTATCATTATTTTGTGTAACTATTACTATGTAATATGCCTTGATGTTTAATGGCCGAGGTGCCTTATATGATGGGTCGAGCCTTTTGCTGTGTGGTGATGCGCATGACGCATGCTTTGTAAATCTTTGCGAAACTATTTTTGAACTTGATTGAATTCTGTTTTCACTTTTAATCACTAAATGTAGCACTCCTTTGAGTGGAATTTTGAAACTCTGATTTTAACTAAGTAGACCGAATTGATTAGAATAAGGGGGTGTTACATTGTTGGTATCAGAGCATAAGTTCGGTCTTGTCCGGCCAAGTTTGTCCAGTCGTAGTGTCTCAGAGATCCCTTCTCGATCTCCAACCGAGACTTTGTTGTAGAGTTGTTTGGGTGTTTTCAGTTGTTATTTGAGATAGGTGTAATTAGAATAAGTAACTGATGGTTGTAACATTACTTGTAGTTGTTGTGACTGTTGTTTGTATCAGTGAAGTATGTGTGATTAGAAGGTTTTAACGACGTCAAAGGAGTGGGAGGCGTGACGATGCCTTCGTACTCTGGACTGCGTTAAAAGTCCTTCAATGAGAAAAGTGTAAATTTTGAAAAGACGTAGTTTTGTGACCTCAACTAAATTGGATGCGTGAGTAGGAGGGACTGATCACCCCGATAACTCATTCCCAATGAAAGAGGTGACAATAACTCGTAATTATTATAAATTCTGAATATGTACTAATTACAACTTGATTAATTGAGTGCTATTTGCAAGTTGGTTTGATTCTTAATTTTAGATAAATAGGTGTCTTAGGGATGTTTGTGTTGATAGTGGGGAGATGTAAAGATAGGGATTGACACTTAGAGTTTGAAGTTCATGCAAAGAAAATAGAGCATGCCTTTTTGGAAAAAGTTTAGAAATATGGTTTCTGGAAAGCCTAAGGTAGAAAAATTGTTCTTAAAAGTATGGTAGTCGAAGGAGGAGAGAGTGGGAGCCGAGGAACACTCAGTCCCAGTGAGTTGTTGTTGGTGTTGTCACCTTCGTTGAGTTCTTGAGGAGTGTCGAACTGTTTTTGAAGGAATAAGTGTGTAATAGTTACGTCTAAGTCTGATCAGAGCGTGAGGACCAGAGAGGAGAACAAAGAGGTAGGCTGGGCGTGTAGAGAGGCATAGGATCCGAGGTGTAGCATAGCTATACCGAGGTGATTACTAGAAGTATAGTGTGTATTTATACACCTAAGTGTAGTTGTTGAACTGTGGTTGCCTAGATGGTATAGCAACCGAGGTGAATGAAATAGAGGCTTGTACCTAAGTGAACTAAGGTAAGTAATAGGTTGCCTAAGTTGAGTAACCAGGGTAACCGAGGTGAGGCGCAAGGACGCCATTGGAAATAAGATGTGTGACTAAGCGTAGGCGTAGCCGAGGCGATTAAGGGTGAATTGAAGTAGAGTAACCTAGTTGCGTTAAGACTAAGGTGAAGTGAGTATGGTAGTTGTGGTATAAGTATAGATGCCGAGATGATTTATGGTGCCAGGAGAGGGTGCCGAGGTGCCGTTCGAAGCCACAGCTGCCAGGCGCAACTGGGAGTGTTGTTTGGTGTTGTGAACGCTTACGTGGGTGAAATGGGATAGTCCGTTTAGTCCCTAGGTGATGTTTTAGTCCTAGGTGACGTTGTGGTCCTCGTAGTGACTGTTTAGTCCACTACGTTTAGTGTGAGGATGTTGAGGTAGTGTGAGAACTACGACTGTGGGAGTATCTAGTGGAGGGTTGGACCATAGCCATGGGGCTGTGTCCGAGGTGCGAAGTCAGCCTTAGAGCTTTGAGTGGCAATGTGTTTAAGTAGTGAGGTTCCAAATGGGAACTGACGTTGAGTGGTTGTGTTAGCTGAACCGAGGTGCTTTTAGTGCTTTTCTTCACATTATATTACTTGTGTTAAGAGACTCACCCTAGCTGCTTTTGTTGCCTGCTCTCGTGGCAACTTGCAGGTACTCATGAGTGATAGCTGTGCCTAGTTGATGTTGGTTGAGTCTGCTCTGGTCGTGTAACACTGGGTTGGGGCCGAGTAGTCTAGTTGTGCTTTTTATGCTGAACTTGTGTATAGTTTGCTAGATAGTCCTTGAACTGAAAGCTATCATTATTTTGTGTAACTATTACTATGTAATATGCCTTGATGTTTAATGGCCGAGGTGCCTTATATGATGGGCTGAGCCTTTTTGCCGTGGTGATGCGCATGACTGCATGCTTTGTAAATGCTGCGAAACTATTTTTGAACTTGATTGAATTCTGTTTTCACTTTTAATCACTAAATGTAGCACTCCTTTGAGTGGAATTTTGAAACTCTGATTTTAACTAAGTAGACCGAATTGATTAGAATAAGGGGGTGTTACACACATCATCAATTTCATTTATACACCAAGACCGCAGCCTCTCATATCATTGTCCTTTTAGTTTTATACGTCATTCAGACCAACTCTCATCTCATGGTCAATTTTAAGGTTAGCCCCCATGGCTTTAGCCCCCATGGCCCATCATTATTAAATTATTCACTAGCTCATCACAAATTATGTCACATCCTCATCACATACACCACCTTTGAAATTCGGGTAACAACACGTTTTGAGTCTAGAAAAACATCCCGTTTTAATTTATAAAACATCACATCCTAATGTGGAGGAAAGCGTATTTTCAATTCGGAAGAATAACCCACATTTTCAAGTTTGGAAAACATCACATTTTAATTGTGGAAATAGCCCACTTGAAACCCCAATTAAACCACAGTGAAACAACATAAAAACAGTAGTATGTATGCGCCAAATACGGTAGAAAAACAGCGGCCAAAACCGGAACTTTTTACGCACTAAAACAGCAGAATTTTATTGGTATAAACGACCACACAAAATAGTTTATTTTGCCTTAAAAAAATAGAATATTCAGTTAGGCCTCTGAATAAGCTTTCCAACGCATTTAAGAACACCTCAATCGGGTTCCCGGTTCTCAAGATATCAATTTTTCAAAAAGCGTGACAAAGACTTTAAAGAAAAACAAAGGAGAAAAAGCGGTGACTCGCTCCGGAGCGCAAATTTTTAAGCAAGCGAGTGCGAATGGGAAGCAGCAGCAGGCCACGAGCAGCGCTCTTGCGCTGGAGCGCAACAAGCGCAAGTGAGGCGCGACCGCGCGAGAAACGACCAATTGTGCGAGAATTCGGATCGTCAACACGTTTTATTAAATCAATTCACCAAATCAAAACTGATTATGAACATCAAAACAAATCAATTACCAAAAAGACACATTTTATTCAACAAATCAATCATCAAAATCTCACCAATGGCTCACCAAGGAGAATCAACAATTCATCAATTTCCCCAAATAACCTCAATTCCATCAAAACGATATCAAAACTCTTCCCAATTATTAAATCATCAAAACATCAATCTAAAACCTGTTATGAACATACCAACAGCCCCAATTCCACACTTAAACCTCAAAACACATCAAAACACAAATCAAAAGCATGAAACCCTAGTTTCTAACATAGGAATCGATTTCATGCTCTATTCAATTTCAATTTCATCAAAACCAGCATACAATCAACAATTCACTATCAACGAACACTAATAAGGTCCCTATGATGTATATACGACCTATTATACTCTCTATTATAGATTGAGACTCCCCTTACCTTAAATTAAACCGTAGAAACGTTCCTTTCTCCGAGTCACCACCAAAAACCACAACAACAGCTCCTTCCTTTCCTTCTTCTCCCTCGTGCGAAGCTCTTCTCTCTCTCTCTCTAGGGTTTAGCGCCGTTCTCTCTTCCCCTTTCTTTCTCTCTATTCGTTCCTTTCTTTCTTTGGTGAATGGTGCGAAATGCATCACTCCTAGGAGCCTAAGTCATTGGGCTTGGGTTCCTGGGCCAATCCTTGCAGTTCCGGTATTTCCAATACCACTCCCTTCTATTAAAATAAAATACTAAATTATAAAATACTATATTATAACTTAATATAATTAAAATAGTGCAACACTTTAAATAATTTAATCAATTACTTAATTAAATCATTTAGGGTGTTACATGTCCCATTTCAAATGGATGAGATGTCTAATGTAAATGAAGTGATTCAAGTTGAACCCATTACTCGTTTATGTGATCAACCAAACACCGACGATGAAGTTGATGACGAAGAAGAACCTGATGAAGATGCAGAAGACCATATTGGTGTATCAAGAATTCCCTGCTCATCTGATGATGATGATTTTGAGAATGAATGGGATTCAAATTAGTTTTTCTAGTTATTCAGTTTTATTTGGTACTTAATTAGTAACTGGTAATAGTATGGATATTTATGGTTATTTTGTATGAATATTTGTACGAATGTTTATGCAATATACATGTTTATTTTTTTAATATTTAAATGTATGTATATATATATATAGGTATGTCATCATCTGGATCCTCATCTGGTCGTGACGACACACACGATGTTCCTCCACCTGTCGCGGATACGGCAGGTGGGAGGAAGAAGATTATTACTCGCCTAACGCGCCGTCACAGGGCACATCGTTGTGTTGTTCCTCTTGGCAGATATTTTCCAAAGCCAAACACAGCAGGTGCGAGTAGTAGTAGTAGTGCACCTCTTCCCAGGTGGATCAGCGGGGAGGACTTACGGCCGACACATGTTGAAGATGGTCGTGTCATCGTGGTGCCTCAAGGAGATTCGTAAGTATATTATTTATTAATTTGTTGTTGCCTTTTATGCAACTTTCGTGGTCCAAATTCAGTTTTTTAAAAATTTTCAGGTTTCTTCCTTCAAAGTCTGCAGCCACCGCAGTCATAAACTCAATTCAGCAGAATTTCCAAAAAGGTTGGAAAAATTGGACTGCAGTTAAAAAAGATAAAGAAGATAACAAAGACTATTTGTCTGTATTAACAATATTCTTCTAAATTTTTTAAATAGGAACAATGTACATGGTTACCAGAGCAACAGAAAGATGTTGAGCATGCGTTCAACAAGAGATGTAGTGATAGATATTCTGAAGTACTGCGGGGTATACGGAAGATGAAGGCAAAACCTGATTTTATGGGACCAAAGGCTTATAAAGATTTGGAAGAGTATTGAAAGACAGATTAATTTAAAAATGGCTACTGCAATCACACAGGTGGATGTGTTAGTGCTGGAACTCATCATCAGCGCATGGTACGTAATTTTATAACTATTACTTCATCAATTAATTAAATTTATTAACTATGTGTTAAGTAGTTGTTATTAAATAATAAAATTATGTATCTAGGTGGATGAACTTGGACGGGAGGTCAGTTTGCCTGAGTTGCATCGCAACTTGTATCTGCGAGAGGAGGATGATACATTTATCCACGATAGAGCGAGAAGGATTCAGGTAAAACTACATTATGTTATTAGTTATTTATCTTTATGCATACAATATATATATATATATATATATATATTGTTTTTATTGTTTTTATTTATTAATATTTATTTATTTATCTATTGTTTTTTTAGGATGCTTATGATGTTGGGATGGACGAGTGGCGTGAGTCTCAGCTGCAGAGCAGTGGGAGCAAATCAGTCGATCCTGTGGAGGAGGCTAGATTGGCTCGCTCTATTTGGGATAGAGCAGTTGGCTCATAAAAGAGTGATCGTTTGACAGGATCTGGTAGCATGGGACCCAAGTTCTTCAAGGAAAGCATTCTGCCGAGTCGATCACATTCAGCAACAGAGAGTACTGGTCGTTCTTATGTTGCTCCCAACATAGTGATAGAATTGACCGAGCAATTTAACTAGAGATTGAACGAGCAGGCGGAGCAACATGCACGACAAATGGAAGAGGTTAGGGAGCGGTAGAGGATAAGTGAGGAGCACGCTAGGATAATTGAGGAGCGCACTGCTGAGCAAGCTAGGAGAACTGAGGAGCGCATTCAACAGTTGATGGCTCAGATGAACTAGCCTTCGAGGCCATCATCATCATCATCATCATCACATATGGCTTCCTACCAATCGCAGCAGGTTATCGGCGGTGCATTTCAGCCTTGGCCTCAGTCGTACCCTCAACAGTATCCACAACCCCATTATTCTCAGCAGTATCCACCCCAGCAGCAGTATCCTCCCTAGCACCAGTCACCCCAGCAGATGTATCCACCCCAAAGAAGAAGATATCCTCCACAGCGTGATCCACCACCCCAAAGCGATCGTATCAACCCCAAAGAAGATATCCTCCCAAATGGCCAATACCCACCCCAGCTCTTCAATAATATTGATCTGAATTATAATGCGTTTGAGGCTGCTTTGTTCGGTGATGACATCTAACCACCACGAGGTGATAACTATTATCACAGAGATGACTCGGATGAGCACGCACCTTAGTAGCTTTATATTTAATTATGGATGTTTATTATTATGGATATTTGAGTGATTTGTTGGATTTTATTATCGATATTTGTGTATTTTGGATTTAGTTATTGATATTAAAGTATTTTATATTTGGTTGGTTATCACTATTTGAGTTTTTTTGTCCATTTGTTTTTTTAATTTAAATATGCTATTTATATTTTTTTATAATTCGATAATTTATATTATTAATTTAAATTTATTTATTTTTAAAAAACATTTTTATAAAATTTTAATGTTTTTAATTTTTTTTTTTAAAAAGTTTTTTTGGCGGAATTTTATGTATTTCCGGCGGATTTAGATTTAAAAAAAAATATATTTTCGGCGGAATTTTATGTATTTCCGGCAGATTTAGATTAAAAAAATAAAAATAAAAAATTCGGCGGAAAAATCCGCCTAAAAGTCCAAAATTCCGCCGGAAAGTACCAGGGGAAATCCGCCGCAAATTCCCCTGCAAAAATCCGTCAGAAATGACTTAAAATCCACCGGAAATACGTTGCGACGAGCCTTTTACCGGCGGAATTGGGTGTTTTTTGGCGGAAAAATCCGCCAAAAAAACCCATTTTTCTTGTAGTGAATTCGACTCCCTTCTTCAAGATCTTGAAGAAGGGGAGTGATCGATTCGCTTCCTTAGAGATGAACCTTGAGAGACCGGCGATCATACCAGTTAATTTTTGCACCTCTTTCTTGGTCGTGGGGGGACACATATTAGTTACGACTCTGCACTTGTCCGAATTCGCCTTGATTCCTCTCTTAGTGAGGTAGAAACCTAGAAATTCCCCGCTCTGACGCCGAAGGTTCACTTCTCAGGGTTGAATCTAAGGTTGTTTTCCTGGCCTCGGCAAAGATTTCTTCGAGGTCGGCCAAATGTCCTTCGTCCCCCTTACTTTTAACGATCATATCTTCGAGGTAAACTTCGACGACCCTGCCGATCTGGTTTCGAAAAACTTTGATCAACATGTGTTGATATGTGGCCCCGACATTCTTAATCTGGTGGGTTCATCGCATTTTTGTTATAGCTGGAGTAGACGTCCAAAAAGGAAAGGAGTCGGATGCGTTATCCACCAGTTTATCAATGCTCAGGACCGAGAATGCATCCTTGGGGCAAGCTCTATTGAGGTCGGTATAATTTTACACACATTCTCCATTTTCCATTGCTTTTTTTTCACTAACACAACGTTGGAGAGCCAGGTCGTGTATTTGACTTCTTTGACTAACTCGACCGAAATTAGGTTGGCGACTGCCTTGGAAGCGGTCTCGACCTTTTCTTCACTTTGCACCCTTCGCCGCGGTGCCACGTACTTGGCATCGAGATTAACTGCTAGATGATGGCATGCCACCTCGAGGGGGATACTTGACATAAAGAGGCGGACCATGCTAAAAGGTCGGCGTTTCGGCACACACATGCAATCAGAGCCTCCCTAACTGCGTTGCTTAGGTCGGCCCCTAACAGTCCTTAGGGGGTCATCGCCGAGAGGAATTTAGAGGAACTCGCTGTGGGGCTGGTGGCGTTTGATTTCCTTTTTGAGTTCCTTTGCCAGTTCATGATCGGACTCATTCTCAGAATTATAGGGAGACGTTCACCTCGAGTGCCGAAAATGGATGTTCGAGGATTTCCTAGCAATATTGTTCAATTAATTTGTAACACCCCTCTTCTACCCTTATATTACACGTCATTTATCAGAGTAATTCTTTCTCAAAATATTTATTTTAATCGATAGAAAAGAAATGCTACAACTTCATTAAAACAAACTCATCAATTGCACTCTTCAAAATTTGTGCAACCAAACATCCGTTAAGGGAAATCAAATCCTCATAAGTCACATCACAGCGGAATAAACAACACCTCACTAATAACTCTCAAACACGTCGCAATGTAGCAATAAAATCATTATTCATCTAGTTAAACATTTTAACAAACTACACCCACGCCCCTAGGTGTTACTGATGTCGAGAAGCGACACGACAAACATCCCAAGAGCTAGTAAGGAAGGCGGCGAGATCCTTCACTCGCGGTTACTGCAGCGTTGCCACAATAGAGCAACATTCCAAGCGAAGGGGTGAGAATTTCAATAAAACATAATCAAGTTCATAATAGAGAAATGAGAGCGAGGCAATCACCCAATATTATCATCATCACTACATCGTAATCCGCGCAACACCACTCCAATCACAAACAACAACAATACATAGTCATGATTATGCATGAAGATGCAACCCCACTGGGGCATATGCATGATGGTACCATATCATCGCAAAATGGCCAAGCCTAAACATCGCAAAAGAGGCCAAGCCTATACATCGCAAAAAACATCGCAAAATGGCCGGCCTATCCATCGCAAAATAATGCACATGCCATGAGACTCTATGAAACACATGTGCAATTCACCAAAACTCACCTAGAGTGCTCTTCGTCATCGTTATAAAACACTCATAGAGTGTATCCTTCGCAAATCATCACCATCATTATACATCATCGCTATAATTATACTCATAGAGTATACACATCATCAATCATCACAAATCATAATACATCATCATCAAGCAATTACTCATAGAGTACACTCATCGCAAAAACATCGCTATTCATAGTACATCATCATAAACACACATATCCTCATCATCATTCAGTACATATATATACTTCATTTGTCTTTTAGCTTAGTGTGTCATAAAATAGTAGACTGATTGACTATGGGATTACTCTGGACCAGGTTACAACTCACCACAGGCATTGGCCACTCCAGAAGAATTTATCTCCCGAAATTTGGTGGGGTTCACGTGGTAGCCAAACAGAGCAAATACATCAAATGAAAGAAATTCTGACCTTAGTGGTAAACCACAGTCTAGTCATAGTCAATTAGTGTACTAATAATATAACGTTTTCATAGTAATTCACTTATATAACATGGTATCGCAATTTTCATAAAACAGCACCATTTACTTAGTAAATACAGCAACAATAAACATTTTATTTTGCCTTAAAAATAGAATATTCAGTTAGGCCTCTGAATAAGCTTTCCAACGCATCTTAGAACACCTCAATCGGGTTCCCGGTTCAAAAGATATTCGATTTTCAAACAAAGACAAAACAAAGTGAAAAAAGCAGTGAGAAGCGATCCTTTGGCGCATGAAAGCGCCAAATGAGGCGACGGCAGCCGATGGCGCCATTGGGCGGCTCACGCAGAATGTGGGCATTGCCTTTGGCGTGTGAAGCGCCACTTCAGCGCCCGATGGCGCCAATCATTTAATAAAGATGTATTATGCGAATTTTCCCGAAAATGTGCAGTTTTTCACCCAACTCGATTATTCTCATCTCTTACTCATTTCCTTAAAAATCTTTTCCTCATTACATCCACATAAAAACACATTTGTTCATCAAACCACTCAACTAAATTCACCAAGAAATCATTGAATTCATCAAGTAATCACCATAAATCATTAACTTACTCAAAACCACATCAAATTCAGCAGGAATTCCGATTTCACCAACTCATCATGAACTAGGTCATTACATTGCCAATTTTAATTTCACCAAAACGTGACAACCCAATTTCATCAAAACATCATCAAAATTTCCTCAAGAACATCATCAAAATTTCACCAATAACATCATCAAGATTTCATCAAGAACACCATCAAAATTTCATCAACAACCTCAAATTCATCAATAACATCAAATTCATCACTATCAACGAAAATTCATCAACCACATCGAATTCATCAATAACAACAATTCATCAATGACACAAAATTCATCAATATCATTAAATTTATCAACAACATAAAAACCCCCAAAACCCCACTACATACCCAATCATGTTAAACCGAAGCGCTCACCCTTACCTCTTAAACGTAAGCTCTGTGAGAAGATGAATGAGAGTACGAACGAAACCACAGCAACAATCCTCGCGATCTACACTTCTTCTCTCCTTCTCACGATCGTGAGTTCTCTCTCTCTTAGATTGTAGGAGATCAGTTTTCGTTCTCACCACTTCTGGATTCTAACTCTGGAATTGCTCTCCTATTGAAGCCCTCTGCGATGAGAGAAGAAGAACGCAACAAACGGCGTCACAATCGGAGCTCGAGAGACAAAGATATGATAAAAAGAGTGAAAACGGCAAGAAAATGCCCTAGGCGCGCGAGAAACGCACTATATACGCCAACTTCGCGCGGAGCGCGAGCCAGCGCGACTTAGGCGTGAGTCAAGCGCGAAACACCCTACACCTGCTTCGCGAATTAATTAAAATAGCAAACGACGTCGGATTTTAACAAATGACCACTCGTTGGAAAGCTCTCATGAGTAGTTTCTATCTATGATTTTAATTCCCAAAATAAGTAACCAATTCATCTAAAAATAAATTTAAATAAAATTGGGGTGTTACAACTCTCCCCACTTAAAGAATATTTTCGTCCTCTAAAATTTACTCCAACCACGAAACAAGACTCAATCTTCTTGTCACCCATACGCTGCACTTAGGCACTCTATGGTTCAACCACCCTAGCTTCTACATACATCTACACTTAAGCTTTTACTCACCACACTTCAACAACTACCCTTAGCGCACCACTGCGCGCACGACACTTCACCCCGACACCAAGTACAACATGTAACCGACGTACACATTCCTTCGACTCACACTTCCGACACCCACATACTTCGATAACTTTGCAACACTGCGCCGTCACACTTATACGTCGGCTTCCATATATTTTGTCCCGCTTTATAGTCGAGTAACTACACCTCGGCTCCTACGTCACCTTACACACCTAACCTTCACTTCTCCTCGTTTTCTTTGGTTCTCACGCTATGATCGAACTTAGCTACGATTATAACACCAACAACACATCATAACTTCACCAAAGTGAAGCACACACCACATCAATCACACAAGAAGCAACACAACAACTCCAAAAATAAATAGGCATTAAGCCAAAACTCCAAAGTAATAAAGAATAAAGACTAAAGAAAAATAGGAAAAAGCAGTCCTCTTAAATTTTCAAGCAGTACTGTGAGTTCATAAATCAAGACCTATAAACTTAAGGAAACAACATCCTTTATTCGCAAAAATAACAACAAGAACGAAAGATGCAAAACAACAACTTTTTATTTATAAAAACGGCAATGAGAACCACATAAAGCAAGAGACTTGCAAAATAGGAAACATCACCCTTAAATATGGGGAGGCAAAGACCTTTAAATTTTAAAAACATCACAATTAAATTGAAGAAAACATCACTCTTACTTTAATCAACAACACTCTTGAATTTGAGATGATAGCACTCTTATTTCAGGAAAAAAATAGTTTTAAGATTTACAAAAATAGCACTTCAAGTTTTAGTAAACAAAGACATTAAAATTTGAAGAATTCAAACCTTTAATTGTAGAAAACAACATCCTTAATTCAAGAAACAACGCTTTTAATCTTGGGAAACAACAACATAAAATTGAGAAAACAAAGAACATCTATTTTTAAAACGGCAACAAAGATCACTCTTAATAAAACAAAGAGACAAAGAGTAGCCCTTCTAAAGGAGACAAAACAAAGAAACAAAGACCCGAAAAAACAGCAGTAATTACACATAAAAACAAATATAGCTTCATTCTTTATAAAACGGCAACACCCTTTCTTCATAAAAACAACAACATTTTATTTTGCACATTAGCAACGCTCTCTTTGATAAACGAAGAAACAAAGAACTTAATTTTTATTCTCAATATCACTATCACGCGCATTCCTTGATTTCATCATGATTTTTACTCTCGAACTCATTGCATCATTTTAGTAACCATCTTAGTGGTACCGCACAACAACACTAACACCCGTCAACAATAAAATCTCAGCCCATCATCATCAACATCATTAACTCGTCGCTTTGGTCCTTAGACCCCCGTCGTTACCCTATCATTTAATATTTATTCAAACGATGAGAACATCAATAATTGCCCAACAACAACACTAACACACAAGGTGTACCAAAGACCAACATCACAAAGATTAAACAAAGATCACAACACAAACAAATAGCACGGCATCAAACAAAGATCACAACATAAACTGGCGCCTATACACATCTCAAAAATGACAAGTGCAAAAACAAAACCACTCGAGGCAAAATGTTTAAAATTGAGTTTGGGCACGCGAACGCAAAAAGATGGCACGGTAAAATATGCCCCGAGCTCGAAGTTTACCCACACTTAGAATTTGGCGCCTATACACCCGTGGGGATGTATAGGATACCGATTTTCAAAACATCAATCCATTTTCAAAACGTCTCCAATTTCATTTCTCATCTATACACTCGTCAATCTTAAGTAAAATCACCCCTACATTTTTAGTAACACATCTTCAAGTTCCAAGAGACAACACGTTAAAAATTCGGGTAACAATGTATTTGAAATCTTGGAAAAACATCTCATTTCCATGCTTGGGTAGCATCCCTTTTTAAATCATAAACAGTGGTAAAACCTCAACCATTTTATTTATAAAAACAGCCACCTTAAAAATCAAGGTTTAAAGACTTATAAAAAGGGCTAACGAGATATCATTAAAGGCTAACAAAGAACGCTTTATTTTCAAAGAAGAACAACAACACACACAAGTTAAACCCCCACATCCAACACCCCTCAAACTATTGTCAGTCACGTCCTATTACCCAAACATATCGTTAATCATCACATATGTCACGATCCTAACTAGAATGACACATATTTTTCCTCACATCTTTAGTTTAAGTTCAAAAATGGTTCAATCACATGTTCTCACCATATATACTAAAAATCGACCTCTACCCTACATAATCACCCAAATCGAAATCCAACTCATCATCCCATATGCTCAATCACGAGCAACATCATTAATTCATCAACAATACCAAAAACACCCAACGGCAAACAACAAAATCCACCACAAAGTCTTCGTCGAAAATCGGCGAGAGACCTAAAAACACACCAAGCAACACATTCCACCATACACGAAGTACTCGGAGCAAACACACACATAGTAGCAATAAGACAATAAGCAACACCAAGATTAACAATAGCGATCATACTGTCTCGGCCAATTCAAACTAATCAACGCAACACAAATTATAGTTAGAACGCAGTACCAAGACTCGGGAGATAACTAGACTCGACAACTCGACAACTTGGCCGGACGCATCGAATCGCTCTGATACCACTATTGTAACACCCTCTTCTACCCTTATATTACACGTCATTTATCGTGAGTAATTCTTTCTCAAAATATTTATTTTAATCGATAGAAAAGAAATGCTACAACTTCATTAAAACAAACTCATCAATTGCACTCTTCAAAATTTGTGCAACCAAACATCCGTTAAGGGAAATCAAATCCTCATAAGTCACATCACAAATGAATAAACAACACCTCACTAATAACTCTCAAACACGTCGCAATGTAGCAATAAAATCATTATTCATCTAGTTAAACATTTTAACAAACTACACCCACGCCCACAGGTGTTACAAAGATGTCAGAGCGACGACACGACAAACATCCCAAGAGCTAGTAAGGAAGGCAGCGAGATCCTTCACTCGCGGTTACTGCGACGTTGCCACAATAGAGCAACATTCCAAGCGAGAAGGGTGAGAATTTCAATAAAACATAATCAAGTTCATAATAGAGAAATGAGAGCGAGCAATCACCCAATATTATCATCATCACTACATCGTAATCACGCAACACCACTCCAATCACAAACAACAACAATACATAGTCATGATTATGCATGAAGATGCAACCCCACTGAGGCATATGCATGATGGTACCATATCATCGCAAAATGGCCAAGCCTAAACTTATCGCAAAAAGAGCCGGAAGCCTATACATCGCAAAACATCGCAAAATGGCCGAAGCCTATCCATCGCAAAATAATGCACATGCCATGAGACTCTATGAAACACATGTGCAATTCACCAAAACTCACCTAGAGTGCTCTTCGTCATCGTTATAAAACACTCATAGAGTGTATCCTTCGCAAATCATCACCATCATTATACATCATCGCTATAATTATACTCATAGAGTATACACATCATCAATCATCACAAATCATAATACATCATCATCAAGCAATTACTCATAGAGTACACTCCACTAACCATAATTCAAAGCTTACGTAGTTCTCCTGAGTCGAGAAGTTTTGGTGTGTTGGTGTTTTTTTATTGTAGGGGTTCTCGGGTCTGAACTGTACAGTCCACTAACCCTAAAACATTGACATCCCCGCCCGTACAGGCGACGTGCCCCCTACTTATCGAAAAGTGATTTGAATTACTTGAAAAATTTGTTGTGAGGTTGGTGGCTTTTATTTGAGCAAGTATCTCAGGCTCGCACGAATTGTACAGCTCGCTAACCCTAAGACGCTAACCAACCCGGATGTACATCCTACTTGATTCCTTATTCATTTTTGAAATAGGGTTTAAGTTGTTAGTTGCTTGTTTTATTTTTCATAAGTATCCCAAGATGTTTGAGTTGTACAACTCGAACTTAGGATGCTAGCCAACATCGGCCGTACGTCCGACTTGACTCCTTATGAGTTTTTTTTAGGAAAAAGGGGTTTTTTACTTTATTTACTTGTGAAAGGAAAAGAAGTTAATTTGGTGAGATTTTGGAAAACAGGTAGAACACTTCAATCAACTCCAAATCCATAACCAAATGCAAAATGAATGAATGAAGTTCAAACGTATTAAACTAATCAAGCAATCATGAACATGTTAATCATCAACTAAGATTAAGCATGCCACTATAATCAAAGGATTCAATTATCAAAGATCCAAGGCAAAGTTCTCAAAAATAATTGTGTGTGTGTGAGAGAGGTGCATTTATCTTAATGACTCTATGCTACACAAGTAGTAGGCTTACGTCTTCATATAAGAGTACATGCATGGGGGAGGAATTGCACACAATTAAGTCAAGACATTTAAATGGCATCATGAACAAGAGAACACAATTAATCATAGGCATAGAATGATCTAGGTTGAATGAATGGACATGCAAGCAATGATGTGCATGATTAGGCAAATATGCAAATACATGAGCATACAAGGATATGAATGAATGATCATATAAGACTATGCATGAATAAATAGGCATACAAGACTATGCATGAATGGATGATTGAGCATACAAGACTATGAATGCATGAGCATCGTTATTGTGCAAGGTATGAACATTTGAGTATGCATGAACATGTGAATGAATGCTAAACATGGAATTAATGAATGCATGAGCATGTGAGAGGGTAAGAGAATGCAATAGGCCGAAGCATGTATGAACATGTGAGCATATGAAAGTATGCAAGTACTAATGTGCAAACATAAGAATGTGTCACACAAGTAATACAAATAAATGAAATGCAAAAGGGTAAAAGTTAAATGAGATGAGATAAAATGTTTAATGAAGTGGTAAAAGGTTAGAGTAAGAATATGGTAAAAATGTTTGAGTAAAAGGTAAATAAAAAGCAAAAGTGTTTTTTATGTTCTTTAGTAAATAATTAATGAATGGTAAAGTAAAAAGTAAGTGAGTGGTTAAAAGTGAAAAGTGAAAACACAATTACACAACTTGTATCTAAAAACACAAGATCAAATCAACAATTTATGAGCAACAAATTGGTAAAAATTGAGGCCCTTGGCCGAATGCATAGCAAGGCAAAACCAAAGCACAAATTTCATCATGTTCTTGCAACCAAATCACATCAATGAGCATATGAACATAAACCCTAGGATCTACTCATACATTTGATGCTCAAACAATTGTCATTTCATCATTTATTTCAACTCAAAATCAAAGGAAATGCAAGAACAATAGAGACCCTAATTTCTACTTATGAACCTAAGAGCATAGTTGGCTAGGTCCACCTTTTTATTCAACTTGAACACCATAAATGGTCAAAGAAATGCATGAACAACCAAAATCACCATATGGCCGAAGCATATTTGAAGGAAAATGAGGTTTTATTTCATGAAATTTAGTGAAAAATGTGTGGAAATTCAAGGGAAATTATTCATGCACAAAAACAAACTCCTTCAAGGCCAAGGACCCATCTCAAACACCCAAGGCTCCCAATGTCCTTGTCATAATGTTTGAAATGGATCCTCAAAGCAAAAAACAACAAGCAATCAAGAAGAAGTTGGGAGTAGAAGAGAAATTTACATGGTAAAAGTGGAAAAAAAACAAAGATCTAAGGCTTACCTTAAGAACTTTCAAAAGAAATGAAGAAGAAGATCAAATAAAAACCAAGAACACTTGAACCTCTTCTTGAATCCCACGAAAATCTCTTGATCTTGAAGAATTATTGTTGAAAGTTTGATGATAATGCAAGATTAGAAGTGGACCTAGTGTAGGAATCAAGAATATTGAAGTTTTGATGGTTGATTTTGAAGAATTTGTGTGGAGAAAGGGAGGAGAGGCCACGGCTAAACAAGGGAGAGGAAAGGAGAGTATTGTGTGCTAGGGTAAAAAATGAGAGTCCTCTCTCTAATGGTCTCTTATTTTGGGTTTTTATATGAGATGCAAAATTAAGGGTATATAGGACATTGTGCTTTTGCAAACCATTGAGATTTGAGATAAAATTTAAATCAAGGCCTAGGATTGTAATGCACATGGATTAGGGGCAATGAGAAAACACAAGTGAGGGGGGAATGGTGGTCATACACCAAAATTAATAATTTTTGTTGCACAAAAATTGTTAAGGGCAATTAGGACTTTGTACACAAAGTTGTAGCCTAGGATTTGATCTAGAATTTTAATCAATGGCTAGGAATACCACTCTCATGGATCAAGGGCATGAAGAAGCACAAAAATGAGGTAAAAATAGGGCTGAATTTCGCAGCCATGAGTGGGTTGGCAATTTGCAAGTTGTCATTGTACTATTTGTCTCCCTTGTAATTATCCTTTCCTTTTCTTGATTATTCTTTTCTAGATAATTCCCATGAAAATCTTACCATTTTGGGCCTCATCCTAGGAATCAATCATTGGGCCTAAAATTCCATGATATCACCATTCCCAAAATTGATTTGTTGACCCCACCTCATAGGAAATGACCATTTTACCCTTTTATCCAAAAATTTGATTTTTATGCCAAAAGGTTTAATATTTATGCGCAACAAAAATTAAAATTAAGCACAAATCTTCCTCAAATAAGTCATTGATGATTGCTCAGTGATTTGGGACGAAAAACCGTTTTTATTGTGAAATGACCAAAATGCCCTTTCACCCTAAAAACCCTAGTTCTTTGCCCAAAAGCACATTTTCATTTCAAAAATGACTTTTCACCCTAGGAATGACCTCTAATACCTTGAAATGCATGTTGAATGGCTTGTCCTGAGGAATTGTCCCTTATTTGCGAAATGACTAAAATACCCTTTTGCACTGAAAAACCCTAGTTTGTCCAAAAAGTGCATTCCAACTCCAAAAATGATTTTAGAAACTTTGAAATAACTTTTAGAACCCTAAATGCAATGCATGATGCTCTTTTCTCTTCTATTTATTTATTTTTGGGGAAAATTAGGGTTTTGACCTAAGCCGGGTATGACAACTGGTTCATTTAGGTCTGGGACTGAGGCATAAAACCCTAGCTGAACTGGGGGGAGGTTAGGGTTGAACACTCCCTCTCTCTGGTTAGGGCTTGGGAGGTTGATGGTACAGTATTTCCTTAGTTTTTTGGGGATAATCGTAGGTTTAGGCTACTGGGTGTCTGGAATAGGGCTGTGACATGTAGGATTTTGTTGAGTTGTGCTGGTCCTATTCTGGTTAGAGTGGCTGATCGTTGAGGGGGCCGAGTCCATCATGTAGATAGTACTCTAGGGTTGACTGGTTATGCTTATGAAGGGCCATCTGGTAGGTGTAGTTGTTTTCAGGTCTGTCTGTTTGTGGTTGTGTTTGGGTGGGGTTATTTGTTGTTGAGCTAGGTGAACCAGGTAAAGCTTGGTTATTGCCAAGGTAGTGTATAGATCTGGGAGCATTGACAACTAACTCAGCTGAGTATTTTGGTTTAGATGGGTCAAAGGGAGACATAGTAGTGGGTTTAGAGCAATAGTTTTGTACATGCCCTAACACCCCACACTTGTAGCAAAAAGATTGTATCCTTTCATACCTGTATCCGACCCAGAGATTTGGGAGGTTGCTTCTAGGCACCCAACAACCAGTAGGAAGGGGTTTAACTAGGTTAACTCTGACTCTACCTCTTACAAAGGTTCTCAGTAACCTTCCTTCAACCACAGGCTCTTCTATCTACATCACTTTACCCACCTTACTCAGAATTTTTGCTGCATTACCCGAGCTCATCAACTCCAACGGGAGATTGTGGATCTGGATCCACATAGGAGATGTGTTGAAGGAAATTTCTTGGTAAGAAACTGTGGGGTTCCATTCTTCAAGACATAGAAGGTGGTTCATTATGAACCATGGTGCTCTTTTCATCACCATTTCTTTCTGATGCTCTATAGCAAAGTGAAACAGGAACAAGTTTTTCTCTACTTCTGTAATCTTTAAACCTGGGTAGTTAGCCCAGACATTCATAATCACCTCCTTAACTGCTTTGATGTTGAAAACTTGTTAGATATTAGCTTCCCTATCGTAGGCGGTCTTGGGCGAATCAATGTTGGCTTGTTGTGCAGGTTCAAGGTTGACACCCAGAACTTCCGGATCTTCTTCATTTTCACCACCACCTTGGTGAGATTGATGCATCATGGTGAGAGGAGCTGGAGGAGCACAGAAGAGCTGAACTGAAAGGGATTCAACAGAAACTTTGCTGCTAACTAGATCTGATAGCTTATGTAGAGTGGAATAAACTTAGGGTTAAATAAAAACTATGGATGACTGTATAACCCGGAGGACTGTACTATTGAATACTCGATATTGTTTGATGAAGAAATACAGAAAATGCACTAAGAAAACCTACGAGGATAATACACTCGACACACCTAAAACTATACTATGTTAAAGTAGGATAAAAAGGAAAGACACACAGACAGGAGACAACAGACCGGTTCCTCCTAATAGCTCATTTATGTCACCATATTTGAACTGTTAGGAGAGCAAGGTAGAGAGGAAGATTAATGGCTAAACCTAGACTCAATAAAAGCATAAACCTGACTCTAAACCTAGACACCAATAAACTGAAATAGAACATAAATGCAGACTGAATAATCTCAAGGTAGTTGACTAGAATAACTATCGTAAGAGAACATAAATGAAGGCCTCCCAACCAACGCCTCCAAGAGAACAAAACCCTAGCAGAGAACCTAGAAAAGCCCCCCCCACCAAAGGCTAGATTCTAGATACTATTGTAGTTGTAATTCAAATATAGAAGAGGAATGACTCATTTTGTACACTAGTCGAAAATTAGGTTTTGAGTTCCTTTTGATATATATACAGACATATTGTAAATTCTTGAAATCAATCAATACACAGTGAACATTCAAATTGAATTTTCCCTCCAATTTCTGTTTTTCGTTACTCTCTCTCTCTCTCTCTCACAATTCACTGTGAAATCAAGATTTCACCACCACGAAACAATTGAAACTCCAACAATTGGCCTCAGAGCAAGCGGTTCAGGACGGCGGTGATGGCGGCCACACAAGGGAATCAAATGCGTAGTTGCGGTGAGGTGGTTAGTGATTGAATGAAAGTAGAAAAGATTCTCACTGGTGTTACTCCAAGTTTTGATAGTGTAGTCTCGACAATAGAGCAATCTAAGGATCTAGATAATCTGAAATTAGAACATTTAATGGGATCCTTAGAGGCACATGAAATCAAATTGAAGAGTAGAGAAATTGCCAAGAAAGAAGTGAAAGAAGGTGACAAGGCACTGTTTTCCAAATCACAGGAAAAATGAAATGCATCGAGTAATTCTTGGAGGAATAAGAAGGGTAAAGGGAAATGGAATAGTAACAAGAATGAGGGAGGAGGCTCAAAGAATGGAACTCAGAAGAAAGGGGGTGATAATTCTGGAAAGAACAAGAAGAAATCTAAGGATGAGATACAATGCTATAACTGTCAAAAATGTGGCCATTATGCTGATGAATGTGAAAATCCTAAGGTGCCTAGGAAGAGGAATAAAGAAGCACAGTTAGCTCGTGACTCTGATGATGAAGAAACAGTGATGCTTATGCCCATAATTGACAGTATGATAGGTGAAGAAATGCTGCTAATGGCAGTTAAGAACAAAGAAACTGGTGAAGAGGAATGGTGGTACCTTGATACAGGTTGTTCCAACCATATGACTGGTCACAAGGATTGGTTCTGTGAACTTGATGAGACTGTGAAAAGAAGAATAAGGTTTGGTGATGGTAGGGTTGTCATGGCTGAGTTATCGGTAAGGTAGAGATAAGAAGAGAAGATGGAAAGAAAGTGGTGGTTACTGATGTGCTGTATGTACCTCAAATGAAGAGTAATTTGCTTAGCTTGGGGAAATTACTTGAGAAGGGTTACTCCATGAACATGAGTGATGGTTTCATGAAAGTTGCAGACAAAAATGGCAACACTGTCCTAAAGGCACCTGCATCAAAG
Organism: Oxytropis ochrocephala; assembly: GCA_020916435.1. Lineage (NCBI taxonomy): Eukaryota > Viridiplantae > Streptophyta > Magnoliopsida > Fabales > Fabaceae > Oxytropis > Oxytropis ochrocephala. Next base: position 60,506,150 of record CM037089.1, on the reverse strand, counting down.
AACAGGACCTTTAAGGTAGGTGTTAACACCATTGAACATGAGTGTCTATCAGCACAAACTAGTAAAGATACATGGAAGTGGCATAGAAGAATGGGACACTTGAATTTCAAAAGCTTGGATACCCTGCAGAAGCAAGGAATGGTTGCAGGGCTACCTCAAATTGAAATGCCAAGACAAGTGTGCAGCAAGTGTTGTGAAGGGAAGCAGCCCAGGAAGTCCTACAAGTCAGAAGTTTCAACAAGAGCCAAAGGAAAGCTTGAAGTAATCCACTCAGATGTATGTGGACCCTTTGAAGTCAAATCTCATGGAGGTAACCTTTATTTTGTTTCCTTTATTGATGATTTTACTAAAAGAATGTGGATTTACTTGTTGCAAAGAAAGAGTGATGTATTTGCAACATTTAAAGAGTTCCTATTAGTAGAAAAGCAATCTGGCCGATCTATTAAACAGTTAAGAACTGATGGAGGAGGTGAATATACTTGTTTGGATTTTGAAAAATACTTCAAAGATGAAGGGATTGTGCATGAGGTGATGGCTCCATACACACCTCAACACAATGGAACTGCTGAAAAAATAAATAGGACACTATTGAATATGGTGAGATGCATGTTGAAAGAGAAGCACTTACCAAATGAATTCTGGACAGAGGCAGTGGTCACAGCAGCTCATATTCTAAACAGAAGTCCAGCAAAGAGACTAGAAAACACTACACCAGAGGAAGCATGGAGTGAGTCCAAGCCAAGTGTGAAACACTTCAAGGTGTTTGGATCACTACCAAGTAATAAGAGGCTATTGAAGTCAAGTGGGTCTACAAGAGTAAGGTAAAACCAAATGGAGAAATTGCCAAGTATAAAGCAAGGTTAGTGGCAATTTTCTGTAGAAACCAGGTTTAGACTATAATGAAATCTATGCTCCAGTAGCTAGAATTGAAACTATTAGACTGATAGTTGCAATTGCTAGCATGAAGAAGTGGACAATGAGTCAACTAGATGTGAAATCAGCATTCCTCAATGGTCCATTGGAGGAGGAAGTGTATATCAAGCAACCACCAGGCTTTGAATTAAAGGGAAAGGAAGATAGAGTGATGAAGTTGAACAAGGCTTTATATGGTTTAAAGTAAGCACCTCGGGCTTGGAACAAAAGAATTGACAACTTCCTTCAACAACTCAGATTCGAGAAATGTGTAACAGAACATGGTGTGTACCTAAGGAAGAGCAATTCAACTGGTGTTATCATGATCTGTTTGTATGTAGATGATCTTCTTGTCACTGGTGATAGTGAGCAAGAGATCAAAATCTTCAAAGAAAAACTGATGAGTGAGTTTGAAATGTCTGATATGGGCAGGCTTGCATATTTCCTAGGGATGGAGCTTGTGACATCCAAAAGAGGCATATTTCTTCACCAAAAGAAATATGCAACTGATATCCTAAAGAAATTCAAAATGATGGAATGCAATCTTGCTACCACACCAGCAGAACCAGGTGGAAGATTGACAAGTGATGATACTGATAAGCTGATTGACAGTACTCTCTACAGGAAATTAATTGGATCCTTGAGGTATTTGTGCAACTCAAGACCTAATATAACCTATAGTGTAGGTTTGGTGAGTAGATTTATGGAGAAGCCGAATAGAACTCACCTAATAGCTGCAAAAAGGATACTGAGATACATTAGAGGTACCATAGATTGTGGAATTCTGTTTCCTGCTACAAAAGCAAATCACGATATTGAAATAACTGGATATACTGATGCTGATTGGAGTGGTGATACTGAAGATAGGAAGAGTACTTCAGGCTACATATTCTTGCTTGGTGGAGCTCCTATATTGTGGTGCTCTAAAAAGCAAAATGTAGTGGCTTTATAGAGTTGTGAAGCTGAATACATATCAGCAGCTTTTGGTGCAAGTCAAGCAATGTGGCTTGAGATGCTGTTAAGTGAACTAAAAATGAAGAATGACACTCCTATGGTATTGAAAGTTGACAACAAATCTGCAATAGATTTGGCCAAACACCCCGTGGCTCATGGACGAAGAAAGCATATAGAGATCAAGTATCACTTCCTTCGTGATCAAGTCAACAAGAACAAGTTGAAAATAAAACACTGCAAGTCTGAAGAACAAGCTGCTGATATGCTTACAAAGTCATTGAAGCCGAGGAAGCTTGAAGAAATGAAGAATATGATTGGCATGTGCAGTTTAAGTGATTTGAATTAAGGGGGTGTATTGTAGTTGTAATTCAAATATAGAAGAGGAATGACTCATTTTGTACACTAGTCGAAAATAATAGCTAGTCGAAAATTAGGTTGAGTTCCTTTTGATTTGTTAGAGTTGGTTATCAGAATCAATGGAAATCTCTTGATATATATACAGACATGTTGTAAATTTTTGAAATCAATCAATACACAGTGAACATTCAAATTGAATTTTCCCTCCAATTTCTGTTTTTCGTTACTCTCTCTCTCTCTCTCTCTCTCAATTCACTGTGAAATCAAGATTCAGACAATCGAAACTCCAACAGATACTTGATCTGATTCAGACAAGGTGCATGAAGAAACCTACCATGCTTGTGAACGTATTCGGTTTATTAATGACTTGACTTGGTTGTTTGCTTTCTTAACAGGTTACTTGCAAAGTCATGAATGTTAGATCTGGAGATGAGCTTCTAGAAAAATGTCAAGAGCTAGCATTGCACTTTGAGACCCAAAGTACACCTGTTATGATCGCTTGAAATCCACGGTATAGTTTTCAGTTGCATTGCATGTTCGCTTTGTTGGAATTGTGTAAAATTTGCCAGTATTGTTCAGATAAATTATTGGTAGGTGGGTATAAATAGTGATGACACTTTGGATTCTAAATGCAGGTGGTGGTGTACTTGCATATTCACTCTTGGCAGTGGATTACAATGAAGCAAGTGGAGATTGCGCATTTTTAATACTTGATCCACACTATACAGGCACGGAAGATCTGAAGAAAATAATCAATAGGGGATGGTGTGGGTGGAAAAAGGCTGTTGATAACAAGGGAAAACATTTCTTCTTGCATGATAAGTTGCACCTTAAGGGGGTTGTGAAGGAAGCACCTTAAGTTTGGACCACAAGTTGTTTATTTTCCACCTTTTCTCGAACAAAATGTATGTCAAGCTCAAGATGCTTAGTGCGGGAGTGAAGAACGGGGTTATGAGCAATGTGAACGGCACTAAGATTGTCGCATAGAAGTGTTGGCCTTTGAAAAGGCACACGAAGTTCACGTAGCAAGGATTGAATCCAAAGAAGTTCAGAGGTAGCATTTGCCATACCCCGGTATTCCGCTTCGGCACTAGAGCGTGCCACTAAGGTTTGCTTCTTGGAGTTCCATGAAACCAAGTTTGGGCCAAGAAAAAGGCATGCCCCGGATGTGGAACGACGATCATCAATGTCGCTTGCCCAAATGTGTCCTTAAAGTGAATTTTCTCATTACACAAATTTAAAACACGAGTCACAATGGTACTATTTGGGTGCCCAAGTCTATGGTGCCACAAGGAATAAGAGTTCTTAGTACATGTATTTGGTATAGTATTATTGACAACACTAGTTAAAAGTAAAGGTGAAGAGCTATGTGTGCTTTTATTTTCAGCAGTATCCCCAAGGATAGGTGTAAGGCCAGTAATGCTGTATAGTCCATCAGTTCCAACCTGTCCAGTCAACAAAGGTACTCTAGAGCCCTGTGATTTAACAACACATTCAGTAGGATGTAATTCAAAATACACATTGTTGTCAGCTGAAAATTGTGCGGCTGAGATCAGATTATGTGTAATACCAGGCACATGTAACAAATTATTCAGTGTGAATGTGGTGTGTGGAGCATATTTAGAGATCAATTTTGCAGAACCTGTAGCAGCAATAGGCAATCCAGTACCATTTCCAACCAAAACTTTCTTATGTCCTTTGTAAGGAATATATTTGTGAAAGTAAAATCTATTAGGTGTGATCTTGTGAGAAGCTCAGTCTAATTTCCAAGGTTTGTATGTGTTTGAAGACTTTACCTTACAGAAATTAGGGACTCGAATAGTACCTGTACCGTCAGCAGCGGCGGAGGCGAGGAAAGCATTCTCGGCTTCAGTATCCTCAGAGGAAGCTTCAGCCTTAGGAATGGAATCAGTATGCTGCGTATTCGCGGCTGGAGGTGGTGGCGGAACAAAGCTCTCATCGAATCGGTGCGGCAAGATCGAAGAACGGCATGGCCGTATTTTCCACAGAGCTGACAGGTGGGGCGAGAGCCTCCACTGTTGTTGGTGTTGCGACCGGAGTTCCCACCGTTGCGTCCACGGCCACGACCTCTGCCGTAACGGCCTCTTCCACGACCGTACGAGTAGCTGTACCTGATATTAGGATTGGAATTCTCGTGGTTGTTGTTGTTTGAACCAGAAGCACCTTTGGTGCGAGCAATATTAGCAGACGCATTTGTCACAGTCAATTCCTGTTTGAATTTATCAAACTGAGCTTCCTGTACAAGCAGCAAGGATTCCAGATCTGTGAGATTCAGAGTGTCCGATTTGCCATACATCATCATGACGAACAGAGAATATTCCTCCAGCAGACCGTCGAGAACTACGTTAAAGAGATCTGATTCAGAAATTGGAGCGCCAATGGCGGTGAGAGAGTGTGAGAGATCACGGATCTGCGAGACATATTCAGAAACAGATCGGGTTCCTTTCTTAGTTGATTTCAGTTCCGACTTGACCTGGCGAGCCTTTGCCTTCATGTGAGCGTGGTAGTGTGTGTGGATCTTGTCCCACACTTCCCAGGCGTGCTGACATGAGAGAACACGAGGCAATACAGCATCAGAGAGTGTTGATAGGAGCCAAGTAAAGACGGTTTGATCTTGCACAAGCCACTGATCGTAGGCATCGGAGACTTCTCCGTGAGGCGTGCCAATTCAGGCGTGAATCTGCGCGGCACCTCTGATTCAACAAATCGGCCGAAGTTTGTGTGTTTTGATCACACCTTCCACCTTTGGTTCCAGAGTAAGAAATTACGATCATCGAGTTTGATCGATAACCGAGCTTTGCGAAATCGAAACGCATCGGAGTTGTCCGATTGCGAGAGCGTTGCGCTCTTTGGCGATCCGCCGGTGGTGCTCTTCGGTGAACCATCTGCAACTGGAGTGGCCATCGGAGCAGTGAGAAAGTGACGAATCGTTGAACGATTTGTGGTGGAAGACGAAGCGGAAGCAGAATCGTGAGAGAAGGTCCAAGATCTTCAGGCGAATGATACCATGAAGATGAGAGAAGAAGAAGGATCGAGAAGCATTGAGAGAGAGAATGAAGAAGGAAACGGTTATGGAATTTGTTATTATGATTAAATCAGTTCATTACAAATGCTTCTCGGTTATATTTATACTAGATACAATAAGTCACTATCTCACTAACTTGACTAGCTTGTAAATTACATTTACACAATATCTATTGTATTCTATCAATCCTTACACTGAGCTTATACCAATTACTCTCTCTTACTTCATTTCTCTGTACTATTTCATTCACTGGAACCTTCGAATTATGTTCTTACATCAGAATTCCTAGCTCAGTTGTGGGTTATTCGGAATTTCATTCCCTATAACTCATTTTTCTCTTTCAATTGGTATCAAAGCACCTTTCCTGTGCTTTGATGCTTCAGATGGCTATTGGAACGCGAGCTGCTACTTCCATCACTGAGGTAGACAAGAAGAACGATGATAGATACTCCAAGCTCAGCTCAAGAATGGAACAAATGTTTGTCGGCATGGAGGAAATTCGTACTCTGGTTCAAGCACAAGCTACAACGGAGCTCACAAACAACAACAACAATCAACGCCCCACTAATCGGAACAATCAAGATGGTCGTACTGGTGGGAATTTGTACGCAACTAGAATTTCTAAGCTGGAATTTCCCCGATTTGATGGGAAAAACGTGAAGGAATGGTTGTATCGGTATGACCAGTTTTTTCGCTTTGATGAGACTCCTCTAGATGACAAGGTATGATTGGCTTCGATCCATTTGGAAGACTCAGCGTTGCAATGGCACTTGAATTACATAAGACGCAAGTTCGATATCTACCCTCCATGGTCGCAATACGTAATAGATGTTGCAACAAGGTTTGGAGATGTGTACGAGGACCCTCTTTCCACTCTGATTCAAGTGAAACACACTGGCAAGGTACAGGAATACGTTGATGCGTTTGAATTGGAACAAACCCAGGTATCTCTTCTTCCTGAGCACACACTTAGCATATTCTTATCTGGTTTAGAGCATTCTACACAGATGCAAGTTAAGATGTTTAATCCTACTGATACACAACATGCTGCAAACCTAGCTAGGTTGTATGAATCATCTAAAGCAAATAATAACAAAACTCCCCAGAAATATACATCATCAGCTTACTCCCATACACCATACATAAAACCCCAAACACCTTTCACCAAACCAGTAAATACAAACCTAAACACTAACCCAAACACAAACCAGAATACCAAACCACCCTTGCTACCTAAACCAAACTGTATACCTGCTGCACTTATGTATGTTTTGTGGAGATCCCTATACACCTACCTGGTCATCATCTAAAGCACAAGAGAGTTGAGCTGCTTATGTTAAAAGTAGAAGGTGAGGTTAAAGAAGAGGGGGAAGGTTCAAATGAACAAGAAGAAACACCTGAACCAGAACAACCTGAGACTCCCCAATTATCCATGAATGCTCTAACAGGAACCCCTACTTACTAAATATGAGAGTTACTGGTTATTACACCAAGAAACAGATTCAAGTACTTATTGATAGTGGAAGTACTCATAATTTCATTGATATTAATACTACCAAACGTTTAGGATTGAAATTAGAAATTGTTAAACCTATGTCAGTTACAGCTGGTGGAGGAAATAAGATTGATGCTCCTTATATGTGTAGAAATTTTTGTTGGCAATTGGGCAATTTTACTTTTACTGCAGATGTCATAGTCCTGCCAATTGGTTGCTGTGATTTGATCTTAGGAGTCTAATGGCTCAAGTAACTTGGACAAATTATGTGGGATTTCAACAATTTGCAGAAGGAGTTTAATGTTAACGGCCAGAAATGTGTTTTGAGAAGTGCCAAAACTCCTTCCACCAGAAATGTACTGTAAAATATCAAATTATTCATATATGTTACTTAAGTTTTTTCCACATGTACTATGATAGAATGAAATGCTGCATCATAGAAGATAAATGTTTGAAACTTGTCATATACCCTGTGGAGTGAGCTGATGTTTATATTCATTTGGTGTATGTGCTTGTCAATTATTTTCGTATTACTTGACTCAGTTTAAAATTGTTTCAATATATGTATGTCTGTCTCCACACAGGACAAGAAGGGAGGTTTGGACACTTTTTACATATTGAGTTTGCAATAGCAGAAGAAGTACAAAAAGCAAGCTTTTGTAACCTTGTATAGTATGTATGCTGTGCAATCAACAACAAGCATTTCCAAGATAGCCATATATGTGGAAGCAATAATGCCATACTTCTCAGTTACACTTGATTACTTGAGGTAAATATTGTAACGATTTTATTTTTTGTTCTCACGTATTTTCATTGGAATTCATTGTCTCCATTTGATTTTTGATGTAAGTTGTTGTCTTATGCGCTTGGCTGTAGTTGAGGCTTTATTATTTATTGTTCATATTCTGTCAACCTGCAATTTTGATAAGAGTGATAATCATCTAGTGGTTGTCTTCAAGATGTATATAGCCTTCTGTTTGAAATTGATTGTTGTATTGTTGTTATAAATGTACTCACATGTCCTGCTACTGTCTTGTCTATGTCATGCTATTATGGATGGGAGGTGTGTGACAATGCAATGGAAAAGTTCCCCATTCCTAGTTAGATTTGTATAAAGGAATGGGAAATATCCAAGTTTGCCGCAATCTTATTCTGTGACTATCTTGCAGTTGAACTACTGAAACTTTTGGTTCGTTTCTTTTATTATATATAATAATGCATTTTAATTATGCGGTGTTTGACCTAACTAGTAGAATTAGCAGGTGTTTTCAAGCAACTTCATAGAGCTTATAAATCATGCAATATATATGCAACAGTTCATTGCTTTTTGCGTCTTCAGTTCACTGTTTGAAACTTGTATAAATCATTTGGGCTTCTAGCAATTGGTTGACTGAATCTCACTTAAGTACTAAGTGGTCTTTTTCTTAAGGGTGTTGCTACCAACACCCCATTAGTTTTCCTATCGCATCCCACACCGATGTCCAAACTTTTTCAATTATCAATATAAGAAAATGACTATAGTGATGCAACCTGTCAGCTTATGGTTGAACATTTTCTCTCCTAAGCTAATCATCCCACTATGATTAGCCCACTATGTGTCTGATGAGTACCTGGACTTGGATAAATCAAGGCAATCTAATAGGATTGGTAAGGTTTATTCTAGAAGGGGTAGAATTGGAATACAAGCTAAGTAGCTAATAGTGGAGGGAATCATTTGTAACCAACTTTGCTTTGAGTTGGCGGTGAGAGAGTGGGTAGGATACCTCACGCATAGTTCTTGAGGGGGGAATAAATAGTTCTTTGAGAGAGTGAGATAAGGGGGTGATATTGGCTATTGGTGGGATTAGGCTTGGGTGTCTGAGCACCTTTACGTGACCTTGTGCTTTACTTTCCATTTTCCATTTCTAGATAACTTGTAATTATGCGATTATCAAGCAATTCAAGTGGTATTTCCTTGGTTCATCTACTGTTTTATCCATTTACTTTTCATTTTCATTCTCATGGCTTTTGGTACCTATCAAGTGGTATCAGAGCACTCGATCCCGGGTGCTCAAAGGAAGATCAGAGATGCTGCCTTGAAATTTCTGGAAGATGAATCGTTTAACGATTGTACTAGAATGGAAGGAGAGTCACGGCGATCCGTAACCTCACGGAACGAAGGCGAAAGGTGAGAGAGCGAAAGGAGAGGGCGTCGACCACGGCGTGATCATGCTCCAAGCGAGAAAAGAGAATAAGAAAGGTCGATTTCACGAAATTTCACGAGATCTATTTAGATCACAAATTGCAAAGGTTGCAGCAATTTTACGTGAATGCAAACTCAAGAAAATCAGAGGACTTAGAACAAGGAGAGAACGATATCGCACATGAAGCAGAGCAATCTGAAGAGGCGGATTTGCAGAAAGAACCAAAGTGGGACAGTAGTGAAGATGAACTAGAATGGGATATTGGTGAAGAAGAGCTGTCAGCTTATGGTTGAACATTTTCTCTCCTAAGCTAATCATCCCACTATGTGTCTCAACTTCTTTTTATTCCACTATTGAACTACTACACTTTTCACTCAATTTTTCTGTCATAACCCATCTCATTTTTCCTGTAGGAACTGCTGCTAAGGATAACAGAATTGCAAGACACGCAAAATTGCAAAACCAGCAAGAAGCACATCCAGCAAAGAAAACGCATAGGACCAGAAAAAACTTCAACCCAACATATCTTGGTGGTAAATTTAATAGGATATTAAATAAATAAAATGTAGGAAGGGAAATTAAAAAATGAAATGTTAGGGGATTATGGCTTAGAGAAGGAATTGGTTGTAACCAACTTGCTTATGTGGCAAATTGGAGGGAAAATGGGAGAGTTAGTTGAGTGCTATAAATGTGGGAGTGAGATTAGTGTGGACAGACTGGAAATTGGGATTACGACTTGGGATACCCTAAGCTTCTCGAATTTCCTGCAATTGTTATCTTCATCTATATTTCTGCTACTACCTACTATAATGCTGATTTAGGGTTGTTATCACTTTGATTCAGCCACTAAATTTCATTAATATACAGTGTTTGTTCTATTTGATTGATGAGGAATTTTGGTACCTATCAATTGTTATCAGAGCACTCGATCCTGAGTGCTCAAAGGCAAATCAGAGACGCTGTCGGCACACCATGTAGAAGCAATCAGAGAATCGGTGTAACCAGCGAATCAGAGGGTCGCCGCCATGATGCAAAAACAGAAGATGCGAAGTCAGGAAGAAGGCAAATTAGTGAAGAAACACAATTCTGGAAACGAAGGACGAAAGGAGACGAACGTCGTTCTTGGCATGATTATGCTTCGTGGAGAAGGAGAAAAAGTGACGAAGTCTCATAGAATAATTTCAAGGTCTATTTAGATATGAAATTGCAGTGGTTGCAACAATTTTATGTCACTACAAGATCAAGAAAACCAGAAAAGAAGACCAAAGAACCAGAAGAGGAGGGATGGAATGGAAATCTCGAGGAAGATTTGAATCACCAAAACCAGAAGAAGAATGAAGGATAACATGTGAGTGTTATCACAAAATCAGAGGGAGGGAAGGAGCGTAACAATGAACGTGACAGTGAAGATCTAGAACCCGGAGTTGTGAAACCAGAATCAGCGACGAAGAACAATGGCACCAAAAATGGAAGTACCTCCGGAAATTTCTTAACTAATATTGCGAAACCAAAAGGAGTGAAAACAAATTATTTCATATGTTCTAAATGCAGTAAACTCTGGACAAATTTTGTTCCGGAGATGTTGAGAAAGCATATGTGCAGAACCGAAGCTGTTATTGCCAAGTTAAGACACCCTCAGGCTGTGTACATTTTAGAAGCATTGAAAAAATCCTCTCTGGAGCAAGTTCCCCAGCCATAGTTCGTGGTGTCCAACTAGACTTTCACACAGACCTCTCCAAGATCAAACCGTTTGCTAAGGGTGATGATGGCTTAAGATCGACAATAGCTTTAGCTGCGGCCTCATCTTTCTCTTCGCTCTGCACCCTCCGTCGTTGTGCCACATATTTGACATCAGGATTTACTTCCAAGTGATGGCATGCCACCTCAAGTGGTATCCTTGGCATCTCAGAGGCGAACCAAGCAAACAGATCAGCATTTTGTTTCAAACATGCAATCAGGCTTTCTCTCACTGTGTGGGTGAGGTCGGATTGGGGATTTCCTGAGGTTTACGTCGAGTTCCTCTTAGAACGAAGTAGTGGCACCTTTTAGCGGCCTCGAGGTCGGCTGGAATGGTCACAATTTCGCCTTCCAGGGAATGAAACTTCATCTTGTGGTGGACGGGGGAGGCAACGGTGTCGAGTCTAGCCATGGTCGGCCTTCCCACGATGCAGTGGTATAGGGCGAGCGTCTTCTATCCATAAGTCACCATCATGTTGAAGTAGCCCAAGGGCCGGGCTTGTTCTTCGCCCATACTTGATAGGTCGATCCCGAGGTAATGATCATCGATATTGGTGATTGATATATATATATATATATATATATATATATATATATATATATATATATATATATATATATATATATATATATATATATATGTTCTGAGGTGTATTAGCAAATACGAAGCGCCAACAACAGATTGGACTGCGGCTCGGCCCAACTCGTCGGCCCAAACACGCCGCGGGCGCGCACTTCTCGCCGGCGAAAATCTCGCTAACTGGTCGGACCTCGCGATATATATCGCCATTCGCATATGGCATCGTGCACGTTCTCTAACCTTGTGCTATACGCCTGCAACGACCTCTCACTAGATCGTCGGAGTGTCTTTGCGAGTACCACCCGAGGTGCTCAACGCGCGTGAAGCGGGCCGGTCCTTTCAACCTCTCAACGGCCGGCCCGTTCAACGAAGCAACAACTACTTCAACACTTCATTGGTCAAGGTACGATCAATGGGCGACCACGATGGGAGGCCCGTGCGCTATCCTACCTCTTTCATGGCTCCACGCGGCCGGCCCCGCACGCAGCCACTTCTCGACTCAATCCTCCCGGCGAATCGCAGCCAGAACCGGGCGTGGCGCGTCACGGTTCACGAATCTCAAGGACTTCCACGACAAGAACCTTCGGTGCACAAGCGGTGCGTGGGCCGGTCCTCCAGCGAGATCCATCCGTCCGTTCACGAGACTTGCGCGGCCCGATTGAAGCGGGCATCCGGGAACCTCTGCGGACCATGTTACTCTGGCCGTTTTGCAGATTTTGCAAAACAAGAATCAGTGATCGCATGACCGAGATGCACTCATCTCCCGCATGAAAGAGGTTCGATCCGGGCGCGCCGCGTGCGAAGACGGAGAACCTTGGCTCGCCGCCGGCCGTGCGAAGACACCGCTCCCCTCCTCGAAGGAGCATTTCACGCCAAGAGAAACACTACTCATCGCTCTCCTCGGTCGGAAGAAGCGGGGCACGCAGTCGCCCCGAAAGAGGAATGCGGCGTGACGCGCGATTCGATGTCCGATGACTATGAAGATTCTAGCTACCGATCGACGACGGTCGCTCGCCCACGAATACTCCTCTAACGAGTCGTCCGGTCACGTCGGTCGAGAAGAGATCTTGGGATTCGTGAAGAGCCGGAAGATTACGAAATGGAAGAATTAGGGGCGTTTACGCATCGGCCTAGGAGAGCCAAAGCGGCGACCCGAAGGCCTCGAACCTGGCAACCGCCCATCCGAAGGATTCTATGGAATGCCGGGCACGCGAGGCATGCCTCGCAATGCAACCACTTCGGGTCGAGCGGCATTCGGAATGAACATGGCCCGTTCTCCGGGAGATCGGCGTTATAAGATTCCTAGAGATCTCCGCAAGCCGCCCGATCTCAACAAGTTTGGCGTAGGAGGAGATCGGCATAAGCATCTCCTGGTACTTCAATAATTACTGCGCTATAGAGAATTGGGACCGACCATGAAATGCGAGCTCTTTCCCCGATCTCTGGGCGGCAGTAGGACATTGGAATGGTGGGAGTCTCTGCGACCCACTCCATCTCCTCGTGGGACGACGATCGAGAATCTTCTTGTCTCACTACTGCGCAAATCGCGCCAATATCGGTATGAAGAATACTTGGACTCTGTTGTTCAAGGAGATAATGAGACATTGAGGCGATACATCGACCGGTTTAACACCGAGGTGAAGTGCGTTCGTGACTTGTCGACAAGGACAAGTTGAAATATCGGCGTGGCATTCGGCCCAGGACCACCGGTTCGTAGAAAAATTCACCCCTGAACCATTACCAAGATCTCACTACTTCTTGGCGAGCAAACGTCCATATGGCATATGAAGAGACTTTGGCTGCGAGAAAGGCCATCGCGCCCGCCTAAAGAGGAAAGCGATGCAAAGCGGCTAAAGGGGTATGAAAGTCGCGCGACAATCGGCGACTTTCGTGATAAGAAGTTCGATCATCGCACTCGACTCAACACCTCTATTGCGCGGATCTATAGCGAGTGTCGAACAATGAGTTTGTGGGAGTTAAGCGACTGAACCACTCGTGCTCAAGAAGGGGGCACGACCAGACTAAAAGATCTTTGTCGCTACCACAAGTAAGGGGCACGATACTAACGATCGTATGGCCTCAAAGGCGATATTGAAGAGCTTATTCGAAAGGCAAGTTGGGAAAGTATGTGAGGTCGGAGGAAGGCGGCCGACCTCGAGAAAGCGAGAAAGTGGGACGAGTTGTTAATGGTCGCATCCACTTCAAAGACACCACCACGGTCTCGGCGGACCTCCCATCTCGTTCGGTGGACGACGACTCATATCTGACAGCAAGCCTAATAGCTATGTTCCATTGGTAATCGTAGTCATTATGGCAAACAAGTCGCAGAGAATCACAGTCGATCAAGGTAGCTCGGTGATATCATGTTTGAAGACTTGATCGACAAAATAAAGGTCGATCGAGGCGAGATAATTCCCGGCCGAGCCTACTCCTCTAACGAGTTTCAATGGGGCGACGACTGCCCGTTGGGAACGATCGAGTCTTGGTCACGTTTGGTGGCGACACCGGGGATAGTACTCTCTACGGGGCCAGTCGGGGCGGCGTTCCTTGTACTCCCCTCAAATCCTGCTATCAATGTATTATTGGTAGGCCGACTTTGGGTAAGCTAGAGGCCGATACGTCGGCGGTGCATCCGAAAATGAAATTCTACAAAGAAAGACGACCAAGTGGTTACCACGGCGGCCGACCTTGAATCGTGAAGAAGAAGCCACGCTCTATACCAAGAAATATGTGACGAGGTGGATCGTGGCCCAAACGTTCGAGCAGTGGTGAAGGCCATCAAGTCAATGTCGCGATTTGGGCGCTCGGTATGATCCGGACATAAATGACCCGGAGGATAATGATGATGATTTGGCTCGAGAGTTGAAAAAGCAGTGAGAAGACGAGCCCCATGGAGAGTTGGTAGATGTTCAATTGGGTGACGACCCGTCCAAAGCGGTAAAGCTCGGTAGCGACCTCACGAGAGCAAGTGAAGCAGACCTTGTACAATGTTTGAGAGATTATCTTGACTGTTCGCATGGCGGGCATCGACATGCCCGGCATTCCTATCGAGGTAGCTTTGCCATCGACTTTCGATCGATGAAGGGTCGAGCGATGGCTCGCTTCAAAGAAGGCGTGCTCGAGCGAGGAAAAATCTCAAGCCGCTGCAAAGGCCGTTGAGGACCTCATAAAGGCCAATTTCATAGAAGAGATCAAATACACGACACAGGCTATCCAATGTCGTCTTTGGTTAAGAAAAGAAGAATGGAAAGTGGAGGATGTGTGTGGACTATACCGATCTAAATAAGGCATGCGAAAGGATGCCTTCCGTACTCAACATCGACAAAGTGGTCGATGGGGCCTCGAACTACAAACTACTATCCTTTACGGGCTTTACTGCGGATACAATCGAGATCACGATGTATCCGCCCAATCGGCAACAAGCGGCCTTCATGACGATCGGAAATTTTGATACAAGGTGATGCCCCCGGATGCGAAGAACGCTGAGCGACGTACCGGGGATGATGAACAAGATTTTTAAAAAGACGGATCGGTCGCATCTCGAGGTGTATCTCGGGCGACATGATCATTAAAAGCGTAATCGACCCAGATCACGTGAACGACCTCGGGGAAATATTTGAAGAAGCTAGGAGGAACTCACTCGGACTAAATCACGAAAAGTGTACCTTTGGGGTGAGGGCGATTCTTGGGTTTCCACCGATTTGGAAGAGGATAGAAGCAAACCACGAAAAGTGTAGAGGCGGTCGCGTAGATGAGGCCGCCACATCGAAAAAAAGAAATACAACGACTAAATGGCATGGTGGCGCCTTTCTATCCGAGTTCATCCCCAAAGCGGCTGCAAGTCGCTTCCACTTTGCTTAGGCTCACGAAGAAAGAGGTGGACTTTGAGTGGGCCGAGCAATGCCGTGAGCATTGGATGAATTAAAGCAAGCCTTGGTTGCTTGCCGATCATGACCAAGCCATTCTGCGGCGAGACGTTATATCCATGTACTTGGCCATACCGAAGAAGTTCTCGATCTTTGTGCTAGTTAGAAAACGATCTAAAGCGAATCCGATCTATTTCATAAGTAAAGTACTCGAGGCCCGAGTGAGATACCGAAGATAGATAGAAGTTTGCCCTTGCACTCCTAATAGCCGCGCGAAGGTTGAGACCACTACTTTGTGGCCCACCGTGTCGTGGTAAGGACCGACCAACCTATCGGACAAGTCCTTCATCGGCCGGACACGGCGGGGCGAATGATAAAATGGGCGGTAGAACTCGGTGAGTTTGGCATCAAATTTGAATCGGATCGGCCGCAAAAGCGCGGTGTTGGCCGACTTTATAGCGTAAATGACTCTACTCCGGAAGATCAAAATGGAGCGACACGGATCTTGCGTAGATGGGTCGTCTAATAGTAAAGGAAGTGGAGCCGGCTTAATACTAGAAAATTACGAAGGCACTGGTGTGTGGAGGTGTCATTGACTTTCGCTTTCCATCGTCGTCGAACAATCGGGCGAATATGAGGCGTGTATAGCGACTGCTGCAACTCGCCAGAGATTTCGATGTCGGCCGGGTTGAGCTCGGTCGATTCCTACTCGTAGTCTCACGGATCAAAGAATTATATGATGCTAAAGGCGACGTCTTTGAAAAGTTATCTAGCAAGAGAAGAGAAGCGCTCAGCGATTCGACCAGAAATGAAAGTGGTACATGTGCCTCGAGCCGAAAATGTTCGGCGCGATATTCTATCAAAGTGGCAAGTACCAAAACTCCGAAATCATAGAAGTGTAATTCAAGAAACATTAAATCGGTAGCGTTTCAACCAAGCCAAGTCGATCGCTCGTTACGTGTGTGTCGTAGGATTCAGATTGGATCGCCCCATCCTAAGGTACATTGTGGAAGGGGAGGAGCCGAACGATCCAAAGCAAGCTAAGTTAGTCGACTTAGAGCGACCAAGTACTCGGTTATAGAAGGAAAGTTGTGCGAAGAGGATTCTCCTCTCCATTGTTAAGGTGTCTTCGTCGGTCGGCCGACCATGTCTTCGAGGACATTCATGAGGGTGTTTGTGGAAGTCACCGGGGCGCTCGTTCCATAGCTAAGAAGGCTCTCGGGGCGGCTACTATTGGCCGACCATGGGCGAGGATGCCAAGAAACTCGTTCGAAGTGCAAGAAATGCCAAGTACATGCGCGATGTTCACATTGCACCCTCCTCGAATTGCAAAGTCTTGTCTCACCTTGGCCGCTCGCTTTGGTGGGGCATGGATCTTCTAGGCCCGTTTCCACCGCTCCGGGCCGGTTCAAGTTCTTGATCGTGGCGATGGATTACTTTACTAAGTGGATCGAGGCCGAGCCGCCTGCGACAATCACATCGGCCAAAGTCGGCAAGTTCTTGGACGGTGTGTGCTAGCCCGTTTTGGGATCCCCAACAATTAATAACGCACAACGGCACCCGTTCACGAGACAAGAGATTCAGAGAAATGTTGGCCGACTTAGGGGTAAAACAAATGCTTCACCTCGGTCGAACACCCTCGTACTAACTAACGGCCAAGCGGCCAACAGAGTCATCTACATGGTTTGAAGCGAAGATTAGATGAAGCGAAGGGGAACTGGTCGAAGAGTCGCGATCAGATTCGTGGGCCTACGGGGCGACCCCTCATTCATCGGCCGGGAGTCGCCGCTTCGGGATTGGTGTACGGGGGCGATGTTGTGATACCCATAGAAATGGGCGAAATGGCTGAATTGGAGGACTTCAAACCCCTACGGTGGTTGACAACGACGGGCTATTCGAGAAGAATTGGACCTAATTGAAGAATCTGCGCACCCAAGCCTCACTAAGAGAGCAATTGATCAAGCGGAAGGTCGCGGCAAGGTACAACGCCGAGTCCAAAGAGAGAATTCTCGGTCGGCCCGGCTCGTTCTAAGGCGGGCGACGTGGGAAATAAGAATGCACGCCAAGAGGAAGCGGCACCAAATTGGGAAGGTCGTATCGGGTCATCAAGAAGACCGCAAGGGGGCATACGAGTGGAAACCATGAATGGGCGACTATCCCCGAAACATGGAATGCGAGAAAAACTTAGGAAATATTACGTTTGAATGTAACAAGTGATTTGAATGTAATGACGACCGGCCTATTAATGAAAAGCGTGCAGCTCTTTTTCCCCGGGGGTTTTTACGGAGGCCCGACCTTTAGAAATACGATGTGTTCTTTACTTTCTCGCAAGAATGTATGGCCGGTCGCTCAAGATTGCCCGTGGCAAAGGAGCGTCGAAGACTTATCAAAGTTGCTTAGATCGTCGAAACGATCTAAATCGGCGACCGTCGAAGCGGTCCCAACCGAAGTGCCATCGAAATGGCCCGAGGTTAAAACCCGCAAACCTTAGATCGTCGAAACGATGCGAATCGAGCGACCGTCGAACGGTCCCAACCGAGCGCCATCGAAAATGGCCCAACAACGCTAGGTCGTCCGAAACGATCTACATCGAGTGCCATCGAAAATGGCCCAAAGGTTAAGTAGTAACCCATCGCGGTAGGCCGTCGAAAACGATCTACCTTAAATGCCATCGAAAGGGCCCGATTGAAGGTCGCCGAGCGACCCAAGGCCCCGTTGGGATATTAACTTATCGAAGAATGGATGCTTTCGGAATAAGCGCGAATGACGACCGAACGGTCTTAAAGCTCAAAGACTTAGAGAAAAATAAACATACAAGGCGCACAAAGTAAAGCGACCAAAAAGCAGCGCTGCTCCATCGGCGCAGCGAAAACCGTACGAGCGTACAAGTTCAAAATGAATAAAGCGAATAAATGCAAGAAATGCGCAGACAAATGATATAAATTTAAAAGGCGTAATTAAAAGCAAGTAAAGATTGTCTTTACAAATATGGGGCCTTGTGAAGCAAGCGCCCACGATTAAAGAAGCGCACGGCGAGTAAAAATTGCTCGGGCGGCAAGTTAAAGTTACAAAATTACACCGCCGCAGCGGGCTTCAAAAGAGAATGGTGGCGGGCGAATGGCGTTGCCACTCGCTCGTCATATTCTGCGAGCAACATGATCTTATTATTTTCGACATAGTCGTGGGCTTGATCATCTTGTCATCAAAATTGATCTGCAGACGGTATTCAACACCCACGCCGGCGAGAGCGTTGTAAAATTGCTCGATTGCGACCTCTGGCCGGCACAGGCCACCATTAGGATCTTTTTCTCCAGCTCGGCCTTCTACGCCACCCAACTGGCCTCTCGCTTCCCACGGCCTCAAGGTCGCCCTTCAAAGTTGCGACACGGAAGCGTGAAGCTCCTTGTTCCTCTTTGCGGCTTGGCGGTCTTTCTCCCCGTTTGGGGCCTCTTTCTTCGATGGAGGAGCTTGTCATATTTTAAGCTGCGCCTCGATTAAAGCCTTGCCCTTTTCTCGCAAAATTCAGGTCGAAGGATTGTTAGTCGATCAAACAAAGGTAAGGTGAAGAGTACAAGACTAAGAAAATAAAATTACCATCAGATTCGGCCACCAGCTCGGCCATGACTTTCGACCCCATACGGAGAGAAGCGCAGAGCGCCATGGGTTTCCTTCTGATCTTGCTCCCGGATCGGCCGCACCCAAGCTTTCGGTGAATGATGGGAATCTCCTCCGTTGCGGTGGCGAGACCGACAATCACGCTTGGCCCGCTTGGGTGAGCGATCGGCAGACCGGGAGGAGCGGCCAGGAGGCTGCCGGCCGGCTTCTTCCCTTGGCTCTTGGGAGTTTGATGGACTTTTGAGGAAGATTCGGGGTTATCCCCTACCGAGAAACGTCGTATCTTTTAGCCCTCGCTTCGGGCTTCGGGGCCAAGCGGCGGTTCCGGCTTTTGCCGCGCCATCCTTTCGCAAAATAACGAGTCATGAGTTAAAAGAAAAAGAAAAGTCAACAATGAGAATATAAGGACGAAAAAGTCCAAAAGCGAACCAATCTCGGCCTCCGATTCATAGCCTTTCAGTGCAAGACAAAGTGGCGCGTGGCAAGGTATGTCGCCGCCCTTAGGATCTCGGGCGCATCATGCCCGCCAACGACTTTATCATCTCCAAAGTCTCGGTCGGCCTCTCCCGGATCTTTCACTGTGTAGATGTAATCTCCGCCGCTGCGAGAAATGAGCATCATTCCACATGTCGGGAAGTAAGGGGACCCAAAGATCCGTCCGGTTGAACCTCGCAAACGACCTTCCCACCTCTCGGTGGGAGCGATCCGAAAATATCGGCTTTTCGGGCCGCTCCCAACGACTCTGGGCGCTTTGAAAAAGCGGTGGTGAGTCTTACGCATCTTGAAGGAGACTTGCTCCTCTTCTCCTTGTTGGCCTTCTCTGCGAGCCACCGGCTCGAAGATAGCAAAGAAAAGCATCATCGACACCGGACCCGCTTGCAGTGCAAAGACACTTGAAGTCTTTAAAACGCCCATGCGTTTGGATGGAGGCGAGAAGGCGACCCGATATGGCGCGAGAACATCGCGTTGGATTTCGATAAAAGGAGGGTAATCTTCATCTTCTCGAACACGAGCCGATACATCGTGAACTTGAAGTTGGAAGAGTAAGTCGCGATATCTTCGCCTCCTTCATGCCTCTTATCCTCGGCCGGTGAGTCTTCAAGACGGCTCAGTAGATCGGGCAGGCATCGTGGCCGGCCGTGATAATGCTCTGTTGGAGCGAAGAGTCTCAGACACCCAAGACATGTCGGACACATCTCGAGCTACATCGGCTTGGACTTGGCCTCGGCTTGAACCTCGGCCGACCCGCCCGTTCGCTCGACCCTCCGATGTTGGCTTCCAAACTAGAAATATGGACTTGGGCTGAATCACCTCTTCTCCTTGGACTTCTTACGGGCGGCGCGCCGGCCTCCACCATCTCCTCGTCCCACGGTTGGGGCGGCACTCTGCGCCTCGTCATCATCAATGATAATCACGTCGGCGTCTTCTTCTTCTCCTCCACTCGGGATACAACGTCCTCGGGCGGTGAAGAGTTGCTTGGCCGCTTTCGGAAGAATGGGCGGACACGGAACCGATGCTCTTAGAGTGGCGATCCGTCGGAAGAACGAGAACTTCGAGCCGTCTTTGCTCGCCAAGAACCGCTGAAGAGTTAGAACTTTTGTCGCCCAAGACGACTTGGGTTCGCCGCCTCGACATGTAGGTGGCGAAAGATCTGGGCGGTTTTCAGAATACGGGCGATTAACTTTGTCCGTGGCATACACAAACACTGTGATAAAGGGATCGAGTCGGTCGATCGAGCAAAGCACTCATGAGAGAAGCGGCGGGCCATCCTCGACGACACCCCCTACCACGAGCGTGGAAAAGCACGAAGTACTTTAAAGAAAAACTCAAGTTTAAAAGAGTAAAGGAGCGGTCGATTCGTACCTTAAGCAGTGTTGAAGATCGGTCGCAAATAGACGTAAACGACTTGAATGCAAGTCGGCGAGCGAGCGCCTCGGTCGTTAGCGAGCAAATCTTGGAAGTGTGAGAAATGAACTTCGGCGGAAGGGCTATTTATAAGCGCGGATCTCGCGCGAAGGGGGGACCGGGATACGAAGGTCACAACGCTTCGTCTTCTCACCAATGGTTGTCTCGGACGGCCCTCGAAACACCAAACGTCACGTCTTAAATGTCGGGAAAGACCAACCGTCCACGGCAAAGACGGTAGATGGTTGATGAAGCGGTCGACACCCCTCGTAGATAAAGCGAACGGCGCGTCGTTTCATCAAAATAACTTCACTCCGGGGGCATCGATTCAAGCCTCGGCCCGCTCTTAGCGACCTAGGCTTGGGGGCAATCGTTCTCGGGTGTATTAGCAAATCGACGAGCGCCAGCGGCGGTTGGACTGCGGCCCGGCTTCAACTCGACGGCCCAAACACGCCGCTTGCTTGAGCGCACTTCGCCGGCCGAAAATCTCGCTAACGGTCGGACCTCGCGATATATATCGCCATTCGCATATGGCATCAGTGCGTTCTCTAACCTTGTGCTATCTCGCGAGCGACCTCTCACTAGATCGTCGAGTGTCTTTGCGGTACCACCCGAGGTGCTCAACGCAGCGTGAAGCGGGGCCGGTCCTTTCAACCTCTCAACGACCGGCCCATTCAACGAAGCAACAACTACTTCAACACTTCATTGGTCAAGGTACGATCATATATATATATATCAGCAATAAGCATTTATATCACCAATCAATTGCCATTGTGGGTGTTTTTAAGCCTTCAATTTTTTTTTTGACCATAAGCACCTAGTGAATTTCATTGATAAATAAATAGTAAAAGACTGAGCGACCATATATGTTAGCATTCCTCCTAGCAAACTCTATTTTGTCTTTTAGTTAGTCATTGGATTCCCTATCTTTTTAGCACACCATGTATTTGAAGTGCTATATATACCTTGATTGTAGAAGGCAAATCCATCAATGAAAATTATAAAGAAAAGTTAGTGTAGGTTTTAGCCTAATATTTCTTTGGTTACAAAATCTGTTTGAAGGTTTACCCATTTTTGGGTACCTTACATTGGTGCTTTCATTGTCATGGCCTCACCTCCTCAAATCTCTCCTCATATTCAATCATTTCTCCACCAAGTTCTCCTTTCCCAACAGTCACTAAATGATTCACTCTATTAATTTGTTAGTAAGGTTTCACTATTCAATACCACCCTTTCACTTTCTATTCCTACCACTGTTATTCTACCACTCCCTTTTTACACCTTACAAACTGTCACTAACGTCCAAACATTACCATGGGAATCAACTCCACAACCAGCAAATCTTCCACCACTTCTTGTGTCAGACACCATCACCGGTTTGTCACTATGTCCCCCATACAACACCTTTCCCTAACAACCAACACCCATTACCACTAACCTCAATCTCCATAGCCATTACCAACCCCACTCTTCTTCACCACTGCTCCCTCTAAATATTACTTCATCCACGTTCTTCTCTGTTTCCACAAAGCCAGAGATGAGCATTGACCTAAAGCCCATCACAGATTCCATTTATCTTTCAGCATGTACTCCGCAAAAATTTCCATCAGACTCACAAGGAGGTGTAGATCCGGAAGAGAAACTGCGCCCTACTTCTCTTTGTTTCTCGGGCTCAAAGCTATGCTCAAGTTCCATGGCTAAAGATGGATCACGAATCACCATTTCACTACTGTTGCTACAGATCGCCGACATAACACCAAAATCACCAAACATTGCCTCAGTTCCACGCACACCGCTGTCACTACCGCCGCCTAAACCACCACACCCCATTAACAACGGCGCCGTTTCCACCATGCTTCCACTACCACCAAAGCCACCAGAGTCTTGTTTCTTCAAGGGGCGAATTGGTTTGTTTTCATCTACCCACAAGCTTTGTGTTTTCGCCACTGAAGCCACCGCAAAAATACCAAACCCCATCACTGAAAAAGATGCTTTTGTTACCCCCACCACCTAAACCACCACCATATATATCCGAAATTCAATTATTTGCTCGATTTTCATGTTTTGGAATGTAACAATGGCAACCAAACCCCATCACTTAAAAGCACGATTGATTAGGTATTTTCGGTTTAAGCAATGAGATCCAGGAAAATTTCTAGTTACACCCATTTTTCTTCAACCTTGAGAACAATGTTTTTTTTGGTCAAAAGGACAAGGTGGCTTTGAAGGGGAATGGAATGTAATGATCCAAGAAGAATCTAAGTAATGGCCCAACCCAAGAGGAACAAGCCCAAAATATCAAAAGAGAGTATGTGACCTAAGAAGAAACACCTAGAAGATTATAGAAGCATATGAGTCACCATTTTATTTTGTCTTTTAGTTAGTCATTGGATTCCCTATCTTTTTAGCACACTATGTATTTGAAGTGCTATATATACCTTGATTGTAGATGGAAAATCCAACAATGAAAATTATGAATAAAAGTTAGTGTAGTTTTTAGCCTAGTTTTAGAATTTCTTTTGTAAAAAAAATAAAAAAATAAAAAATAAAATAAAATGGTGAATCATATGCTTCTAGAATCTTCTAGGTGCTTCTTCTTAGGTCACATACTCTCTTTAGATATTTTGGGCTTGTTTCTTTTAGGTTGGGCCATTACTTAGATTCTTCTTGGATCATTATACACAGACTAATAGTTCTGAAAAAATAACCAGTGTGGGCGCATGTAATTAAGAAATGGGGGTATATGAGTAGGAGCATGTAGTTAATAACTTTGTTACTTAACTTATGTTTAATTTAATATTTCATTTATTCGATAAGGGTCAAATTAGAAAGAAAAATGGACACAAAACTTGTTAGTCAAGCAAGACCTATTCCCTTTATATTTTGGAGACCAGTAGTCATTAAAACTTGAGTTTGCAAAAACTAGGAGTTTAAATAAGAATAACATAAACTTATTTGATTTCGACAATTCTTAAAAAAAAAATTATATGATGCAATTGACAAGATAATATATGATTTATCAGGAAATCGGTTTTATGAACTGTCTAGTTATTTGTTACTAGATTGTCTTGTTGTACTTGAATGATTTTGTTGGTTTGATGAATTGAAAAGATATCATGAAACTATCAGATTGGTGATGGAAGGACTTGTTACAAATATGAATTTATGATATTGAAATGTTTTTGAGAAAACTTTCGCAAAACACTGCTTGCTAAGAATAGTAAAGAAGGTCCTATAAATGAAGCAATCATGATACAAAAAGTTACGTTGGGGGGGAAGTGAGGAGCATAGAAAGATTACTTAGGTTAAATGGGACGTAGCTTACATACCAAAGATGAAAGGAGGTCTGGCTATAAAAAATTTGGAGGCTTTCAACACTGCTCTCTTTGAGAAAATGGAGGTGGAAATGTATGGTGGGAGGGAATTCATGATTATGGCTGAAGCTGCTGGTGCAGATACGGTGACCTTTCAAGGTGGCGAGACGACTGTATTAGTCAGTATAGACTTAGAAAAATATCTCTCCGGTGGCGTGATATTATGGCTTTAGGGATTGAGTATACAAAAGATGAGCGTTAGCTCAATAAAGTCTCTAAACTACAGTTGGGACGAGGAAATATCGTACGATTCTGGCATGATGACTAGTGCGGTACTACTCCGTTCAACATTCTGTTCCCTGATCTTTTTGCTGCTTGCGAAATGAGAAATGAGGTCGTAGAGAAATTTGGGTTGTGGAGAAATGACAGATGAAGATGGGAATGGGGTGTGGCTAATAATATGTCTAGTAGTGTAGCAAATAAGTTAGTGGCATTGAAGGGGGGAGCTGACAAGAACTCATGACAGAATTTGTGTGCTATGCTTTGATGAAATTGAAAGTGCCAATAACTTGTTTTGCGGCTGCGGACGCCGACGCAGAAGGAAATATCGAGTAAAGTCCTCAATTGGATGGATATTTTCTCTGTATCCTGTATCATGAAGGCTCTCAAGCATCTAAATGGCAAGCACGAAACAAAGTTTTAATTGAAGGATCGGTTGCAAATGTAATCTCTATTGTTAACTACATTAAACATTTATCTTGGGGGTGGTTTATTGCTAGGAGGGGTAAAAAGTCTAAATGGAAATTTTGCTGATTGGTTCCGCTTCTCGAGAGTTGGAGATTGTAGTCGGCGTTGAAGTCTTGTTCGGAGTTGCTCGCCTTCCCACGTCGGGTGGAGGGTACCTACAGACACTCCGATGCCTAAGTTAGTAAAGGAATAGGCAGAATGTGCAATAATGAGAGCGTACCTGGATTTGGAGACTGGGGCCTCTATTTATAGACGAGGGGTCGTGGTCTTGTCCGTCGGATCTGAGCGGAAGATCTGGGTCGTCGGTCTTGAATGTTTGATTGGAGCGTGCGGCGTTTGCCACCTGGGCGCTCATTTGGGCCGAACACTGTGGGAATTATTGGGCCTGGCCAATGCTCGTTGGGGCTTTTTGGCCCAGGCCGGAACAGTGGCACCCCAAGTCGAGGTCGGGCGAAGAGTGAGCTCAGCCTTGGCTTGATGAGATAGAGGGTCTCTGTATCAATCATGTCAACGGTCACCTCTAGGGAAACGAAGCGTCAGGTAGTTATTATGGCGCGATTCCCAAGTGCGGCCTCTGATTGGACATCACGCTTTAATGCGCCGTTTCGGTTCCCAAGGCCATGGTGGTATATAAACTTGGCTCGAGGGTCTCCCCTTTTCCTTGTACTTTGTGTGAGATAGCCCAACTGCCAGCCGTTTTAAGAGAGTTTTCTTGCGAATTCTGGCAACCGTTCGAATTCTGGAAACCGTACGACGCACGGTGGTATTTCATTCCTCCGCCATATCGAGTGCATCGTTTGTGAGGTTTTTTCCCAGAAATGTCTTCTCTGTCGTCCGAATTCATCCTAGAGGAAGGCCGAGACCAGGTTTTGTTTCCAGCTGCTTCTCTAGAGAGGTCTTGGTACGTGCAGGAGCATCTTGTGAATGCTGGGCAAGCTGCCGCCGCCGAGGGCCAAGAAATTGACCCTTATGATTGGGTGTCCTCGGCGATTTTTGGGACTACGGCGCAACTGAAGAAAAAGAAGCCGGTATCCTATTACTTCAAATTCATCGAAGCTCCCGAGGATCAGGTATGGAGGTTGGACGATGCAGAGGATTTGCCGATCTGCACATCGCTCACGAAGAATGTGCTCGGGTTCTTCTTTCACAGGAGAAGCTTCGAGTGGATGGGGATTCGTATCTCGCTGTCACCGTTTCAACAAGAGGTGTTAAGTCATCTCTGTCTCGCCCCGAGCCAGCTGGCTCCCAATGGTTGGTGTTTTGTGAAGACTTTTGAACTTTTGATGGATTATCTAAAAAGAGAACCATCCGTCCGAGTGTTTTTCGCTTTCACCAGGGTTACCAGATTGCCCGAGAAGGATGATAACAATAGACACACCCATGTTGGACTCCGAGGCGTTACTGGTGAGTCCTATTTCTTCCTAGTGACCGACTCCAATAAAGGCTACAAACAGGAGTATTTCTTTGTGAGATTCGTCAACCGGGCTGCGAAAGAGGCCATCACCAGCTCTTACGTGAGTCGGGAGGATTACGTTCCAAGTTTCCCGTTCTATTTGTTTAAGAATTACAATTACAAACATAACAGTTCAGAATCATCCAGACACACTCAATCAATCACATACATCGAAACAACATCAATTTCTGCAACTCAACATCAAATTCAGTAGGAATTTCGATTTCAACAACTCATCATGAACTAGGTCCTTACATTACCAATTTTAATTTCACCAAAACGTCACAAACCTCATCAATCATCAACAACTTCAGATTTCATCAAGACATCATAATTAATATCAATTCATCAACAATATCTAACTCACAAAACCCCATAAAACCCTACCTATACCCAATTATGTTAAACGAAACGCTCACCCTTACCTTGAATTTTTCGATGTTCCGGAAAGCAATGGTTAAGAGAATCACGTGCAAGAACCCAGCAACACCACGAACGAAACGTCTCCTTCCTCCTTCGAAACCGTAATCTCGTTCACCTTCTTGATCAACGAGGAACCAATACAATGGAGTAAGGATCGAATGATACAACACAATGGAAAAGAGAAGAGAACGACATAGAACTCTTACCAGGCGAAACTTGAGATGATTCCTCTTCCTTCTCCCTTCTTAGCGCCGTGCGATCTCTTCCTTCTCACTCTCTCTCAAATTTTCGCAGCTCTCTCTCAATACAGCGAAAATGAGAGCCTTGGCTTAGACTCTCTAGGGTTTAAGCTGTGGGCTCAGTGGACACTGGGCCCTCCACGCCAACACCCCTTCTATTACTCGATCCACCTCCTGAATAACACATTTATTTTTCTTGATCAATCACACCTCTAATGAACTTAATAATTCAATTAAACAATTTAATTAAATTATTTCCGGGGTGTTACAACTCTCCCCCACTTAAGATTTTTTTTCGTCCTCGAAAACATACCTGATTCAAATAACTCCGGATACGACTCTCGCATCTTATCCTCCAGCTCCCAAGTCAGGTTTTCTCCAGTTGCTCCGAGCCAAACAACCTTCACCAAATTAATCTTTTTACCTCGAAGGGTCTTCACTTCCCAATCCTCAATTGCATGCGACCACGGTCTCCACAAAGAGATTATCCCGCACCTCTACATCATCCTAATTGAATCACATGGGACGGATCTGCAATATACTTCCGAAGCTGCGACACGTGAAACACGTCGTGCAAGTTCGAAAGATTAGGTGGCAAGGCCACCCGATATGCAACACTTCCAACTCTTTCCGTAATCTGATACGGTCCAATGAAGCGAGGAGTCAACTTCTTCGATTTGGTAAGCGCCCGACACGATCATAGGTGTGACCCTCAAGAACACGTGGTCACCCGCCTCAAACTCTAAATTCTTCCTTCTCTTATCATGGTAACTCTTCTGTCTACTCTGAGACGCTTTCATTTTCTCTCGGATCATCTTCACTTTCTCAGTGGTTTCTAACCAGCTCAGGTCCAAGCACTAAACTCTCCCCAGTCTCGTACCAACATACCGGAGTCCTACACCTCCGACCATACAATGCCTCAAACGGTGCCATCCCGATACTGGAGTGGTAACTATTGTTGTATGTAAACTCGATCAAGGGGAGATGAGTATCCCACGCACCTCCCTGCTCTAGAACACACGACCTCAACAGATCTTCCAATGATTGAATTGTTCTTTTCATCACCCCGCCGGTTTGAGGATGATAAGCTGAACTCAACCTCAATTTCGAACCCAACTCCTTCTGCAAACTACTCCAAAATTCCGAAGTAAACCTTGGGTCTCTATCTGACACAATGCACAAAGGAACACCATGCAGCTTCACAATCACCTGAATGTAGATTTCTGCCAATCTCGACACCGGATACTTAATACCGATAGGAATTATAAAATGAGCCGACTTCGTCAATCTATCCACAACTACCCAAATCGAATCATGCCCTCTCACCGTATTGGGTAACCCAGTCACAAAATCCATGGAGATACTATCCCACTTCCACTCTAGGACATTCAACGGTTGCATCATTCCTGCGGGCTTATGATGCTCGACCTTCGATTTCTGACAGGTCAAACACGAATACACGAACTGCGCCACATCTCGCTTTAACCCAGGCCACCAAAACATCTTTTTCAGATCTTGATATGTAACACCCCAAAATAATTCAATTAACTAACTTAGTTGAGTTATTAAGGGTTTGCAACATTTTACTTTTAAGTAAAGTAATTCATTAAGTGAAGTTTAAGCATGTGTTACTCTTTAGGAAAATGTCTAAGTTAGGAGAGGGTGTGGGTAGAGGAAGCCCACTACTTAATAAAGCCAAGGCCCATTTAAGTCCCTTAGGACATGTTAAATGGTGCCTTCGTAGGAGACCATTTCCTTTTGTTCCAAAAATAGTTAAGTTACCAAATTAAGAAAGTAGAGAGAAGTGAGACTTAGAGAGAAGGAAGAGAACCGAAGAGAGAAGAAGAAGAGAATCTGGGCGTGGAGAGTTCAAGCTAGGAAAGGAGAGGAGAGCTTGTTGCTGTGGTTATTGGAGAGTGAAGGGTTCTCATCTTTTCTCAAATTATTAAGGTTAGGGGGCTCTTTTAATCCTTGTAATGTTTTGTGTTTGGTAGTATTTTGGTGTGAGTGGTTTCTGATCACCTTGCATGTATGTTTTATGTGTTGTTCATAACATGTTTTGCTGTGTTTTGCTCCTTGCTGTGATTTGTGGTGAGGTACGATGGTGGATCGGTTTGGGAAGAGAGAGGATGTAACACTCTCTGTTCTGTGTGGTACGAAGGGAGCATTGCATGGTGAGGCATCAAAGTGTGAATCAGTGTAGTGTGAAGAAAATGAGTTTGCATGTAGAGTTAGGGAGAGGATCGGAGACGATGGAGTGAGTGTCCGAGTGTGCATGAGTGTGGTGAGCTGGAAATGGGTTGCATGTTGGGTTTAAGTAAAGAAACAGAGTAAAAGAAGTAAAATGGGAGTTAAGCGCTTTATTACGCTACGTGGCCAAAGTACCCTTCAGCTTTAGAGTGAGAGAAACCGAGTTGAGGGAAGTCAACGCCTAGAGTGTCTTAGTGTTGAGAGTCTGTTGGTGAGTTTGAGGGAGAGCGTGTGTCCAAACACCATTAGCGAGGGGTAGGGACGCATAAACCGAAGTGTAGGTGTTCCGCCTTAAGGTTACCGAGGTGTAGAGGTCCTCAGGCCGAGGTAGCGTCACCAAGGTGTATCGCCCAAATGCCTAAGTATAGATGACTGAACCAGGGAATGCTGAGGAATGAATCCCCGTGAGTTAGACGATTTTAGTGTAAGGGAGCGCGTAATTGTGAGTATGTCACCGAAGTGAGGGTTTGAGTGTAACATGCCGAGGTGCCAAAGCTGAGCTAGGTGCCGAGGTGATGTAGAATACCAAGTTGGAGTAGTTAGCCGAGGTACACACATAGTGTGCCGAGGTGATGTTAGGCGCCAATGTTGCCTAGCACTTTGTGAGTGCTATTTTAGCACCAAGTGTGCCAAGTATGGGAGAGATTAAGTCCATTTTGGTCCTTAGGTGACATTTTGGTCCCTAAGTGTCGTTGCGGTCCTCGGTGTGACAATTTGTCCACCATGGAGTGCCGAGGTGATTGAGAGGTCGGTTGTAGGTCCTGGGTGATTCTCTGGTGTAGTAGGGGTCGGCCTTGCGTGATGATGATGTCTAGATGGTGTGGGCGTCGGTGTGAGCGGCGGAGTAGAACGACCGAGTAGAAACGACGAATAACGACGGTGAAACGGCGGTGTAAGCATTCACATGCGTTATGATTGATTGGTGTGTGATTGCATTTGCCATGAAGTCACATGTTCATGTGCATATTACGACGGAGGAGGTTTCGGCCTCGATGTGGTAGGACTTCGGTCTCCATATCAAATAACGACGGAGTTAACGACGGAGAGCCGATAGGCTAAATAACGACGGTGGAGGTACCTCATTGCATAATGCCCTGTGGTTGGGTTGCATACATGCATACATTTCATAATTTAAAGTGTTTTTAGGTGATTTGATAATTGTTGTGGTTACTTGAACTATCTGTGAGTGGCTGTATTAGCTGAACCGAGGTGCTTTAGTGCTATCTCTAACCTTAAGCTTTCTTCACATTATATTACTTGTGTTATGAGACTCACCCTAGCTGCTTTATGTTGCCTGCTCTCGTGGCAACTTGCAGGTACACATGAGTGATGGTTGTGCCTAGCTCAAGTCGGTTGTGTCTGCTCTGGTCGTGTAACACTGGGTTGGGGCCGAGTAGATTTTTAGTGCTTGTTATGCCGATCTTGTGTACATTCTGCTAGATAGTCTTTTGAACTAAAATTATCCTATTTTGTTGTAACTTTTACTATGTATTATGACTTGATGTCTTACTGGCCGAGGTGCCTTATGTTGTGGGCTTAGACCCTTTAGCCGATGTGATGCGCATGATGACATGTTTAGTATAATGCTATGCAACTGTTTGAACTTAATTGAATTTCTGTTTTCCTTTTTTAAATCATCAAATGTAGCCCTCCTTTGAGTGGAATTTTGAAACTCTGATTTTAATTTAGTAGATCGAATTGATTAGATAAGGGGGTGTTACATTGTTGGTATCAGAGCATAAGTTCGGTCTTGTCCGACCAAGTATTGAGTCTAAGTGTCTTAAGCCTCGAGTCTTAGGCTCGTTCTAAACTAGTTCTTGATTGTGTAACCATGAAGTAAGAATGGTGGAAGAGTTTGGAAGAAATGATCTTTGCTATAGGCTCTTTGCGTTGGAGAGGCGATGGCAAATGCTATGGGAATCGACCTCGTGAGAGAATGCCGATGATCTTTGGAGCTCGTAGGCTCGCTACTTTCGGAGGAGAATCCTCCTACCTTCGAGGAGAGTATGATCTGATGGGGCTCTAGCATGGTTGAAATAAATAGAGAGAATATTCAGAGTGATGGATTGCAGATGAGCAAAAAGTGAGGTTTGGGACTCATATGCTCGAGAGGAAGCCGACGATCGGTGGCTTGGAGTTCTTCCACGATTGGAAGGCTGCAGAGGGATCACACAGGAGAATTTTAAGAAAGAGTTTATGAGGAAGTACTACCCCCTAAGATGTGAAAGGAAAGAAAGAGATGGAATTCTTGGAGCTCAAGCAAGGTAACATGACCGTGTCGGAGTATCTTTGCCAAGTTTTCCGAAATGATAAAGTTTTACCCGATTACACTCGACCGACCGCAGAGTTCTCCAAGTGTATCAAGTTTGAGAATTTGAAGCTTGAAGCCCGAGATCAAGCGGCAATCGGTATCAAAGGATAAGAGTGTATTACGAGTTGGTGGGCAATTGTAGAATTTATGAAGAAGATAGTGTGGCTACTAGCCGAGCCGGGAAGGATAAGAAGACTTTTCAACCTCGTAACTGTTGGAAACCTTACGACCATTCTCGTGGTAGAGGAAGGGGAATTCCGCGGGGAGAGGAAAGCCTAGTAGGGAGACGCTCCTGCTATTCCGACTGTTACAAGTGTGGATTGCACAGGCACAAGGCGAAGGAGTGCAAGGTGAGGTAAAGAGGTGTTATAGATGTGGCAAGGAGGGCCACCTATCTGCTGAGTGTGGGCGAAAGGAGATAGTCTGTTTCAATTGTGGAGAGATGGGGCACATCGGTCCCAGTGTCCAAAGCCGGGCAAGAGAAAGGCGTGGGGAAAGTGTTTGCATTAGTCTGCGTCCGAGGTAGTGAACGAAATCAAAGGTGCGTGTTATATCAATGGTGTTCCTCTGGTTGCAATTATAGATCTTGGCGCAACTCATTCATTCATTTCTCGCCATGTGTGCTAATAGACCGAGTTTAGTGTTGTCTTCATTGGGAAGGAGATGGTCATTGACACTCCGGCTATGGGTTCGATGACTACCTCTGCAGTATGTTCGAAGTTCCCACCGATCGTATTCGGCGGGGACTTCTCTGTTAACTTAATTTGTTTACCACTGCAGGAATGGGCGTCATCCTTGGTATGGGTGGTTGGTAGACAACCATGTTCATATCCATTCTTGTTGGCAGATCGGTTAGTTTTCCCATTGCCGAGGTGAAGGAATCGGCTTTACTTCTGCTAGACAAGTGCGCAAGTTGTTAGGAGAAGGGGTTACTCTGTTTGCATTATGGGCGTAATTAACAGTAGAGAATCAAGTCAAGATTGAAGATCTGCCAGTGGTTTGAGAGTTTGCCGAGGTGTTCCCTGAAGAAATTCCTGATGTGCCACCCGAGAGAGAGATCGAGTTCACCATAGAATTGATTCTGAACAAGGCCGGTGTATGGCACCTTATAGGATGTCTGCATCCGAGCTGTCCGAGCTGAAGAAACAGTTGGAAGAATTGCTAGAAAGGAAATTCGTGAGACCGAGCGTGTCACCGTGGGGAGCACCTGTGTTGCTAGTGAAGAAGAAAGACGGAAGCATGAGGTTGTGCGTGGACTACAGACAGTTGAACAAGGTTACAATTAAGAACAAGTATCCACTACCAAGAATTGATGATTTGATGGATCAATTAGTGGGTGCTCGGGTATTTTCCAAGATTGATTTGAGGTCGGGCTACCATCAAATCAAAGTGAAGAACGAAGACGCACCAAAGGCGGCTTTTAGAACTCCTGGTATGGACACTACGAGTACTTAGTAATGCCATTCGGTGTCACTAATGCTCCGAGGGTATTCATGGAGTATATGAATCGTATCTTCCATGAGTACTTAGATCGATTTGTGGTAGTGTTCATAGATCGATATCTTGGTCTACTACAAGTCGGCGGAAGAGCATGCCGAGCACTTAAGGATAGTCTTTGAAGGTTACGAAGGAGAAGAAGTTGTATGCGAAGCTATCCAAGTGTGAGTTTTGGTTGAGGAAGTGAGTTTCCTAGGCCATGTGATTTCCAAAGAAGGGATTGCAGTGGACCCTTCAAAGATTGAAGCTATGTTGAAGTGGGAGGCACCCAAGTCACCCACCGTTGAGGAGCTTCTTGGGGTTAGCCTGGTTACTACTGTAAGATTCATTGAGGTTTTTCCAAATTGGCGTTGCCATTGACCCAATTGACATGTAAAGATAGGGCTTTCGTATGGGATGACCGATGCGAAGAGAGTTTCCAAGAGTTGAAGAGAGATTGACAACGTCGCCGATCTTGACGTTGCCTAATCCGGAGGATCCTTTTGTGATCTATTGTGATGCATCTAAGTTAGGTTTGGGTGTGTCTTTGATGCAAGAAGGAAAAGTAGTGGCGTGCACGCTTCAAGGCAAATCAAGACTCATGAGAAGAATTACCCCACTCATGATTTAGAGCTAGTTTGCCGTAGTGTTTGCATTGAAGATATGGAGGCATTACCTTTATGGTTTGA
Source organism: Oxytropis ochrocephala (assembly GCA_020916435.1). Classification (NCBI taxonomy): domain Eukaryota; kingdom Viridiplantae; phylum Streptophyta; class Magnoliopsida; order Fabales; family Fabaceae; genus Oxytropis; species Oxytropis ochrocephala. The sequence continues at coordinate 60,472,598 of CM037089.1, read as the reverse complement.
GGTTCGAGGTGTTTAGTGATCACAAGAGTTTGCGATGACTTGTTTGATCGTAAAGAATTGAATATGAGGCGAGGAGATGGTTGGAGTTATTGAAGGACTATGACTTGGCCCAACTATCACCCGGGGAAGGCCAATGTTGTAGTGATGCGCACGAGTAGGAAATCTCTGCATATGTCATCGATGATGGTAAAGGAGCCGGAATTGATTGAGCAGTTTAGAGATTTGAGCTCTGTATGTGAAGTAACACCTCGGAGTGTTAAGTTGGGGATGCTAAAGATCACCAATGAGTTCATGGTTAGTATAAGGGAAGCCTGAGAAGGTTGATGTGAAGTTGGTTGATGTGTTTGGGAGAGTTGGCGAGCTGATAACAAAGATTTTGAGTTGGATGCGCAAGGATTGTTGAGGTTCGAGGCCGGATATGTATACCCGATGATGAGGAGATCAAGAAGGCAATTCCGGAGGAGTGTCACCAGAAGTCGGTTGAGTATCCATCCGTGGAGCTACGAAGATGTATCAAGACTTGAAGAAATTATTCGTGGCGAGGAATGAAGAAGGATGTAGCTCGTTTCGTATGCTTGTTTGACTTGCCGTAAGTCAAAGGTGGAGCACCGTGCCGGCGGGGTTGATGCAACCGCTGCATATTCTGAATGGAAGTGGGACAAAGATTTCCATGGACTTTGTAACCGGGTTGCCAAGAACAACAAGAGGGTTTGACACCATTTGGGTGATTGTTGATAGGTGACAAAGTCATCACACTTTATTCCTATTAACATCACATACCCAATTGCCAAGGTTAGCGAGAAATTTATATCAATGTCATTGTGAAGCTTCATGGAATCCTATAAGTATTGTATCGCATGAGATCCAAGGTTTACTTCGAATTTTGGAAGAGTTTGCAAGAGGCGTTGGGTTCCAAGTTGCGTTTGAGCTCGGCATACCATCCTCAGACTGATGGTCAATCCGAGAGGACTATCCAATCCTTAGAAGACTTATTGAGAGCTTGTGTGCTTGAGCAAGGAGGTGCGTGGGATTCGTATCTACCATTGATAGAATTCACTTACAACAACACCATCATTCAAGTATTGGAATGGCACCATTTGAAGCATTGTATGGCCGTAGGTGTAGGACTCCACTGTGTTGGCATGAAACAGGAGAGAGGGTTGTGTTGGGACCCGAGTTGGTTAGAGAGACTACCGAGAAGGTTAAGATGATCCGAGAGAGATGAGGCGTCACAAAGCGCATGTAAGAGTTACCATGACAAGAGGAGGAAGGACTTAGAATTTCAAGCCAGCGACCATGTATTCCTTAGAGTCACCCCTGTGACTGGAGTTGGACGAGCTCTGAGGTCCAAGAAACTTATCAAATCTTGGAGAGAGTTGGGAAGGTGGCGTACCGAATTGCATTGCCACCCAATCTGTCAAATTTGCACGATGTGTTCCATGTATCTCAACTGAGGAAGTATGTTCCTGACCCGTCCCATGTCATTCAAATGGATGATGTGCAAGTGAGAGACGACCTCACTGTGGATACAATGCCGATCAGAATTGAAGACCGAGAAGTAAAGACTCTTAGGGGAAAAGAAATCAAGTTGGTGAAGGTGGTTTGGGTAGGAGCTGCTGGTGAGCAAGCTGCTGGTGAGCATGCTACTTGGGAGCTAGAGAGCAAGATGAAGGAAGCCTATTCCGAGCTGTTTGATTGAGGTAAGATTCCGAGGACGTAATCTCCTAAGTAGGGGAGAGTTGTAACACCCCAAAATAATTCAATTAACTAACTTAGTTGAGTTATTAAGGGTTTGCAACATTTTACTTTTAAGTCAAGTAATTCATTAAGTGAAGTTTAAGTATGTGTTACTCTTTAGGAAAATGTCTAAGTTAGGAGAGGGTGTGGGTAGAGGAAGCCCACGGCCTAATAAAGCCAAGGCCCATTTAAGTCCCTTAGGACATGTTAAATGGTGCCTCCGTAGGAGACCATTTCCTTTTGTTCCAAAAATAGTTAAGTTACCAAATTAAGAAAGTAGAGAGAAGTGAGACTTAGAGAGAAGGAAGAGAACCGAAGAGAGAAGAAGAAGAGAATCTGGGCGTGGAGAGTTCAAGCTAGGAAAGGAGAGGAGAGCTTGTTGCTGTGGTTATTGGAGAGTGAAGGGTTCTCATCTTTTCTCAAATTATTAAGGTTAGGGGGCTCTTTTAATCCTTGTAATGTTTTGTGTTTGGTAGTATTTTGGTGTGAGTGGTTTCTGATCACCTTGCATGTATGTTTTATGTGTTGTTCATAACATGTTTTGGTTGTGTTTTGCTCCTTGCACGTGATTTGTGGTGAGGCACGATGGTGGATCGGTTTGGGAAGAGAGGATGTAACACTCTGCATTGCAGTGTGGTCTGAAGGAGCATTGCATGGTGAGGCATCAAAGTGTGAATCAGTGTAGTGTGAAGAAAATGAGTTTGCATGTAGAGTTAGGGAGAGAGGATCGGAGACGATGGAGTGAGTGTCCGAGTGTGCATGGAGTGTGGTGAGTCGGAAATGGGTTGCATGTTGGGTTTAAGTAAAGAAACAGAGTAAATGAAGTAAAATGGGAGTTAAGCGCCTTTATTACGCGCGAAACCAAGTACCCTTCACTTAGAGTGAGAGAAACTGAGTTGAGGGAAGTCAACGCCTAGAGTGTCTTAGTGTTGAGAGTCATGTTGGTGAGTTTGAGGAGAGCATGTGTCCAAACACCATTAGCGAGGGTAGGGACACATAAACCGAAGTGTAGGTGTTCCGCCTTAAGGTTACCGAGGGTGTAGAGGTCCTCGGGCCGACGTAAGGCGTCACCAAGGTGTAACGCCCAAATGCCTAAGTATAGATGGTCGAACCGGGGAATCTTTGAGGAATGAATCCCCGTGAGTTAGGCGATTTTAGTGTGTGGGAGCGCGTGAATTGTGAGTATGTCACCAAGTGAGGGTTTGAGTGTAACATGCCGAGGTGCCAAAGTGAGCTAGGTCTTGAGGTGATGTAGAATACCAAGTTGGAGTAGTTAGCCGAGGTACACACATAGTGTGCCGAGGTGATGTTAGCGCCAATGTTGCCTAGCACATTGTGGGGCCGCCACTTGTGAGTGCTATTTTAGCACCAAGTGTGCCAAGTATGGGAGAGATTAAGTCCATTTTGGTCCTTAGGTGACATTTTGGTCCCTAAGTGTCGTTCATGTCCTCGGTGTGACAATTTGTCCACCATGGAGTGCCGAGGTGATTGAGAGGTCGGTTGTAGGTCCTAGGGTGATTCTCACAGGTGTAGTAGGTCGACCTTAGTAATCGTGATGATGTCTAGATGGTGTGGGCGTCGGTGTGAGCGGCGGAGTAGAGTAACGGCGGAGTAGAACGGCGAGTAACGACGGTGAACGACGGTGTAAGCATTCACATGCGTTATGATTGATTGGTGTGTGATTGCATTTGTCATGAAGTCACATGTTCATGTGCATATTACGACGGAGGAGGTTTCGGCCTCGATGTGGTAGGACTTCGGTCTCCATATCAAATAACGACGGAGTTAACGACGGAGAGCCGATAGGCTAAATAACGACGGTGGAGGTACCTCATTGCATAATGCCCTGTGGTTGGGTTGCATACATGCATACATTTCACAATTTAAAGTGTTTTGAGCTGATTTGATAATTGTTGTGGTTACTTGAACTATCTGTGAGTGGCTGTATTAGCTGAACCGAGGTGCTTTAGTGCTATCTCTAACCTTAAGCTTTCTTCACATTATATTACTTGTGTTATGAGACTCACCCTAGCTGCTTTATGTTGCCTACTCTCGTGGCGACTTGCAGGTACACATGAGTGATGGTTGTGCCTAGCTCAAGTCGGTTGTGTCTGCTCTGGTCGTGTAACACTGGGTTGGGGCCGAGTAGATTTTTAGTGCTTGTTATGCCGATCTTGTGTACATTCTGCTAGATAGTCTTTTGAACTAAAATTATCCTATTTTGTTGTAACTTTTACTATGTATTATGACTTGATGTCTTACTGGCCGAGGTGCCTTATGTTGTGGGCTTAGACCCTTTAGCCGATGTGATGCGCATGATGACATGTTTAGTATAATGCTATGCAACTGTTTGAACTTAATTGAATTTCTGTTTTCCTTTTTTAAATCATCAAATGTAGCCCTCCTTTGAGTGGAATTTTGAAACTCTGATTTTAATTTAGTAGATCGAATTGATTAGATAAGGGGGTGTTACATGATACATCTTCGTCGCTCCGGGATGGATACTTAACTTACTCCTATGTCCTTCCTCAAGAATTGCCTTTTTCATTTCCTCATCTTCGGGAACACAAATTCTTCCACGGTACCTCAATACGTTCTGAGCATCTAACTCGAAGTCTTCATTCCCAGGCTGACCAATCCCACTCATCAAATCAACCAATTTCACATCTAACTTCTGCGCTTCCCGGATACTAGTCATAAAATCATTGCCAATTTTCAACATGCCCAACCTGACACTCTGAGGTGTGACTTCACAAACTAAACTCATGTCCCTGAATTGCTCAATCAACTCAAGCTCTCTAGCCATCAATGCCGACATATGCAAGGTCTTCCGACTCAAAGCATCTGCAACCACGTTAGCTTTACCCGGGTGATAACTCAATTCAAAATCATAATCCTTCAATAATTCTAACCACCGGCGCTGTCTCATATTTAACTCTTTCTGATCGAACAGATACCGCAGACTCTTGTGATCACTGAACACCTCAAATCTCGATCCATACAAATAATGTCTCCAAATTTTTAATGTGAATACCACAGCGGCAAGTTCTAAGTCATGAGTGGGGTAATTCTTCTCATGAGTCCTTAATTGCCTCGACGCATAAGCACGCCACCCAAACCCATCTTGGAAGCGTCACAGTATACTACAAACGGCTCGACCGGACTAGGTAAGGTCAACACTAGAGATGTAGTCAATCTTCTTTTCAGCTCATTGAAAATTTCTTCACATCGGTCATCCCAAACAAAAGCTTTGCCCTTGCAAGTTAATTGGGTCAATGGCAGAGCCAACTTCGAAAACCCCTCAATGAATCTTCTATAATAGCCAGCTAATCCCAGAAAACTCCTTATTCCATGAATCGACTTTGGAGACTCCCACCGCAACATCACACAACTTTGGAAGGATCCACCGCAATCCATTCACTAGAAATCACATGACCGAGAAAAAGCGACCTTTTCAACCAAAACTCACACTTGGACAACTTGGCATATAACTTTCGACTCCTCAGAATTTCTAACACCAACCTCAGATGTTCCGCATGCTCCTCTTCTGACTTAGAGTAAATCAGAATGTCATCAATGAAAACCACCACAAACTTGTCCAAGTATTCACGGAAGATTTGGTTCATGTATCCCATGAATACTCCCGGCGCATTAGTCACACTGAAAGGCATAACTGAATACTCATAGTGCCCATATCTTGTCCTAAATGCCGTCTTCGGAACATCTTCATCCTTGACCTTGATCTGGTGATAACCAGACCTTAAGTCAATCTTGCTAAATACTTTAGCTCCCACTAACTGATCCATTAAGTCATCAATCCTCGGCAACGAGTACTTATTCTTGATTGTAACTTTATTCAACTGACGGTAGTCTACACACAACCTCATACTCCCATCTTTCTTTTTCACTAGCAAAGACTTTGGGCTCCCAAGGTGACACACTTCGGTCTCACAAACTTCTTTTCTAACAAATCTTCAAGTTGCTTTTTCAATTCTGCCAACTCAGATGCAGACATTCTATATGGTGCCATAGACACAGGCTTAGTGCCAAGAACCAGGTCAATAGTAAACTCCACCTCTCTCTCTGGTGGCACATCCTAATCTCATCGTGAAACACCTCGGAAAACTCACGCACTACCGAAGCGGTTCATCAACCTTCGCTTGGTTCTCGTGCACAACGATGCTAATAGAGAAAACAAATGAACCTCTTCTCTCATCATCCCGTGTAGGCGACCATGAGATAGCAAACCGGACTTCTCTTCAAAGCGAAGCAAAACTCACGGACCTTTCACGACAATTGATATGAACATGGTTATCAACTAACCAGTCCATACCCAGAACAGAGAGAGTGTTACACTCACTCCATTGCTCCAATCCTCTCCCTAACTCTACATGCAAGCTCATTTTCAGCTCACCATGCAATGCTCTCTTTCATACCACTCGAGCAGAGAGAGTGTTACACTCCTCTCTCTTCCAAGCCGATCCACCGTCGTTTCTCACCACAAATCACAGCAAAGAGCAAGAACACAGCAAAACATGTTAAGAACAACACATAAAACACACATGCAAAGTGATCAGCACCACTCATACCAAAATGCGATCAAACACAGAACATTACAAGTATTAAAAGACCCCCTAACCTTAAATAACTCGAGAAAGATGAGAATCCTTCACTCTCCAAGTAACTACAAAGAACCACTCTCCTCTCCTTTCCTCGTTTGAGCTCTCTACGTTCAGATTTCTCCTCCTTCTCTCTTCGGTTCTCACTTCTCTCTCTACTTCTCAATTTAGAAACTTAACTATATTTTTGAACTAAATGGGAATGTTCCCTTCGAAGGCACCATTTAATGTGTCCTAAAGGGACTTAAATGGGCCTTGGCCTTGTTTAGGCCGTGGGCTTCCACTACCCACACCCTCTCCTAACTTAGACTTTTTACTAAGGGTAACACATGCTTAACACTCACTTAATAAATTACTTGACTTAAAAGTAAAATGTTGCAAACCCTTAATAACTCATTAAGTTAATTAATTGAATTATGTTGGGGTGTTACAACTCTCCCCTACTTAGGAGATTACGTCCTCGTAATCTTACCTTAATCAAACTACTCGGAATAGGCCTCCTTCATCTTGCTCTCTAGCTCCCAAGTAGCATGCTCACCAGCAGCTCCTACCCAAACTACCTTTACTAACTTGATTTCTTTTCCCCTGAGAGTCTTTACTTCTCGGTCTTCAATTCTGATTGGCATTGTCTCCACAGTGAGGTCGTCTCTCACTTGCACATCATCCATTTGAATGACGTGGGACGGGTCAGGAACATACTTCCTCAGCTGAGATACATGAAACACATCGTGCAAATTTGACAGATTGGGTGGCAATGCAATTCGGTATGCCACCTTCCCAACTCTCTCCAAGATTTGATAACGTCCAATGAAACGAGGTGACAGTTTCTTGGACCTCAGAGCTCGTCCAACTCCAGTCACAGGGGTGACTCTAAGGAATACATGGTCACCGGCTTGGAATTCTAAGTCTTTCCTTCTCTTGTCATGATAACTCTTCTGTCAACTTTGTGACGCCCTCATCTTCTCTCTGATCATCTTAACCTTCTCGGTAGTCTCTCTAACCAACTCGGGTCCTAACACAACCCTCTCTCCTGTCTCATGCCAACACAGTGGTGTCCTACACCTACGGCCATACAATGCTTCAAATGGTGCCATTCCAATGCTTGAATGATGACTGTTGTTGTAAGTGAATTCTATCAATGGTAGATACGAGTCCCACGCACCTCCTTGCTCAAGCGCACAAGCTCTCAATAAGTCTTCTAAAGATTGGATAGTCCTCTCGGATTGACCATCGATCGAGGATGGTATCTGAGCTCAAACGCAACTTGGAACCCAACGCCTCTTGCAAGCTCTTCCAAAATTCTGAAGTAAACCTTGGATCTCTGTCTGAAACAATACTTAAAGGGATTCCATGCAACTTCACAATGACATTGATATAAATTTCTGCTAACCTCGGCACTGGGTATGTGATGTTAATAGGAATAAAGTGTGATGACTTTGTCAGCCTATCAACAATCACCCAAATGGTGTCAAACCCTCTTGTTGTCCTCGCAACCCGGTTACAAAGTCCATGGAAATCTTTGTCACACTTCCATTCGGAATATGCAGCGGTTGCATCAACCTGCCGCCTCGGTGCTCCACCTTTGACTTCTGGCAAGTCAAACAAGCATAAACGAAACGAGCTACATCCTTCTTCATTCCTTGCCACCAGAATAATTTCTTCAAGTCTTGGTACATCTTCGTAGCTCGTGGATGGATACTCAACCGACTTCTGTGACACTCTTCCAGAATAGCCTTCTTGATTTCTTCATCATTAGGTACACATATCCGTCCTCTGAACCTCAACAAACCTTGCGCATCCAACTCAAAATCTTTATTATCATTTCGGCCAACACTTACAAACACATCAACCAACTTCACATCAACCTTACAGGCTTCCCTTTATACTAACCATGAACTCATTGGTGATCTTCAGCATCCCCAACTTAACACTCCGAGGTGTTACTTCATATACTAGGCTCAAATCCCTAAACTGTTCAAGCAATTCTAGCTCCTTTACCATCATTGATGACATATGCAGAGATTTCCTACTCAGCGCATCAGCTACAACATTGGCCTTCCCTGGGTGATAGTTCGGACCAAGTCATAGTCCTTGAATAACTCCAACCATCTCCTCTGCCTCATATTCAATTCCTTCTGATCAAACAAGTACTGCAAACTCTTGTGATCACTAAACACCTCGAACCTTGAACCATAAAGGTAATGTCTCCATATCTTCATTGCAAACACTACGGCAGCTAGCTCTAAATCATGAGTGGGGTAATTCTTCTCATGAGTCTTCAGTTGCCTTGAAGCATACGCCACTACTTTACCTTCTTGCATCAACACACAGCCCAAACCTAACTTGGACGCATCACAATAAATCACAAAAGGATCCTCTGGATTAGGCAATGTCAAGATTGGCGACGTTGTCAATCTCCTCTTCAGCTCTTGGAAACTCTCTTCACATCGGCCATCCCATACGAAAGCCCTATCTTTACATGTCAATTGGGTTAATGGCAACACCAATTTGGAGAAACCTTCAATGAATCTTCAGAGTGTAGGCTAGCCCCAAGAAGCTCCTCACCGGTGGCCGACTTGGGTGCCTCCCACTTCAACACGCCTTTAATCTTTGAAGGGTCCACTGCAATCCCCTTCTTTGGAAATCACATGACCTAGGAAACTCACTCCCTCAACCAAAATTCACACTTGGATAGCTTCGCATACAACTTCTTCTCCTTCAGAACCTCCAGCACTATCCTTAAGTGCTCGGCATGCTCTTCTGCCGACTTGGAATAGACCAATATATCGTCTATGAACACTACCACAAACCGATCTAAGTACTCATGGAAAATACGATTCATATACTCCATGAATACCCCTGGAGCATTAGTGACACCGAATGGCATTACTAAGTACTCGTAGTGTCCATACCGAGTTCTAAAAGCCGTCTTTCATACGTCTTCGTCCTTCACTTTGATTTGATGGTAGCCTGACCTCAAATCAATCTTTGAAAATACTTGAGCACCCACTAATTGATCCATCAAGTCGTCAATTCTTGGTAGTGGATACTTGTTCTTAATTGTAACCTTGTTCAACTGTCTGTAGTCCACGCACAACCTCATACTTCCATCTTTCTTCTTCACTAGCAACACAGGTGCTCCCAACGGTGACACACTTGGTCTCACGAATTTCCTTTCTAGCAATTCTTCCAACTGTTTCTTCAGCTCGGACAGCTCGGATGCAGACATCCTATAAGGTGCCATAGACACCGGTCTTGTTCCAGGAATCAACTCTATGGTGAACTCGATCTCTCTCTCAGGTGGAACATCAGGTATTTCTTTAGGAAACACCTCGGCAAACTCTCTAACCACTGGCAGGTCTTCAATCTTAACTTGATTCTCTACTGTTAATGACGCCCATAAAGCAAACAGAGTAACCCCTTCTCCCAACAACTTGCGCACTTGCCTAGCAGGAAGTAAAGCTGATTCCTTCACCTCGGTGGTAGGAAAACTAACCAATCTTTCAGCGCAATGGATATGAACATGGTTGTCAATTCCAACCACTCCATACCAAGGATGGCGTCCATTCCTCTAGTGGTAAAACAAATTAAATTAACAGAGAAGTCCTGCCGAATACGATCGGTGGGCACTTGAACATACTGCAGAGGTAGTCACCGAACCCATGGCCTGGAGTATCAATGACCATCTCCTTCCCAATGAAGACAACACTAAACTCGGTCTATTAGCACACATGGCGAGAAATGAATGAATGAGTTGCACCAAAGATCTATAATTGCAACTAGGGAACACCGTTGATATAACACGTACCTTTGATTTCATTCACCACCTCGGACCCCAATAGCGTAAACACTTTCCCCACGCCTTTCTCTTGCTTTGGCTTAGGACACTTAGGACCCGATGTGTCCCATCTCACCACAATTGAAGCAAACTATCTCCCTTCGCCCACACTCAGCAGATAGGTGGCCCTCCTTGCCACACCTATAACACCTCTTCACCTCAGCCTTGCACTCCTTTGCCTTGTGCCCAGGCAATCCACATTTGTAACAAGTCGAGAATAGCGGAGCATCTCCCTACTAGGCTTTCCTCTCCTGCAGAGCTCCCTTTCCTCTACCACGGAATGGTCATAAGGCTTCCAACGGTTCTGAGGTTGGAAGGTCTTCTTATCCTTCCCAGCTCGGCTAGTAGCCACACTATCTTCTTCATAAATTCTGCAGCTGTCCACCAACTCAGAAAACACCCTTATCCTTTGGTACCCAATTGCCTGCTTGATCTCAGGCTTCAAACCGTTCTCAAACTTGATACACTTGGAGAACTCAGCAGTAGCTCCAGTGTAATGGGGATAAAACTTCGCCAGCTCGGAAAACTTGGCAGCATACTCAGACACAGTCATGCTACCTTGCTTGAGCTCCAAGAACTCCATTTCTTTCTTTCCTTTCACGTCTTCTGGGTAGTATTTCCTCATAAACTCCCTCTTGAAAATATCCCATGTGATCCCTTCCTCAGCAGTCTCCAACCTTTGAAGAGATTCAAGCCACCAATCGTCGGCTTCTTCAGCGAGCATATGAGTCCCAAACCTCACCTTTTGCTCATCAGTGCAATCCATCACTCTGAAAATTCTCTCTATCTCCTTCAACCATACTAGAGCCCCATCAGGATCATACCTCCCTTTGAAGGTAGGAGGATTCTCCCTCTGGAAAGTAGCGAGTCTACGAGCTCCAGCATCTTCGGCATTCTGCTAAGGTCGATTCCCCATAGCATTTGCCATCGCCTCCAACGCAGCAGCTATAGCAGCATCATTTCTTCCAGCTCTTCCAGCCATTTCTCACTTCACTGGTCACACAATCAAGAACTGGTTTAGAACGAGCCTAAGACTCGAGGCTTAAGATACTTAGACTCAATACTTGGTCGGACAAGACCGAACTTATGCTCTGATACCAACAATGTAACACCCCCTTATTCTAATCAATTCGGTCTACTAAATTTAAAATCAGAGTTTCAAAATTCCACTCAACCGACCTGAGCTAGGCACAACCATCACTCATGAGTACCTGCAAGTTGCCACGAGAGCAGGCAACAAAAGCAGCTAGGGTGAGTCTCTTAACACAAGTAATATAATGTGAAGAAAGCTTAAGGATAGAAATGGCACTAAAAACACCTCGGTTCTGTAACACCCCATTTCTACCCGGCAATTTATATTAAAAATCAGAGTTTAAAAATTCATTTCTTTAATTGAAATCATCCAATGGGATGCTACACATTTCCTCAACCAAGTAACGACAACAAACTATTTAACTCATGCAATAGATTGATACATAACACCAGAAAACACGTGGGAATAGGGTTCTCATAAATATAGTATTTTTATTCCACGCACCTAAAAAAATTCATACATAACGCAAATGAAAATAATCATAATCTCAAAGAGACCAACAACAGTCTCATCAATAACATAAATCATCGCATATATAGTTCAACAGTGAACAACATAATACTATAGACTAATCCCATCCCCTAGGTGCTACGTATCAGAGCAGACCGACTCGGGGAGTAGTGAAGGTAGCAAGCCCTCACTCATGACTACCTGTGGTAAACAACAACGAGAAGGGGTGAGTCTCGAACTATATAATAAAAACTATAATAAGCAGTATATCAGATGTATAGAAGTCAATCAATCACAATCATCACAATCCGTTCAATGTCATTTATGAGAATGGATGCAATGCAATGCAACGATGCATGTGGTACCATTATCACCGATCAGCAAAATTTCATCATTAATTATTATACTTCACGATCGCAAATGTAGAGATAAAACACCGGATCATGACCTCATTCATTAATTATTATACTTCACGGCCGCGGTAAAAATAAAACACGGCATCGACCTTTACAATATATCGTCGCGGCCAGCGTACGTATGTATGCATGTGACTCATGAACCCACACATCATCAAAATCAATTGTACACCAAGACCGCAGACCCACCATTCATCATTTCCACCAATAAAGCCGAGTCCCCATGACTCGCCTCATGGCTGTCCCCCCCGGGGCCCACCGTTATAACATGTCCCAAGGACTAAACACAACCAGACGACTAAGTCCTCACTCGGGGACCTAAAACACCCTTTAGGACCAATTCAACACTTAGGGACCAAGTCGACATCTTTTGGACCAAACTGGCACCTAAGGACCAAATCAACACACCTAGGACCAACACAGCACTCAGGGACTCAAACAGCACGTAAAGGACCAACACAGCTCCATCAGGACTACAAAGAAGACCTAAGGACTAAAACAACTCCACGGGACTACAACAACTCCTAAGGCTTTCAAAAGAGGAATCAATTCATAGCTACTTGTTTTCAAAAGAGGAATCGATTCATAGCTTTCATTTCTAAAGGAGGGAATCGATTCATGGCTTCATTTTCAAAGAGGGAATCGATTCCTTGCTTCATTTCTAAAGAGAGGAATCGATTCTTTGCTTCATTTTCAAAGAGGGAATCGATTCCTTGCTTCATTTCTAAAGAGAGGAATCGATTCTTTGCTTCATTTTCAAAGAGGGAATCGATTCCTTGCTTCATTTCTAAATAAATGAAAAAAAATAAATAAATAATAACATGACAGAAATTAAAAGGGAAAGGGACGTTTGAATCCCTAATATTCCTCACCTCACGCCTTTCGTTCTTCAGAGAGAGAAAATGAGCCTCACGCCTTTCGTTCTTCAACGAGAGAAAATGAGAGAGAGAGAGAGAGTGAGAGGGAGAGACGGTACCGTGAGAGGGAGGCTGCGGCGTTGGCGCGAGAGATGGAGAGCCACGGCGTGGTGCTCACCGTGAGGGTGGGCCTTATAGGAGAGGGAGGTATTTACCGGCGTATCGCGGTGGAGATGGGTGGTCCGGTTCTGTGAGGCGGTGGAGAGAGGCGCCGCGAGAGAGAGAGAGAGAGAGAGAAGCGGCGAACGATGTAACACCCTAAATGATTTAATTAATTATTTGATTAAATTATTTAAAGTGTTACAACTGCTTTTAAATTATAATAGAATATAAAATAGTGTTTATAATTCAAGAATTTATTTTAATTGAAGGGGATGGTGGAAGAAAGCGGAGAAGGGGGTGTAAAAGGGCCCAAGTCAAGGTTGGCCCAATGAATATATAGCCAAATTAGGCATTTGCTCTCATTTGTGTGAGAAAGAAAAAGAAAACGAAAGAGAGGAGAAGAGAAAAGAAGCTCACGGCGCAAAAACCTAGGAGAAGAGGAGGAGAAGAGCAATTTACGTGACTTGAAGGCTTGGATTGTTGCGGTGGTTTTGTTAAGTGACTCCATTTCGCTCTTCTCTACGGTTAATTTGAGGTAAGGGAGTCTCACTCTATAATAGAGGAGATAATGGGTTATATGTGTATCATAGGGGCTGTTTTATGTTATTTGATTATTGAATGAAGGATTGAATCATTGAATTTGATGAATTGTATGATGAAATCGAGTTAGGAACTTAAGTTAGGGTTTATAACATGAAATTTTGTGATTTGTGGTGTGTTTGATGATTTAGCATGCAATTGATTGTTTGATTATGAAATTAGGAGTGTTAGAATGATTATTGAGTGAATTGATTTGGAAGAATTTGAGAAAATTGGGATTTTGGGGTTTGGGGCGCCAATGTGCTAGGATTCAGCGCCTGTGTATCGTGATGCTGATGAGCTACGAGTTGTGTTCTTGTTCAGGCGCCACTTTGCCGAGAGAATTGACGCTGAGTTCTTGTTCACGTCTTTGGAGTTGTGTCGTGAGTGCGAGTGTGTGCGTGTGCTGGCGCGCCGAATGTGGGTATTTTGGGGCCCGGGAGTGAAACTTGTATTTCGGGCACATTTTCTCGTGCCAAATTTTGTATTCACCGCCAACTTTCAATTTTAAGTGTTTTGGCTCGAGTAGTTTTCGATTGCAGGTGTCATTTTGAAAATGTCCTGGGGTGATTTTGTGTGTGTTTTGGGGCCCTGGGAGTGAAACTTGTATTTACAGGCACATTTTCTCGTGCAAATTTTGTATTCACCGCCAACTTTCAATTTTAAGTGTTTTGGCTCGAGTAGTTTTACAGTTGCAGTGTCATTTTGAAAATGTCCTGGGGGTGATTTTGTGTGTGTTTTGGGGCAGGGAGTGAAACTTGTACTTCAGACATATTTTCCCGTGCCCAATTTTGTAATCACACGCCCAAATTCAATTTTAAATGTTTTGGCTCGAGTGGTTTCTGAGTGCACGTGTCTTATTTTAAAAGGTCTTGGTGGGGGTGACCTTGTGTGTAATGAGGGGTGGTGTAAGTGAAACTTATTTTTCTAGGCATATTTCACTGTGCAAATTCTGTATTTACCCTTGAAAACATTTTTAAACATTTTTGGCTCGGGTGGTTTTGGTTTGAAAGTGTTGAGTGTCTTTGGAGTCGAGGGGCGCTAAATTGTACGCCAGGCGCTTCTAGTCTGCTTTGTGTATGCGATTGTGTGCAGGCGTATGCGAGTTTGTGTCTAGATCTGTGTTGCCCGTGGGGCGCAGATTGCTAGAAAAGTGGCGCCAGATGGGCGTGTGTTGCCACGGGCGCCAAAATGTTGAGTTTACGCGCTAGTAGTTGTGTTGCACGAGGGCGCCAGAATGTGGGGAAAATGGCGCCTAGTCTTTGCCAAGTGCCTAAGAGTGTGTTTGTTTGGTCCCTAGGTGACAGTTTGGTCCCTAGATGATGGTTTTGGTCCTAAATGGTGGTTTAGGTCCCTGAGTGAGGTTGAGTACTCTAGAGGAGATTAGCCCTTGGGACTTAATGGTGTTGAGAGTGTATAATGAGGTGACTGAGCATGCCATGGGGGCATGGGCCGGAGGGCCAAGCCATGAGGGCTATAAAATGAGGTTAACTATCGAGGTAAGAGTTAATGTGTGTATTGAAATGTGAGATTGTGTTGTGTTTGTACATGGAGTCTCATGCATACATTCTACTTGATGTCGTAGAGCTTATAAAATAATTGTGAAGCCTGAGGGCCAGAATTGTGAAGCCTGAGGGCGGCCGGAGGGCCAGAGTCATGAGGACTCCATTGGTGATGAGAATGCCGGAGGGCAAATGGTACCACATGCATACTTACATTGCATACATTCTCATTAGTGCATGAATATTTGTTGAGTGATGATTGGTGTGTTTGAGTATGCTGTGAACTATGATTATATATATATTGCTTATTATCACGTTTATTATATAGTTCGAGACTCACCCTTTCTGTTGTTGTTTACCACAGTAGTCATGAGTGAGGGCTTTCTACCTTCACTACTCCCAGCCTCGGTGCTGCTTCGATCGTAGCACCTAGGGGTTGGGGTTATGAACTATAGTTGTCTGTTTTGCTCTCTGTTGAGCCTTACTATGTCTTGCTTTTGAGACTATTTGGATTATTCTGTTGAGATTATGAGTATTTTCCACTGTAGTATGTGAAATTATATTTCTATGAGTTTATCTAATGGTGTTACGTATCTTGATTTTGTTTATGAGATGAATTAACTGTTGAATGTTTTAAGAGAGAGGTGTGACGCTCCATTTAGTGAAAAATGATTTATGTTATACTATTAGTGTGCTGAATGACTATGGCTAAATTGTGGTTCGCCACTAAGGTCAGAATTTCTTTCGCTGGTGTATTTACAAGGGCATCACTGAGAGCCTTGCAAAGGAGGTCAATGCCTGTTGCAAGTAGTATCAGTTACCTGAGTAATCCCATAGTCAATCAGTCCACTATTTTATAACACACTAAACCAAAAGATGATCAGAAATGATTTTTATATACTCTGATTTTTGATTTAAATTACCGGGTAGAAATGGGGTGTTACATTAGTGGTATCAGAGCAAAAGTTCGGTCTGTCCGGCCAAGTGTGTCAGTCTGTCATAGTGTGTATGACAACTAGGTGTCTTAACATAGTTACGAATCGGTTGTTTATCTTTGCGGTGTTAGGTTGATATGGCGGTAAGGATCGATCTTGCTTTTCTTGAGGCCTTTGCAGAGCTATAAGCGCTTGATGTGGGTACCCAACGAGAATCGTTGAAACCCGCATGATCGCAACATTCCGAGAGAGAACCCCCACCTTCGGCGGGAGGTACAACCGGATGGTGCCTTGACTTGGCCGAAGGAGATTGAGAGGATCTTCGTGGTGATTAGTGCCTTGATGAGCGAGAAAAGTCGAGTGCAGTACTCATACTTTATCTGAAGAGGCCGATGGTAGTGGTGGAGACCGCGGTGAGAGGTTGGGTCTTTGCACGGGAGGAGATCACTTGGGCGTGTTCGAAGGAATTCTTGAGAAAGTATTTCCCGAGGACGTTAGAGGTAAGAAAGAGCCGAATTCCTTGAACCGAGGCGGGAAGTATGTCATTCATCGAGTATCTTTGCCAAGTTCACGAGTTGGCCAAGTTCTATCCACACTATCTTTGAGAAGTTGGGCTGAATTCTCAAAGTGCATTAAGTTTGAGAATGGACCGAGAGCCGATATCAAACAGTGTGGGGTATCGGAAGATTAGAGTATTCTTGATCCGATAGATTCTTTGCGAGGATTTATGAGGAAGACAAAGAATGCCCGCTCTAGGGTCATGAGAGACGGAGGGGAAATTTCATAACAGGGTAAGCCTTATGAGACGTCTGTGACAAGGGAAAACAAAGGTATGCGGGTGGTAACAAGTATAATGGTGGGAGCAGTCTGCTTTGAGGGTAGGAGGTATCGTGATGGCAAGAAGCCAAGTGGGGAGACGCCCATCCGATGTTGTGTGTTTCAAGTGTGACAAGCCAGTCACAAGAGCTTTGACCGTATGGAAGTGAAGAGATGTTTTAAGTGTGGGAAGAGTGGTCACATAGCATCCGAAGTGTGTGATCTCAAGGAAGTCTGTAGGTTTCAATCGTGGTGAAGCCGGTCACATTAGCTTCAAGTGCCCCAAGCCTAAGAAGGAAAGATCTATCGGGAGGGTGTTTGCATTGGCGGGTTCGGAGGGACCTAATGATATCAGAGGTACATGTTTCATCTCTCGTACACCTTTAGTTGCTCTACTGTTGACACGGGTGCTACGACTCTTTTATTGCATCTGCTTGTCTTTGAAAAGTTAAATTTAGTATTGTCTACTATGGAGAGAGGATGGTTATCGACACTCCCGGCTAAGGGTCCTGGTAACTACTTCTCTAATGTGTGCTAGGTGTCCTCTGTCGGTCTTTCGGCAGGATTTTCGGTTGATTCGATTTGTTTGCCTTTGGGTGGGTTAGATGTGATTCTCGGCATGGATGGTTAGTAGATAACCATGTGCACATCAACCGCTCGATAAGTCTATTAGTTTTCTTCTTCTTCGGCGAGGAAGAGTACGCTCTCTTTGTCTGTCACGAGCAATTGCGCAGGTAATGAAAGAGGGTGGTCGGTTGTTTGCTTTGATGGCGTCTATGTCTGCTGAGAACAGAGCCGTGGTTGATGGGTTACTGTGGTGTGTGAGTTCCACTGAAGTGTTTCCGGATGAGATTCCTAGTGTGCCCCGAGAAAGGGAAGTTGAGTTCGGGATTGAGCTTGTGCACAGTACTAGGCACGTGTCTATGGCACCGCACTCGGATGTCGCCTTCGAGTTATGCAAATTGAAGAAGCGATTAGAGGAGCTTCTTGAGAAGAAATTTGTGAGGCCTAGTGTGTCACCATGGGGAGCTCCATTACATAGTAAAGAAGAAGGATGGGAGTATGCGTGCAGGCGTGGACTACGAGCGAGCTTGAATAAAGTAACTATCAAGAATAAGTATCCTCTCCCGAGGATAGATGATCCGATGGATCACCGGTGGGTGCTAAATTGTTTAGCAAGATTGACTTGAGGTCCGGGTATCACCGCATTAAGGTGAAGGATGAGGATATCCGAGCGGCGTTCGAACGAGGTATGGGCATTATGAGTACTCTGTAATGCCGTTTGGTGTCACAAATGCACCAGGGGTGTTTATGGAGTACATGAACCGAATCTTCCATAGCTATCTGGATCGGTTCGTGGTCGTTTTCATTGATGATATTCTGGTGTACTCCAAATCTGAGGAAGAGCATGCAGAGCACTTGAGGTTGGTGCTAGAGGTCTTGAAAGAGAGGAAGTTGTATGCCAAGTTGTCAAAGTGTGAGTTCTGGTTGCATGAGGTGAGCTTCTTGGGTCATATCATTTCTGGTGATGGTATAGCTGTGGATCCATCCAAGGTTGATGCAGTGTTGCAGTGGGAGAGCCCAAAGTCCGTGGATCGATCGGGGAGTTTCTTGGGGTTGGGTGGTTATTACAGAGGTTCATTGAAGGGTTCTCTAAGCTAGCCCTTCCATTGACCCGACCGACTGTAAGGAAAGGCATTTATGTGGGATGCAAAGTGTGAAGAGAGTTTCCAAGAGCTAAAGAGGAGGTTGACCACGTCTCGGTGTTAGTGTTGCTGTGCGGAGCAACCATTTGTTGTGTCTTCGCGATGCTTCCAAGATGGGTTTGGGAGGTGTATTGATGCAGGGATGGGAAGGTAGTTGCTTATGCGTCCGACAGATTGAGGACACATGAGAAGAACTATCCTACTCATGACTTAGAGTTGGGCTGCGATTGTGTTTGTCTTTGAAGATTTGGAGGCACTACCTCTATGGTACTAGATTCGGTGTTCGGTGATCACAAGAGTCCAAGTACTTGTTTGACGAGAAGGAGCCGAATATGAGACAGGCGTTGGTTAGAGAGTCTCTTTGAAGGACTACGATTTCGGCTTGAACTATCACCCCGGCAAAGCTAATGTCGTGGCTGATGCTTTGAGTCGGAAAACTTTGCATATGTCAGCTATGATGGTGAGAGAATTGGAATTGATTGAGCAATTCCGCGACTTGAGTCTGGTCTGTGAGGTGACACCCCAGAGTGTCAGATTGGGTATGCTGAGGATTGGGAATGATTTCTTGGTTAGTATCAGAGACGCCCAGAAACTAGATGTGAAACTGGTAGACTTGCTGGTTGCTGGTGAGCAGGCTGCAGAGGGGGATTACAGGTTGGATTCCCAGGGTGTGTTGAGATTCAGAGATAGAATCTGTGTTCCGGATGATGCCGAGTTGAAGAGGATGATACTTGAGGAGAGCCATAGGAGTAAGTTGAGCATTCATCCAGGTGCTACTAAGATGTACCATGATCTGAAGAAACTGTTTTGGTGGCCTGGTATGAAGAGAGATGTTGCGCAGTTTGTGTACGCGTGTTTGACTTGTCAGAAGTCAAAGATTGAGCATCAGAAGCCTGCGGGGTTGATGCAACCTTTAGAGATTCCGGAATGGAAGTGGGACAGCATCTCCATGGATTTTGTGACGGGGTTGCCAAACACCGTGAGAGGGTTTGACACTATTTGGGTGATTGTGGATAGGCTAACCAAGTCTGCCCATTTTATTCCTATCAACATCACCTATCCAGTGCCAAAGTTGGCTAGAATATACATTCAGGTGATTGTGAAGATTCATGGGGTCCCGAAGAGTATTGTGTCGGATAGAGACCCGCGGTTTACATCCGAGTTTCGGGGAGCTGCGCGGGAGGCTTTGGGGTCCAAGCCGAGGTTGAGTTCGACTTATCATCCTCGAGACGGATGGTCGGACGAGAAACCATCCGGTCTTTGGAGGATCTTTTGAGAGCTTGTGTGCTAGAAGCGGGAGGTGCGTGGGATACACATCTTCCAGCGATTGAGTTCACTTATAATAACAAACTATCATTCGAGCATTGGGATGGCTCCTTTTGAGGCAATCAGTGGGCGGAGGTGCGTAACTCCTTTGTGTTGGCATGAGTCCTGTGAGAGTGTTGTTCTTGGACCAGAGTTGGTTAGGAGACTACGAGAAAGTGAAAATGATCGGGGAGAAGATGAAAGAGTCTCGAGTCGGCGAAAAAGTTACCATGATCGGAGGAGAAAGGACTTGGAGTTTCAGTGGTGAGCATGTGCTCTTGAGGTCACGCCATGACCCGGTGTTGGGCGTGCTCAAGGCAAAGAAGTTAACTCCAAGGTTTATTGGACCGTGCCAAATCACCGGAGGGTTGGAAAGGTTGCTTATAGGGTGGCCTTGCCACCTAATCTTTCGAACTTGCACGATGTTTTCCACGTGTCACGGCTTGAGTATATTCGCACCGTCTCATGTGATTCACATGGATGATGTGGAGGTGCGTGAGAACCTCACGGTGGAGACTATGCCGGTGAGGATTGATGATAGAGAAGTGAAGGTGTTGAGAGGAAAAGACATTGCCTTGGTCAAGGTAGTGTGGTTGGGAGCTTACGGTGAGAGTATGACTTGGGAGCCGGAGAGCAAGATCGCGGGAGTCTTATCCAGAGTTATTTGACTCGTGTATGAATTTCGAGGACGAAATTTCCTAAGTGGGGAGAGTTGTAACACCACTAAATGATTTAATTAATTATTTGATTAAATTATTTAAAGTGTTACACTTGCTTTTAAATTATAATAGAATATAAAATAGTGTTTATAATTCGGTAATTTATTTTAATTGAAGGGGATGGTGGAAGAAACGGAGAAGGGGTGTAAAAGGGCCCAAGTCGTTGGCCCAATGAATATATAGCCAAATTAGGCATTTGCTCTCATTTGTGAGAAAGAAAAAAAAGAAAACGAAAGAGAGGAGAAGAGAAAAGAAGCTCACGGCAAAAACCCTAGGAGAAGAGGAGGAGAAGAGCAATTTCGTGACTTGAAGGCTTGGATTGTTGCAAATGGTTTTGTTCGTGACTCCATTTCGGCTCTTCTCTACTAAGTTAATTTGAGGTAAGGGAGTCTCACTCTATAATAGAGGAGATAATGGGTTATATGTGTATCATAGGGGCTGTTTTATGTTATTTGATTATTGAATGAAGGATTGAATCATTGAATTTGATGAATTGTATGATGAAATCGAGTTAGGGCTTAAGTTAGGGTTTATAACATGAAATTTTGTGATTTGTGGTGTGTTTGATGATTTAGCATGCAATTGATTGTTTGATTATGAAATTAGGAGTGTTAGAATGATTATTGAGTGAATTGATTTGGAAGAATTTGAGAAAATTGGGATTTTGGGGTTTGGGGCGCCAATGTGCTAGGATTCTCGCGCTTCGTAATCGTGAGCAATGAGGCTACGAGTTGTGTTCTTGCTGCAGGCGCCACTTTCTTTGAGGAATTGACGCTTGGGTTCTTGTTCACGTCTTTGGAGTTGTGTCTCGAGTGCGGTGTGTGCGTGTCCGGCGCCGTAATGTGGGTATTTTGGGGCCGGGAGTGAAACTTGTATTTCTGGGCACATTTTCTCGTGCCAAATTTTGTATTCACCGCCAACTTTCAATTTTAAGTGTTTTGGCTCGAGTAGTTTTCGATTGCAGTGTCATTTTGAAAATGTCCGGTGGGGGTGATTTTGTGTGTGTTTGGGGCCCGGGAGTGAAACTTGTATTTACAGGCACATTTTCTCGTGCAAATTTTGTATTCACACGCCAACTTTCAATTTTAAGTGTTTTGGCTCGAGTAGTTTTCTAGTTGCAGTGTCATTTTGAAAATGTCCTGTGGGGTGATTTTGTGTGTGTTTTGGGGCAGGGAGTGAAACTTGTACTTCAACATATTTTCCGTGCCCAATTTTGTAATCACCGCCCAAATTCAATTTTAAATGTTTTGGCTCAGTGGTTTCACTCGAGTGCGAGTCTTATTTTAAAAAGGTCTTGGTGGGGGTGACCTTGTGTGTGTAATGAGGGTGGTGTAAGTGAAACTTATTTTTCTAGGCATATTTCATCGTGCAAATTCAGTTTACACCTTGCCAAAACATTTTTAAACATTTTGGCTCGGGTGGTTTTGGTTTGAAAGTGTTGAGTGTGTTGGGTCGGTGAGGGGCGCTAAATCGTGCTACCTGTGCGCGCTAGTCTGCTTGCACAATGTCTCGAGATTGTGTCTCGAATCGTATGCGAGTTTGTGTCTAGGTCTGTGTTGCCCGAGGGCGCCAGTTGCTAGAAAAGTGGCGCCAGTGGGCAGTGTTGCCACGGGGCGCCAAATGCCGAAGTTTCGGCGCTAGTCTTTGTGTTGCACCGGGCGCGAGAATGTGGGGAAAATGGCGCCTAGTCTTTGCCAAGTGCCTAAGAGTGTCTTTGTTTTGGTCACTAGGTGACAGTTTGGTCCCTAGATGATGGTTTTGGTCCTAAATGGTGGTTTAGGTCCTTGAGTGAGGTTGAGTACTCTAGAGGAGATTAGCCCTTGGGACTTAATGGTGTTGAGAGTGTATAATGAGGTGACTGAGCATGCCATGGGGGCATGGGCCGGAGGGCCAAGCCATGAGGGCTATAAAATGAGGTTAACTACTGAGGTAAGAGTTAATGTGTGTATTGAGCTGTTGAGATTGTGTTGTGTTGTACATGGAGTCTCATGCATACATTCGGCTGCGGTCGTAGAGCTTATAAAATAATTGTGAAGCCTGAGGGCGGCTGGAGGGCCAGAGTCATGAGGACTCCATTGGTGATGAGAATGCCGGAGGGCAAATGGTACCACATGCATACTTACATTGCATACATTCTCATTAGTGCATGAATATTTGTTGAGTGATGATTGGTGTGTTTGAGTATGCTGTGAACTATGATTATATATATATTGCTTATTATCACGTTTATTATATAGTTCGAGACTCACCCTTTCTGTTGTTGTTTACCACAGGTAGTCATGAGTGAGGGCTTTCTACCTTCACTACTCCCCGAGTCGGTCTGCTCTGATACGTAGCACCTAGGGGTTGGGGTTATGAACTATAGTTGTCCTGTTTTGCTCTCTGTTGAGTCTTCTATGTACTGTTTTGAGACTGCTGGATTATTCTGTTGAGATTATGAGTATTTTCCACTGTAGTATGTGAAATTATATTTCTATGAGTTTATCTAATGGTGTTACGTATCTTGATTTTGTTTATGAGATGAATTAACTGTTGAATGTTTTAAGAGAGAGGTGTGACGCTCCATTTAGTGAAAAATGATTTATGTTATACTATTAGTGTGCGGAATGACTATGGCTAAATTGTGGTTCGCCACTAAGGTCAGAATTTCTTTCGCTGGTGTATTTACAAGGGCATCACTGAGAGCCTTGCAAAGGAGGTCAATGCTCATTGCAAGTAGTATCGATTACGAGTAATCCCATAGTCAATCAGTCCACTATTTTATAACACACTAAACCAAAAGATGATCAGAAATGATTTTTATATACTCTGATTTTTGATTTAAATTACCGGGTAGAAATGGGGTGTTACAAACGACGGTGGCGTGGTGGTTAACAACGACGACGGTTCGTTTCGTGCCGGCGATGCGCGACGGGGATGACGGCGGTGGTTTTGAGGTTGTATGAATGGTGGTTGCTGCCTTGCTGAAGATGGAGGAGAGTTTGTGTTTTTTCTGGTTCTGGGTTTGTTAGTTCGGTTCTCAGTTTATGTTTACCGTCTCTGTTTTTGCTTTCATTTCTTCTCCCTTTGTTCTGTTCGTTTTTCCTCCTCCAATCTCAGTTCTCCCTTTCTGTATTCGTTCTCTCTGTGTGTATGCCTGTGTGTGTTTTCTGCGTGTGTTTCTGTGTGTTTGTGTTTGTGTGTTTGTGTTTGTGTTTGTGTGATTGTGTGTGTTTGTGTTTGTGTGTTTGTGTGACTGTGTGTGTTTTCTGTACATCAATTCTGCTTATTTTCTACCTTGTATCCTCCCCCTTCTTTGCTGTGTCTGTGTCTGTATTTATATTGGGGTTTTGGTGTGGTGTAGGTGTGGGTGAAGAGCAGTGGATCATAGCTGGTGGGAGACCAACAACAGCAGCAGTAACAAGGACATTTTCCTAAAAAAGTTCAAAGCTAGGAGACATAGATAAATGACAATGAAACTCATTCTCAAAATGCCACAATGGGCAGAGGCAGCAAGCATGGGCAGCAACGGCTCCCTGTTTGTGTTTATTTGTTTTGATTTTATGTACTATTTTGTCCCTATGTGTAAAGTGAAGTTGACTTATGTATTTGTACCAAATTAAAAAAACTCTTTATAATAAAAGCAATTTTGAAATCTGATTTGTTTTATGTAAAAATAATGATTTGATATGCGTAAATGACGAGACGCGAGCGCGCGTACACGCGCACGAATAGAAATAATACGCGCGACAACGAGAATAAGTACGAACACACAATTCGAAATGAATACGCGCGCACGGTGAGAATAAGAAATGCTAGATTGATAACGAACGCAACTTGAATACATTTGTGCAGCTGAGACCTACAAAATGAGACACATGTTTTGGGATTTTCTGGAAACGAGAAAAGAATACCCGTTAAAATTGGGTGTTTACTAAAATACAATTTTATTCGATTTTCAACTAGTCGGACAAAATTGGGGTATGACAGCTGCCCCTCTTTATTTGGATTTTATCAAGAAATATGAATTGGCCGAGACATATTTCGAAGATAAAATAGAAATAAAGAATTCAGAAATTATACCAATTTTGTCCGCTTCAGAAAAGTTCAAATCTTTTTGTTATTTTCCTTTTGAGAGAGGGGGTTAACACTTTTCGCATTAAAGAGAAAGCAGTAAATTGGGGAAAGCGGTAAATTGGGAAAAGCGGTAAATTGGGAATTCGGAGGTTGCCTAAAACCTTCTAACGGACTCTTGTCGAGTTCGAGCTTTGGGGGTGGCCTTTTCGAGCGGCCGATCAATATCAGGTCCGGAACTGATTTGATCAATGGATTTACGCTATGCCTTAGGCTGACACAACTAATCCGAAGGACTTAACGGTTCGATGGATCCATCGCGCGTGCTCGTATACGCGATGTTGTGATCGGTGGAAGGAGTTCACTAACTCTGTGGTAGTTCACTAACTCTGGGTTGATGGAGTTTACGAACTCTGGATTGATGGAGTTTACGTACTCTGGATTGATGGAGTTTACGAACTCTGGGGGTGGCCTTTTCGAGCGGCCGATCAACATCAGGTCCGGAACTGATTTGATCAAGGGATTTACGCTGTGCCTTAGGCTGACACAACTAATCCGAAGGACTTAACTAAGTCTGATGGATCCATCGCGTGCTCGTTAACGAAGTCTGAAGGCAATTTATATTAAAAATCAGAGTTTAAAAATTCATTTCTTTAATTGAAATCATCCAATGGGATGCTACACATTTCCTCAACCAAGTAACGACAACAAACTATTTAACTCATGCAATAGATTGATACATAACACCAGAAAACACGTGGGAATAGGGTTCTCATAAATATAGTATTTTTATTCCACGCACCGGAAAAATTAATACATAACGCAGCGGAAATAATCATAATCTCAAAGAGACCAACAACAGTCTCATCAATAACATAAATCATCGCATATATAGTTCAACAGTGAACAACATAATACTATAGACTAATCCCATCCCCTAGGTGCTACGTGCTCGAGCGCGGACCGACTTGGGGAGTAGTGAAGGTAGCAAGCCCTCACTCATGACTACCTGTGGTAAACAACAACAGACAGGGGTGAGTCTCGAACTATATAATAAAAACTATAATAAGCAGTATATCAGATGTATAGAAGTCAATCAATCACAATCATCACAATCCGTTCAATGTCATTTATGAGAATGGATGCAATGGAATGCAACGATGCATGTGGTACCATTATCACCGCATCATGACCTCATCATTAATTATTATACTTCACGACCGCAGCCGAGATAAAACACCGGACCGCAGCCTCATTCATTAATTATTATACTTCACGACCGCAGCCGAGATAAAACACCGGACCGCAGCCTCATTCATTAATTATTATACTTCACGACCGCAGCCGAAATAAAACACCAGACCGCAGCCTTTACAATATATCGTCGCGACCGCAGCCTTCATCAAAATCAATTGTACACCAAGACCGCAGCCCACCATTCATCATTTCCACCAATAAACTGAGTCCCCATGACTCTGGCCTCATGGCCTGGCCCCCCCCAGGGCCCACCGTTATTACATGTCCCAAGGACTAAACACAACCAGAGGACTAAGTCCTCACTCAGGGACCTAAAACACCCTTTAGGACCAATTCAACACTTAGGGACCAAGTCGACATCTTTTGGACCAAACTGGCACCTAAGGACCAAATCAACACACCTAGGACCAACACAGCACTCAGGGACTCAAACAGCTCTTCCTCTCCTCTTCTCTCTTGTGATGATCCTTCTACGAACCCCAAAGTAACCACAGCAACAGCTCTTCCTCTCCTCTTCTCTTTTGTGTGATTTCCTTCTTTCTCTTGTGCGCTCTCTCTTCTCCCTTCTCTTCTCACGTTTCTCTTCTCCTCTCCTTTCTCTCTTTTTTTCGTTTTCTTTCTTTCTGACACAGATGATGCGACTTGCATCAATCCTAGGAGCCTAAGTCAATGGGCTTGGGCTCTTGGGCCAATCCTTGACACCCCGGAATTACCGACACCACCTCCTTCATTTTAAAAATACAACAATATATTAATATTTTAATATACAATATTAATGCAACACTTAAATAATTCAATTAAATAATTAATTAAATTACTTTGGGTGTTACAGGTTCAGCTAACACAGCCACTCACCGATAGCTCAAAAACAATCACACAAATCATCAATCAGCTCAAACACGTTAAATCATGTAATGTATGCATGAAATGCAACCCAACCACAGGGCCTTATGCAATGAGGTACCTCCACCGTCGTTATTTAGCCGGTCGGCATCACCGTCGTTAACTCCGTCGTTATTTGATATGGAGACCGAAGTCCTACCATATCTGAGGCCGAGACCTCCTCCGTCGTAATATGCACATGAACATGTGACTACATGACAAATACAATCACACACAATTCAATCATAGCGTATGTGAATGTTTACACCGTCGTTCACCGTCGTTACTCCGTCGTTCTACTCCGTCGTTACTCCGTCTCTCACACTGACGTCTACACCACCTGACATCATCACGCGCTGCTAAGGTCGACCCTACAACACTGGTAGAATCACCTTAGAACCTACAACCGACCTCTCAGTCACCTCGGCACCTCTCAGTCACCTCGGCAATCCATGGTGGACTACTTGTCACACCGAGGACCACAACGACACTTAGGGACCAAAATGTCACCTAAGGACCAAAATGGACTTAATCGCTCCCTCACTTATTCACATTGGTGCTAAAATGGCACTCACAGTGGCGTCCCACAATGTGTTAAACAACATTGGCGCCTAAACGTCACCTCGGCACACTATGTGTGTACCTCGGCTAACCCCACGACATCACCTCGGCACACTATGTGTGTACCTCGGCTAACCACACTCAAACCCTCAACTCGGTAACGCGCTCACAGTTACGCACTACTTACACCAAAATCACCTAAGTCATGGGAATTCACTTCTCAGTGTTCCTGGTTCAGCTCACCTACACTTAGGCACTTGGGCGTTTCACCTCGGTGACGCTACCACGGCCTGATGACCTCGGTTCACTACCCCTACACCTCGGTAACCTTAAGGCAAAACACCTACACTTCGGTTTATGAGTCCCTACCCTTCGCTTATGGTGTTTAGACACATACTCACCCACAAACCCACCAACAGACCCTCAACACTAAAATACTCTAGACGTTGACTTCATCCAACTCGGTTTCTCTCACTCTAGCTGAAGAACACTTCAGTTTACGCGCGTAATGTAGGCGCTTAACTCCCATTTTACTCCTTTACTCGGTTTTCTTCACTTAGACTCAACATGCAAGCTCACCCCCAGCTCACCACACTCCTGCACACTCGGATTCCTCACTCCATTGCTCCGATCCTCTCCCTAACTCTACATGCAAGCTCATTTTCAGCTCACCATGCAATGCTCTCTCTTCATACCACTCAGAACAGAGAGAGTGTTACACTCCTCTCTCTTTCAAGTGATCCACCGTCGTTTCTCACCACAAATCACAAAGAAAGATCAAGAACACAGCAAAACATGTTAAGAACAACACATAAAACACACATGCAAAGTGATCAGCACCACTCATACCAAAATGCGATCAAACACAGAACATTACAAGTATTAAAAGACCCCATAACCTTAAATAACTCGAGAAAGATGAGAATCCTTCACTCTCCAAGTAACTACAGCAACCAGCTCTCCTCTCCTTTCCTCGTTTGAGCTCTCTACGTTCAGATTTCTCCTCCTTCTCTCTTCGGTTCTCACTTCTCTCTCTACTTCTCAATTTAGAAACTTAACTATATTTTTGAACTGAATGGGAATGTTCCCTTCGAAGGCACCATTTAATGTGTCCTAAAGGGACTTAAATGGGCCTTGGCCTTGTTTAGGCCGTGGGCTTCCACTACCCACACCCTCTCCTAACTTAGACTTTTTACTAAGGGTAACACATGCTTAACACTCACTTAATAAATTACTTGACTTAAAAGTAAAATGTTGCAAACCCTTAATAACTCATTAAGTTAATTAATTGAATTATGTTGGGGTGTTACATGAAGCAAGACCTCAAGTACCCCGGATCAGGTCTATCCCGAGATCCAGTACCGAACATTGGCGACAACAGAGGGAGCTTAATAATCCGCTTCCGCTCTACTTTGCTTCTACCTCCGATCTTCAGCAATCTCACCTCAGCCCATCACTCCACGAGGACATCCCCCAACTTGAGCACAGTCCCAAGCTCAGGCCGCTAGCGGCGTAGCTCCCTCGCAGCCTGTCGAGACCCCCGAAGGTCACGTTCAAACATTGCCATATGAAGAAGTTTCTCCCTGCACCCGTCTCAGCAAGACCTCCTGTAACACCCCAAATAATTTAATTAAGAAATTGATTAAATTGTTTAGGTGTTGCACTATTTTTAATTATATTAAATTATAATATGGTGTTTATAATTTAGTATTTTATTTTAATAGAAGGGAGTGGTATCAGAAATACCAGAGCTGATGTTTTGGGCCCAGGAGCCCAAGCCCAATGACTTAGGCTCCTAGGGTTGGTGCAATTCGCACCATTTGCCAAAAGAAAGAAAGAAACGAAAGTGAGAAGAGAAAGGAGAAGAGGAGGACGGCGCAATAGAGTGAGAAGAAGGAGAAATTGGATCGCACCAAGCAAGGAGAAGAGGAGAGCTCCATTGTTGCTGAGGTTTTGTACGTGACTTGGTGAGAAGCATTTTCTACGGTTAATTTAAGGTAAGGGGAGTCTCACTCTATAATAGAGGAGATAATGGGTTATATGTATATCATAGGGGCTGTTTGATGTTAATTGATGATTGCATGATGATTTGATTTCCTGAATTTGATGAATTTCTTGGTAAAATTGATTTAGAGCTTGAGTTAGGGTTTTATAATATATGATTTCGTGATTTTGATGTAATTGATGATTTGGATGTGCAATTGTTTGTTAATTCGTGAAATTGGAGGTGTTAGAATGATTATAGTGTGGATTGGTTTGAGAGGATTTGTAGAATTTGGGGATTTTGAGGTTGGGGCGCCAAATGGCTAGGAATTGTGCGCCCCAGGTACTGTAGCAGGGAGTTTCTGTGAAATGTTGAAGTGCAGGGCGCCAATTTCCTAGAGAAATGGCGCCTGTGTCACCGTGCAGTGTGGACCGGGTAGGTGTGTTCTTTGTCAGGCGCCAAGTTGCCGTAATCGCGCCCAAAGCACCGCTTTGAGTCTTTGTGAGTGTGTGTTTGCTGTCTGGGCGCCAGAATGTGGGTATTTTGGGGCCCGGGGAGTGAAACTTGTATTTCTGGGCACATTTTCTTGTGCCAAATTTTGTATTCACCTGCCCAAATTCAATTTTAAATGTTTTGGCTCGAGTGGTTTTCACAGTTGCAGTGTTATTTTGAAAATGTCCCGGTGGGGGTTGTTTTGTGTGCGTAAATGGGGTGGGTTGAGGGAAACTCACATTTCTGAACATATTTTACTGTGCCAAATTTTGTATTCACCTGCCCAAATTCAATTTTAAGTGTTTTGGCTCGAGTGGTTTTCTGGTTATAGGTGTTGTTTTAAAAATGTCTCGGTGGGGTGCCTTGGTGTGTGTAAATGGGGTGGTTTGGGTGAAACTTACTTTTCTGGGCATATTTCACCGTGCCATATTTTGTATTTACCTGCCCAAAAACATTTTTAAACATTTTGGCTCGGGTGGTTTTTGGTTTAAAAGTGTTGGGTGTGCTGGGTCAGTTGTGGGGCGCCAAATTGTGCTTTGCCAGTGGCGCCTAGCCTAGTCCGTGCTCGTGTGCGAGATCGTATGCGAATCGTGTGCGAGTTTGTGTCTAGGTCTGTGTTGCCCAGGGGCGCCAGTTGCTAGAAAAGTGGCGCCCGCTGGTCGTGTTGCCACGGGGCGCCAAAAGTCTTTGAGCCGCGGCGCTAGTGCCGTGTTGCACCGGGGGGCGCCAGAATGTGGGGAAAATGGCGCCTAGTGCTGCCAAGTGCCTAAGAGTGTGCTTTTTTGGTCCCTAAGTGACAGTTTGGTCCCTAGATGATGGTTTTGGTCCTAAATGGTGGTTTAGGTCCTTGAGTGAGGTTGAGTCCTCTAGATGAGATTAGTCCGCGGGACTTAATGGTGTTGAGAGTGTATAATGAGATGATTGAGAATGCCATGGGGGCATGAGCCGGAGGGCCAAGCCATGAGGGCTATAAAATGAGATTAATACTGAGGTAGGAGTTCATGCGTGAATTGAGCTGTTTGAGAATGTGTTTGTGTTGTTACATGGAGTCTCATGCATACATTCGGCTGCGGTCGTAGAGTTTATAAAATGATTGTGAAGCCTGAGGGCGGCCGGAGGGCCAGAGTCATGAGGACTCCATTATTGATGAGAATGCCGGAGGGCAAATATTGAGAACGCCGGAGGGCAAATGGTACCACATGCATAATTACATTGCATACATTCTCATGAATGCATGAATGTTATTGAGTGATGATTGGTGTGTTTGAGTATGCTGTGAACTGTGATTGTATATATTGCTTATTATCACTTTTATTATATAGTTCGAGACTCACCCTTTCTGTTGTTGTTTACTACAGGTAGTCATGAGTGAGGACTTGATATCTTCACTATTCCCCGAGTCGGTCTGCTCTGATACGTAGCACCTAGGGGATGGGGTTGTAGTTTGTTATTGCTTTGTTTTGCTCACTGTTGAGCTTTCATAATGTTATACTGTGTATTGTTGAGATTTGATGATTACTCCTTTGACATGTTGTTATTATTCCGCTGTGTAGTATGAGATATTATTTCCACATGTTTATGGTGTTACGTATGGATTTATGGTTATGAGCTGAATTGACCGTTGAGTGGTTTTAAGAGATAAATGTAGCATTCCATTTTAATGAAAAATGATTTTTAAATACTCTGATTTTGATTTAAATTACCGGGTAGAAATGGGGTGTTACACCTCCTCTCCCAGCATCAGCTCAACTAGTCGATCATACTCCAGCGCAAATTCAAGCTGCCAGTCACCTACTCAACGTGCTAGAACGCCGTAGCTGAGACTTGGTCCAACAGGAACAATCTCGGCTAGAAATGGTTGTACTGGCTAGAGCTCCTACCGTCCAACCCTCGGGACGAGCCCTGTAACACCCCTTTTCTACCCTTATATTACGTGTCATTTATCAGAGTAATTCTTTTTCAAAAATAAAATTTGTTTTAATTGATAGAAAAGAAATGCTACAGCTTCCTTAAAAACTCATCAAATATGCACTTTTCAAATTGGTGCAATCAAACATCAATTATGGAAAATTCCATCCTCATAAACACAATCGCAGCGGTCTAAACACCAACTCACCAAATACTCTCAAACACGTCTCAATGTAACAAATAAAGAAAAAATCAGCATACAACTATTAAACAAATTATCCAACTCCACGCCCCTAGGTGTTACAGTATCAGAGAGCGACACAACAATACATCCCAAAAACTAAAAGAATAAGGCAAAGAAGTCCTTCATTCGCGGGTACTGCAGCTGTTGCCACAATAGAGCAACATTCCAAGCGTAAGGGTGAGAATTTCAATGGAACATAATCGGATACATAATAGAGGGATGGGAATGCATAATCACACTGGTATCATCATCATCACCACATCATAATTACACAACACCACCAAATCACATCAAGAATAACTCACGCTTATGATTATGTATGAAAATGCAACCCACACGCGGGCATATGCATGATGGTACCATATCATCTTTAAAACCACTCAAGGCATATCTTCATCATAGAAGAAAAACCACTCAAGGCATAACATCATCAATATTAGTCATAGTATGCACATGCCATGAAATTCTATAACACATGTGCAACTCAATCAACACTCACCCGAGTACTCATCATCATCATCATAAAAGAAATAACCACTCAAGGCATGTCATCATAAAACACTCGTAGAGTGCATTCGTCATTCCCATCAAATCTTAAATCACACATCATCAAAATCACCCATAGCATGAACCGACACATTCATCAATATCATATAGTCACGTCATCATAAGCATATATATACATTACGGTTAGCTCTTAGTTTGTGGATTATAAAATAGTAAACTGATTGACCATGGGATTACTCAGGTAACTGGTACCACTTGCAATAGGCATTGGCCACATTTGCAAGGTTCTCGATGAATGCCCTTGTAAATACACGAAAGAAAGAAATTACGCCTTAGTGGTAAACCACGCCTAGCCATAGTCAAGGAGTACACTAATAGTATAACCTCTTACAGCATTCAATCATAAAATAAACTCGTAAAAAATTCGGTCCTTGACCAAAGAACAAAACTAGAGAAAATAAAGACTTTTTGAGGCGCGTAGAATTCAGGTAATCAAACAAAGAGAATTTTTCGAGCCAAAAACAAAGAAGAAAACAAGAAGATTTTAATACAAAAACTGCACCTCATTATTTTGTAAAACAGCATCAATTTTAGTAACAAAAACAGCAACTTATATTTTTGAAAAACAACACGATATATTCATAAAACAACATGACACAACTTAAGACACAGGTGAAAAATATTGATTTTTGATCTTGTTGGTTTAAAGTTAGAAATCGATTAGGCACGGGCACATAATAAATTATGTAATAGATTACCGACCTGTATTAACTTGATTTATAAAGCCAACAATCGATTCCCATCTCTTGGAAAGCCAACAATCGATTGCCCTATCTTGTTTTGAAGCAATGAATCGATTCCTATCTCTTTTGGAGAGCCAACAATCGATTCTTCCCTATGTCATTCAAGCTAATAATCGATTCCTCACCTATATCACTCAAGCTACTAATCGATTCCTCACCTAAAATTATTCTCACAACATTTTCATTTCCACGTCATCATTAATGAAAGATCATCGATATCATCAAACCCTATCAAATCATCAACATCATCAAAAATTATCAAGCAACATCAGAAATCATCAAACCTCATCAAAATCATCAACATCATCAAAAATTACCAAACAACATCAGAAATCATTAAACAACATCAAGAAACTCCACAAACCACATCACATACCCAATTATGTTAAATGAAACGCTCACCCTTACCTTAATTTAAACCGTAGGACTCCAATAACACCAAAATCACCCAAAATAGCAAGCTTTCCCTTCCTCTACTTCGCAATTAACGATGGATGTCCCTCCTTGAGCAACTTGCGAACCAACAACAACAAGCAATGAGGGATTGAAAATCACCACAATAGGAAAAGGAAAAAATTTGAGAAAGAAAGGACCAAAACCCCTTACCTCGAGCAACTTGAGAAGTTTCTCTCTTCTCCTTCCTTTCCTCTCCCACCACAAGCAACACCTCTTCTTTTCCTCTTCTGGTTGTTTTTCTTTTCTTTTCCTTCCTATGCAACTAAACCTAGTCTATTTATATTTTGGGCTCAAAAGGTTTGGGCCCTTTTACACCCTCCTTCCATCGCTTCCACCACTCCCTAACACAACAAAGAAGTTACCACATTATAACTCAATATAACTAAAATTAGTGCAACACTTTAAATAATTTAATCAATTACTTAATTAAATTATTGAGGTGTTACAACTCTCCTCCACTTAGGAAATTTCGTCCTCGAAATTCATACCTGAGTCAAATAGCTCTGGATAGGACTCCCTCATCCTGCTCTCTAGCTCCCAAGTCATGCTCTCACCAGCAGCTCCCAACCACACTACTTTGACCAACGCAATGTCTTTCCCTCTCAACACCTTCACCTCTCTATCATCAATCCTCACTGGCATCGCTCTCCACCGTGAGATTCTCCCGCACTCTACATCATCCATGTGAATCACATGAGACGGTTCGAATATACTTCCGGTTCGTGACACGTGGAATACATCGTGCAAGTTCGAAGATTAGGTGGCGAGCCACCCTATAAGCAACTTTTCCTACCCTCTCGGTGATTTGGCACACCCAATAAATCTAGAGTCAACTTCTTCGCTTTCAATGCACGCCCAACACCACATAAAGGCGTGACCCTCGTGAATACATGCTCACCACTGAAATTCCAAGTCCTTTCTCCTCCCGTCATGATAACTTTTCTCGCTGACTGGGACTCTTTCATTTTCTCCCCGATCATCTTAACCTTCTCTGTAGTCTCCTAACCAATTCCGGTCCAAGAACGACACTCTCACCGACTCATGCCAACACAACGGAGTCCTACACCTCCGCCCATACAATTGCCTCAAAAGGAGCCATCCCTATACTCGAATAGTAGCTGTTATTATAAGTGAACTCAATCAGTGGAAGGTGTGTATCCCACACACCTCCCTGCTCCAGCACACAAGCTCTCAGAAGATCCTCCAAAGACTGGATGGTTCTCTCTGTCGACCATCGACCGAGGATGATAAGTCAACTCAACCTCGGCTTGGACCCCAAAGCCTCCTCGTAAGCTTCCCCAAAACTCTGATGTAAACCGCGGGTCTCTATCCGACACAATACTCTTCTGAACCCCATGAAGCTTCACAATCACCGAATGTATATTCTAGCCAACTTTGGCACGTGATAGGTGATGTTGATAGGAATAAAGTGAGCGGACTTGGTCAACCTATCCACAATCACCCAAATAGAGTCAAACCTCTCACGGTGTTTGGCAACCTCATCACAAAGTCCATGGAAATGTCTGTCCCCACTTCCATTCCGAATCTCCAACGGTTGCATCAACCCCGCCGGCCTGGTGCTCAATCTTTGACTTCGCAAGTCAAACATGCGTATACAAATTGTGCTACATCCTTCTTCATACTGTGCCACCAAAACAGCTTTCTTCAAATCATGGTACATTTTCGTGGCACTGGATGAATACTTAACTTGCTCCTATGGCTCTCCTCAAGTATCATTCTCTTCATATCGGCATCATCGGAACACATATCCCGTCCCATGAATCTCAATACTCCCGAATCCAACCCAAATCCCCATCCACCGTCCGATCACCTCAACCAACAAATCCACCGGGCCACATCCGGTTTACGGCGTCTCGATATTAATCAAGAAGTCATTATCAATCCTCAAGATACCCACTGACACTCTGCGGTGTCACCTCACAAACCAGACTCAAATCACTTTAATTGCTCAATCAACTCCAATTCCTTCACCATCATTGTTGACATATGTAAAGTTTTCCGACTTAAAGCATCACCACGACATTAGCTTTGCTTGGGATGATAGTTCAAGCCGAAATCGTAATCTTTCAAAGAACTCTAACCAACGCCTCTGCCTCATATTCACTCCTTCTCGTCAAACAAGTACCTCAAACTCTTGTGATCACCGAACACCTCAAATGGGTACCATAGAGATAGTGCCTCCAAATCTTTAGCGCAAAACACAATAGCGGCTAGTTCCAAATCATGAGTAGGATAGTTCTTCTCATGTATCCTCAATCTGTCTGGGCGCATAAGCAACTACCTTCCCATCCTGCATCAATACACCTCCCAAACCCATCTTGGACGCATCACAGTATACAACAAAGGGTTGATCCGGCACAGGCAACACTAGCACCGGAGATGTTGTCAACCTCCTTTTCAACTCTTGGAAGCTCTCTTCACACTTAGCGTCCCACACAAAAGCTCTTCCCTTACAGTCAATTGGGTCAACGGAAGGGCTAGCTTGGAGAACCCCTCAATAAACCTCCTGTAGTAACCAGCCAACCCCAAGAAACTCCTAATCTCAGTCACAGACTTTGGGCTCTCCCACTGCAACACGGCATCAACCTTGGCTGGGTCTACAGCTATACCATCACCAGAGATAATGTGACCCAAGAAGCTTACCTCTTTCAGCCAGAACTCACACTTTGATAACTTAGCATAAAG
The DNA here is from genome assembly GCA_020916435.1 of Oxytropis ochrocephala. Lineage (NCBI taxonomy): Eukaryota > Viridiplantae > Streptophyta > Magnoliopsida > Fabales > Fabaceae > Oxytropis > Oxytropis ochrocephala. Next base: position 60,436,011 of record CM037089.1, on the reverse strand, counting down.
CTTTCTTTCTTTCAAGACCTCTCTAGCACTAACCTCAAGTGCTCAAGTGTTCCTCCTCGGACTTAGAGTACACCAAAGATATCATCAATAAACACAACCACAAACCGATCCAAATAGCTATGGAAGATCCTGGTTCATGTACTCCATAAACACCCCGGTGCATTTGTGACACCAAACGGCATTACAGAGTACTCATAATGCCCATACCTCGCCCCTGACGCGTCTTACGGATGTCTTCATCCTTCACCTTGATCTCGATGATAACCCGACCTCAAGTCAATCTTGCTAAAAACCTTAGCACCCACCAGCTGATCCATCAGATCATCAATCCTCGGAAGAGGATATTTATTTTTAATAGTTACCTTGTTCAGTTGCCTTTAATCCACGCACAGACGCATGCTCCCATCCTTCTTCTTAACCAACAAAACTGGAGCCCCCCATGGTGACACACTAGGCCTCACAAACTTCTTCTCAAGAAGCTCCTCTAACTCGCTTCTTCTTGATTCGCATAACCTCGGTTGACATTCTATGCGGTGCCATAGACACAGGCCTAGTGCCAGGCACAAGCTCAATCCCAAACTCTACTTCCCTCTCTGGTGGTGTAACACCTAAATAATTTAATTACGTAATTGATTAAATTATTTAAAGTGTTGCACTAAATTTAATTATATTGAGTTATAATATGGTGGTTATTTTATTGTGCTAGGGAGTGGTGGAAGCGCTGGAAGGGGGGTGTAAAAAGGGCCCAAGCCTTTTGAGCCCAAAATATAAATAAACTAGGCTTAGTTGCAAAGGAAGGAAAAGAAAAGAAAAACAACAGAAGAGAAAAGAATAGGGTTTTGCGCCGTGGGAAGGAGAGGAAGGAGAAGAGAGAAACTTCTCAAGGTTGCTCAAGGTAAGGGTTTTGGTCCTTTCTTTCTCAATTTTTTTCCTTTTCCTGTTGTAGTGATTTTCAATCACTCATTGCTTGTTGTTGTGGTTCGCAAGTTGCTCAAGAAGGAGCACCCATCGTTGATTTCGAAGGAAAGGAAGGGAAAGCTTGCGATTTGGGTGATTTTTGGTGTTAGTGGAGTCCTACGATTCAATTTAAGGTAAGGGTGAGCGTTTCATCTAACATAATGGGATATATGATGGGTTTTGTTGGGTTTTGATGTCGTATGATGTATTATTGTTGTTATCACGTGATTAAAATTATGGGATGATGAATTGAGTTTCGAATTGTGTGAGTTGATGGGGTTAAAATCGATTTCCATGTGTTTTGGTGAATTAGAATTGTTGCTGTTTGCCTTGTTTAATTAGGCGTGGTGGTTGTTTTAATTGGATATAGTGCTGATTTTCTTGAAAATACAAGGGGCTGTTTTGGTGAATTAATTTGTTGCTGTTTGCTTTGTTAAATCATATGTTATTGCTGTTTTAAGTGGAATATAGTTGCTGTTTTTCAGAAAAATATAAGGTGTTGTTTTGATTATTAAATTGTTGCTGTTTTGTTAACAAATAATTAATGTTTCATGAAAATATATAGTGCAGTTTTTATAATGGAATATAGTTGCTGTTTTTGTGAAAATATATATATAGTGCAGTTTTTATAACTGAGTATAGTTGCTGTTTTGTGAAAATATATAGTGCAGTTTTTATAACTGAGTATAGTTGTTGTTTTGTGAAAATATATAGTGCAGTTTTTATAATTGAGTATAGTTGTTGTTTTTGTGAAAACATATATAGTGCAGTTTTTATAATTGAGTATAGTTGCTGTTTTTGTGAAAATATATAGTGCAGTTTTTATAATTGAATATAGTTGCTGTTTTTGTGAAGATATATAGTGCAGTTTTTATAGTTGAATAATAGTTGCTGTTTTGCGCAATATATAGTGCAGATTTTCAAAAATTATAAGTTGCTGTTTTGTCACTAAAATGGGTGCTATTTTGCGAAATATATAGTGCAGATTTTCAAAAATGTAAGTTACTATTTTTGTCACTAAAATCAATGCTACTTTACGAAATATATAGTGTAGATTTTCAAAAATATAAGTTGCTGTTGGTTATTAAATTGATGTTGTTTTTATGAATACAAGTTGCTGTTTTACGAGAATAGGAGCTACTGTTTTCTCTAATTTTGTTGTTGGTCAAGGACCGAATTTTCTGAGCTTGTTTTATGATTGAGTGGCTGTAAGAGGTTATACTACTAGTGAGCTCCTTGACTATGGCTAGATTGTGGTTTACCACTAAGGCCAGAATTTCTTTCACTGGTGCATTTACAAGGGCATCACTGAGAGCCTCGCAAATGTGGCCAATGCCTCTTGCGAGTAGTACCAGTTACCTGAGTAATCCCATAGTCAATCAGTTTACTATTTTATAACCCACAAAACTAAAAGATAAGTGATCAATGATGATGTGTTATTTAATGATTGTGATGTGAATGACGAATGCACTCTACGAGTGTTTTATGATGATGTGCTATTTGATGAGTGTGATGCGAATGACGAGTACACTCTACGAGTGTTTTATGATGACGTACCTTGAGTGGTTATTTGTTTTATGATGACATGCCTTGAGTGGTTATTTGTTTTATGATGATGATGATGAGTACCCCGAGTGAGTGTTGGTTGAATTGCACATGTGTTATAGGATCTCATGGCATGTGCATACTATGACTTATATTGATGATGATATGCCTTGAGTGGTTCTCTTCTATAATGAAGATATGCCTTGAGTGGTTTTAATGACGATATGGTACCATCATGCATATGCCCGCGTGTGGGTTGCATCTTCATACATGAACATAATTGTGAGTGGTGCTGTTGTGATTTGCGCTGGTGTTGTGATTATGATGTGGTGATGATACTTTGTGGTTGTCCCTTCTTATTACTCTATTGTGTATCTGATTATGTTCCTTTGAAATTCTCACCCTTCTCGCTTGGAATGTTGCTCTATTGTGGCAACGCCGCAGGTACCCGCGAGTGAAGGCCGCAGTGCCTTATTCTTTAATTTTTGGGCTGTAATGTTGTGTCGCTCTCTGATACTGTAACCCCTAGGGACGTGGAGTGGGATAATTGGTTTAATAATTGTATGCTGATTTTTAATTGTTACAGTGAGACGTGTGTGAGAGTATTTGGTGAGTTGGTAGTTATACCGCTGCGATTGTGTTTTATGAGAATGGGATTTTCCATAACATGATGTTTGATTGCACAAATTGAAGAGTGCATTATTTGATGAGTTTTTAATGAAGTGTAGCATTTCTTTTCTATCAAGTAACGAAAATTTATTTTTAAGAAAAAGGAATTACTCTGATAAATGACACGTAATATAAGGGTAGAAAAGGGGTGTTACAGGTGGCACACTAGGAATCTCATCAGGAAACACTTCAGGGAACTCACACACCACCTGCAACCCATCAATCACAGCTTGGTTCTCAGCAGACATGGACGCCATCAAAGCAAACAACTGACCACCCTCTTTCATTACCCCGCGCAATTGCTCAGCAGACAGCAAAGCAGACTCTTCCTCTTCAGGAAGAAGAAAACTTACAGACTTACTAGAACAGTTGATATGCACATGGTTATCTACTAACCAGTCCATGCCCAGAATCACATCCAACCCACCCAAAGGCAAACAAATCGATCAACTGAAAATCTCTCCGAAGACTGACAGAGGACACCTAGCACACATTAGAAAAGTAGTTACCGAACCCTTAGCTGGAGTGTCGATAACCATCCCTCTCTCCATAACAGACAATACTAAATTCAACTTTTCAAAGACAAGCGAATAATAAAAGAGTGCGTAGCACCCGTGTCAACAATAGCAATTAATGGTGTACCATAGATGAAACATGTACCTCTAATCGCATTGGGTCCTCTCAACTCGCCAAAGGCAAAAACTCTCCCAGCTGGATCGCTCTTTCTTTGGCTTCAGGGACACTTTGTGTATTGATGTGACCACTCTCCCCACAATTAAAGCACAAAGACCTCCTTCTTATCACGGTTGGAAGCCATGTGTCCCTCTTTTCCACACTTGTAACATCTCTTTTTCTCATTATTCGGACAATCTGACTCTTATGGCTCGCTTTCCCACACGTGTAACAAGTAACACCGGCCGCAAAGATCTCCCCACTTCGCTTAGACCCACCAACAAATTTACCAACAAACTTCCCTTTGCCCTTACCAAAGAGCACACCTCATATGGCTTCCCCCGACCCGAAAAATTCTTTTGCCTTTCCTTCATAACTCTGGAGAAGGCATTATTGTCCTCTTCAAAAATTCTGGCACTGTTAACAAACAATGGGAATACACGATCTGCCGATACCCTATAGCTCTCTTAATGTCAAGACGCAACCCGCTTTTCAAACTTGATGCATTTGGAGAACTCAAGACCTCTCCATCATAGTGTGGATAAAACTTGGACAGTTCAGTAAACTTTGCAGCATACTCAATTACAGTCATGCTACCTTGCTCAAGTCTCAAAAACTCCACCTCTTTCTTTCCACGGACATCTTCCGGATAATATTTCCTCTTGAACTCCCTCTCAAATACTGCCCACGTGATCTCCTCATTGCCAGTCGTCAACCCCTGACTAGTTTGTCCTCCACCAATCATAAGCCTCTTTCTTCAACATGTGTGTGCCATAGCGAACCTTCTGGGCATCGGTGCAATCCATGACACGGAATATCCGCTCCATCTCACTTAGCCACTCAAGAGCACCATCAGGATTATACCCGCCTTCAAAAGTAGGAGGGTTCTCACGCCGAACGTGGCCGCACTACGCGCCCATCACCCATAGCATTGGGTATGTTACCCACAACCCCATCAATAGCTCCGCAAGGCAAAGAAGTGCAACATCGTTCCGGCCCCGCCATTCTAGTACCGCAATGTAAAAACAAAAATCAGAAACGAGTAACAAAGCTCAAATGTTACTCAACTTGACGACTCAACCACCGGCGGACAGACCGAAACGCTTCTGATACCACTAATGTAACACCCCTTTTCTACCCTTATATTACGTGTCATTTATCAGAGTAATTCTTTTTCAAAAATAAAATTTGTTTTAATTGATAGAAAAGAAATGCTACAGCTTCCTTAAAAACTCATCAAATATGCACTTTTCAAATTGGTGCAATCAAACATCAATTATGGAAAATTCCATCCTCATAAACACAATCGCAGCGGTCTAAACACCAACTCACCAAATACTCTCAAACACGTCTCAATGTAACAAATAAAGAAAAAATCAGCATACAACTATTAAACAAATTATCCAACTCCACACCCCTAGGTGTTACAGTATCAGAGAGCGACACAACAATACATCCCAAAAACTAAAAGAATAAGGCAGCAAGTCCTTCATTCGCGGGTACCTGCAGCGTTGCCACAATAGAGCAACATTCCAAGCAGAAGGGGTGAGAATTTCAATGGAACATAATCAGATACATAATAGAGGGATGGGAACAGACAATCACACGGTATCATCATCATCACCACATCATAATTACACAACACCAGCTCAAATCACATCAGCAACAACTCACAGTTATGATTATGTATGAAAATGCAACCCACACGCGGGCATATGCATGATGGTACCATATCATCTTTAAAACCACTCAAGGCATATCTTCATCATAGAAGAAAAACCACTCAAGGCATAACATCATCAATATTAGTCATAGTATGCACATGCCATGAAATTCTATAACACATGTGCAACTCAATCAACACTCACCCGGAGTACTCATCATCATCATCATAAAAGAAATAACCACTCAAGGCATGTCATCATAAAACACTCGTAGAGTGCATTCGTCATTCCCATCAAATCTTAAATCACACATCATCAAAATCACCCATAGCATGAACCGACACATTCATCAATATCATATAGTCACGTCATCATAAGCATATATATACATTACGGTTAGCTCTTAGTTTGTGGATTATAAAATAGTAAACTGATTGACCATGGGATTACTCAGGTAACTGGTACCACTTGCAACAGGCATTGGCCACATTTGCAAGGTTCTCAGTAATGCCCTTGTAAATACACCGATGAAAGAAATTACGCCTTAGTGGTAAACCACGGTCTAGCCATAGTCAAGGAGTACACTAATAGTATAACCTCTTACAAAGAATTCAATCATAAAATAAACTCGTAAAATTCGGTCCTTGACCAAAGAACAAAACTAGAGAAAATAAAGACTTTTTGAGGGGCGTAACGGTAATCAAACAAAGAGAATTTTTCGAGCCAAAAACAAAGAAGAAAACAAGAAAATTTTAATACAAAAATCGCACCTCATTATTTTGTAAAACAAAGATCAATTTTAGTAACAAAAACAAAGAACTTATATTTTTGAAAAACAACACGATATATTCATAAAACAACATGACACAACTTAAGACACAGTGTGAAAAATATTGATTTTTGATCTTGTTGGTTTAAAGTTAGAAATCGATTAGGCACGGGCACATAATAAATTATGTAATAGATTACCGACCTGTATTAACTTGATTTATAAAGCCAACAATCGATTCCCATCTCTTGGAAAGCCAACAATCGATTGCCCTATCTTGTTTTCAAGCAAAGAATCGATTCCTATCTCTTTTGGAGAGCCAACAATCAATTCTTCCTTATGTCATTCAAGCTAATAATCAATTCCTCACCTATATCACTCAAGCTACTAATCGATTCCTCACCTAAAATTATTCTCACAACATTTTCATTTCCACGCATCAAGTTACAAAGATCATCGATATCATCAAACCCCATCAAATCATCAACATCATCAAAAATTATCAAGCAACATCAGAAATCATCAAACCTCATCAAAATCATCAACATCATCAAAAATTACCAAACAACATCAGAAATCATTAAACAACATCAAGAAACTCCACAAACCACATCACATACCCAATTATGTTAAATGAAACGCTCACCCTTACCTTAATTTAAATCGTAGGACTCCAATAACACCAAAATCACCCAAAATAGCAAGCTTTCCCTTCCTCTACTTCGCAATTAACGATGGATGTCCCTCCTTGAGCAACTTGCGAACCAACAACAACAAGCAATGAGGGATTGAAAATCACCACAATAGGAAAAGGAAAAAATTTGAGAAAGAAAGGACCAAAACCCTTACCTTGAGCAACTTGAGAAGTTTCTCTCTTCTCCTTCCTTTCCTCTCCCACCACTAGTAACAACACCTCTTCTTTTCCTCTTTCTCGTTGTTTTTCTTTTCTTTTCCTTCCTATGCAACTAAACCTAGTCTATTTATATTTTGGGCTCAAAAGGTTTGGGCCCTTTTTACACCCTCCTTCCATCGCTTCCACCACTCCCTAACACAACAAAGAAGTTACCACATTATAACTCAATATAACTAAAATTAGTGCAACACTTTAAATAATTTAATCAATTACTTAATTAAATTATTGAGGTGTTACAAGCCCCACCAGGTTCACCCCAAACCGCTGTCTCTCGCCCACACCGAACTCTGCCACGATGCTGATAACTCTATTTTAAACTTAGTAAATTGCTCTCTTTCAAGTAAAGATAAGAAGTTTATATAGTATTTTGTGTGATATATGATAACTTGAGTGATTGACATGGTTATAGTTGTTAATAGGCCATTTTGGATATATTGTGGTATGTTTGATGTTTATGCTCAGTGCAGTCTACAGATCCTGCATCAATGCTCCTGCATCTATGCTCCTGCATTGATCCTGCACTGAATCTGCACTACTTGGTGAGTGAGCAGCTAGCTACTTGTGCATCCACTTGCATTGCTGACCTCATGCTTGGTCCCCTAAAGCCGAACCACTTTATATAGTAGGCACCTACCATTCACACATAGCCATAGGGATAGCTTTGAAGAGTCATCAACATAGGGACACATGTTCATACATCATTGGACCTCCCTATATACTTGGTCAAAGATCTCAACTTGGGGATCAACCTCTGAAAAGCAACTACAGCTCAATCCTCTCAAGATTACTTCAACATGAAGGAAGGAAACACCTCTATTGAAGACTATAAAAGGACCTCACATCTTCATTTGGAAATATATCACAATCCATAAGTTAGATCAAAATTTCAATATACATAGTTAGTTTCTATTTTATAAGAGGGAAAGGAAGGAATTAACAAATCCTCCTTACTTCGATTTCATAGTGTTTGTATAGTGCTAAGGAATAATGCTAGTGCATTGCTAGGAGAATTCATACAAAGGGCTTCAACTTGTGTAACTTCTATCTTGTTGTTTCTGTTTTGTGATTTCAATTATATAAACATGTTTCATTCAGTTTATATTTACCTTGCAATGTCTATTGTTAGCTAAATCTCTCTTAGTTGGAATGTTCTAATCATTTAATGAGCTTTTAAGTAAGTATGATGCATGTATGTAATGATTGTACTTTAGTTCTTGTTTGATAATATTTTCAACACTTATTTTGAGATTGATCACTTAGAATAAGTAGATTTGTAAGAGTAGACATGGCTTACAATTAAGAACTCAAGAACTAATATGGGTAAGTGTTTTACATAAAGGAAACTTTGTGAAAACCATGCTAAGACCTAGACATAGGATAGTATAGTCCATAGGGTGATACTGTGGGTACTTAAGATACAAGATTGAACTTATTTAAGCATGCCTAGACATAGGAAGCTTGTAATGAAACTCAAGAAAGTGACTGAAAGGCACATAGCTAATGTAATAAAGATTCAAGTCAAATTTGCATCACATACTGCATCAAACACTTAAAAGTAATTTACTTGATAAAGACATTCCAACTAACTTCTCTCATTTACTAACTTGATTGTGATCACACCAATCCCCACTTTAAATTATTATTTGGTTACCTTACACTTTATTACTTTGTATTAAATTTTAAAAGAGAGTTTTTCAATCTCTGTGGGTTCGATCTTTTATACTACTTGTTTTAGACTGTGTATACTTGCACATGCTTTTTTCCAACACCAAGTTTTTGGCGCCGTTGCCGGGGATTGAAGTAAATTCTTTTTAAAATTCTGATATATAGTAATTTAGTGTGTATATAATTCTGTATTTGTAGTTTCTATCATGCGAGAACACATGGTGCTTTAGTATATAGGACCAGAAACAGGACACCAGAATATAGCTTAGACCCAGAAATAGAAAGGAGATTTAGGAGATTGCTAAGACTCCAAAAGCAAAATCAACAAGCCTGCAACATGTCTTACAGTGAAGAACAAAGCTCAAGGCCACACTCAGTGAGACGAGTCCCTGGTTCACATCAAGCTACTGAAGAAGATCATAGAGAAAATCTCATCCACATGGATCACATAGGTATGATTAATGATAGAGATAGACCTATGAGGGATTATGCTCAATTTGATCATCAAAACATGCAAACTAGCATATCTAGACCTCATATTGATGCCATGCATTTTGAATTTAAGCCTATGATGTTTCAAATGCTTCAAATTATTGGTCAATTTGGAGGATCTCCTCATGAAGATCCTCATTTGTATTTAAGGCAATTTCTAGAAGTATGTAGTAATTTTATCATACCTGGTGTTAGTGAAGATGCATTTAGATTAAGGTTGTTTCCTTATTCCTTGAAAGATAGAGCTAAGGCTTGGCTAAATTCTTTAGAGCCTAACTTTATCCATTCATGGAATGAAATGGCTGAGAAATTTTTAGGAAAATATTTCCCACCTATCAAAAATGCCAAGATGAGAATTGATATTACTTCTTTTAGCTAAAAAGAATTTGAATCTTTATTTGAAGCATGAGAAAGATGGAAGGAACTTTTAAGAAAATGCCCTCATCATGGTTTACTTGTTATTATTCAAATGAAACATTTTATAATGGTTTAGAACCTCAAACCAGAATAATGCTTTATGCATCATCTGGTGGAGTGTTATTAAATCTGTCATACAATGAAGCATGTGAATTAATTGATAGAATAGCAGCTAATAGCTCTAGTTGGCCTACTGAGAGGGTAAGTGCCCAAAAGAAATCATCAGGGGTACATGAAATTAATGATATATCAGCCTATCGGCTCAAGTAGCCACTCTAGCTAACTTGATGAAAAACTTCACTTCTGGCAATGCTACTGCATCTAATGCAGCTGCATCACCAGACAGCACTGCAGCAGCAGTAGAACAAGTACCTCCAGGAACCCCTAGTTGTGTGTACTGTGGAGAAGGTCACTTGTATGATGAGTGTTCTAGCAACCCTATCTCTGTAAATTATGTAGGTTATAATAAGAATAACAACCCTTATTCCAACACTTATAATCCTGGTTAGAAAGATCACCCAAATTTTAGATTGAGCAACAATAGTGCACCTGCACCTAGAACTGCACCAACTACCCCACCGGGATTCCCAGCTCAGAATAACCAAATAAACTCTCAACCTACCACTGAGAATTCTCTAGAATCCATGCTTAATGGGAGGCAACCCATCATTTTTAAGTATTTTTGTTCAATTTTATGTTTTCAATTGTTTTGTAGGAATGCAGGATACTAATGTAGCTGCATCAATGCACCTGCATTGCAGAAGAAATTTGCCCTGCATCAAAAATTTCAAAAATTTGAAGAATGTGATTAAGTGTGAGTCTTAAGGCATCAGGAAGATCAAAGGGAAGTTAAGCAAGATAAATGATGTGTTAGTAGCCAAAGATGACACATGGCATGATGCATGCTCAACACGCAAGACATAACGGCTACCTACAAACTCCACTCCTTCTTCCTGAAACATTAAAGCCTTAATCTTACTACCGTTATCCCTTCTTCGCAAAACCTCACAAATTTCTCTCATTCTAGAAACAGTTACTCCTCACATTCTCATCTCCATTTTTTCAATCAAAAACAATCAAAGACCTAGAAATTGAAGAATCAAAATGGTGAAGAAGCAATCAGCACATAAATCATCAAGCAAGCATACCAAAACTCCCCAGAAAGAGAAGATAGTCATGCATGCAGGATCATCATCAAGCAAGAAAGGCAAAGCCAAAGAATCAACATCGAGACTGATGATAATGCACATCTATGGATGATGCATCTTCTGCCTGAAAGAGGATATGATTTGAAGAAGGCTAGCCCATCATTCATGTCAACAGTGGCCAATCTCAACTGGGATCATTTCGTTCTTCCAAGAGGAGGCTACATTGTAGATTTGGTGAGAGAATTCTATGCTGGAATTACACCACAAGAAGGAACAAAGCATTCCTACACTTCTATGGTGAGAGGTAAACTTGTACACTTTCATGCAAAGAAATTGAATGAACATTATATGCTGAGATATAATGGAATTGAATTTGAAAACAAAGTGGCCAAGGCCTTTAAGAAAGATATGGAAGAAGTGAAAAGTAGGATTGCAATACCAGGATCTGTTTGGGAAAAATTCACACCTAATGAAATCAAACTTAGAAGCACATATCTGATAGATGCATTTGGAAATTGGCATTTGTTCATAGCAACTTCAGTCTTACCTACATCACACACATATGCAATGACCAAAGAGAGATTGATCTTGCTAGATACAATTCTCTTCGAGGGGAATGTTGACATAGGTAGATTGATTGCTAGGGAAATTCTTGCATGCACAACCAAATCAAAGGGATTTCTATTTTTCCCTTATCTCATTACTGAGTTATGCATGAAAGAAGTTGTTCCAAAGGGGTGTTACAAAAACAAAGTGGCCAAGGCCTTTAAGAAAGAAATGGAAGAAGTGAAAAGTAGGATTGCAATACCAGGATCTGTTTGGGAAAAATTCACACCTAATGAAATCAAACTTAGAAGCACATATCTGATAGATGCATTAGGAAATTGACATTTGTTCATAGCAACTTCAGTCTTACCTACATCACACACATATGCAATGACCAAAGAGAGATTGATCTTGCTAGATACAATTCTCTTCGAGGGGAATGTTGACATAGGTAGATTGATTGCTAGGGAAATTCTTGCATGCACAACCAAATCAAAGGGAGATTTGAATGTTGACATAGCCTCCCATGAACAAAGAAAATTCCCACCTGGAGATTTGAATGCTAAAATGAAAGTGAGATTGAGAAATGTAAGAGGCCCTGCACCTGCAATGCAAGAGCATCACATGCAGAAGCAACTTGCAGTCTGGAAATTTTTGAATGATCAACATGATTGGCTACAACTTGTATTTGACAAGATGTTTGATATTGTGGGCCAAGTTAATGCCCCTGAATTTCCAAGTTGGGTGCTCAAGATCAAGGAGAAGAAGAGGAAGAGAAACAAGTGAGGAAGAAGAGAAAGAAGAGGAAAAGGAGAAAGAACCTAGTACCAAGAAAAAGGTGACTAGGAAACAAGCAAAAGGAAAGAAGAAGGTAGTGATGGAACCTAAAATTGAAGAGTTGTATGACTCAGATACTGAGGATGAGGAATTAGAGAAAGAAATGGATAAAGAAGTGGAAGAAAATGAGGAAGAAAGTGATGATGAAATTGATGAAGAAGAAGAGGAACATGCTAGAGGTGTGATTCTAGAAGAGATAGCTAGACAGAAATATGCCAAACAAACACCACAAGCCCAACAAGAAACCACTCATACTTCACCTATCTTAAAACTTGGTAAACGTGGTGGAAGTTACAAAGATGATGGGAGAGATGGAGTGTGGCAGTTACCAATGGTTAAAAACGACAGCGCACTCAAGTACTGGTACGCAGAAAAGTAAGTCTCTTGTCAAAGTTAAAAAAAATGATGACGTTATATTATTTGATAGAGAATTGTCGAAGAGAAGTCAAAAAACATCATTTTCTACCTTTGCTCACGCCTCAGTCGAAAACTACATTTTTGGGGGGCAATTTGTTAGCCTGTATTTTCAACAGGCTAAATAAATGCAGTCAATAAGGTTGACTTAGGTATTTTGAAGAGAAGATTGATGGCCTTCGACGCTCAAAGATAGTTTTCGACCATCACAGGGACTTGGCGAAGAGCGAAGACATGAGGGCTACGATTCGACGAAAAACCAAAAGTTAGAAGTGATTTCGCGCAAGGGAGACACCGTCGAACTGTATTTGAAGATGCGGTCGAAGGGCGTGATTTTCACGTTGTCGGGCTAATCGGCGCTTTATCCGATCGCTTATTGTTTTTAAATTCAAATTGTTCAGTTGCTTTGTTTCCCTCCCTGTATATATACTAGTTTTCCATATGGAAAACGGGTCACAACCCCAACATACAATTTCTTACGCTCAAACTTCCAGCGCTATAGAAAACTTAGCACAAGAAGCGAATGTATGGATCTGTGCACCAACTCTTTATATTTCCTTGCAATTTAAGTTCTTTTCTTTTCTTTGAATTTCCAATTGCCTTTTATTTTATTTCCCTTTTACGAATTCCTTGGCGTTCAAGGCAATTCTTTGTTTCTTTTGTTTCATTTTGTTTGGTTACGCGAAGAACACCAATTTCCTACTACTAATCATATAAGATCTTAAGCACAATATGTCCTGATATTCACTGGTTGATCTCGCAAGTAATTAATTCAGACCAGCGGTTGTTTACCAAATTTCACCGTAAACAAATTGGCACGCCCGGTGGGACCAATTGTGCTAAATCTTTTCATATCTGAATAATTCTTGGGTCAGTTTATGCATTTGAGAAGTGGAAAAACAATTTCTACAATGACACGTTCAGGTTCAAACAATGCCTCAACATCAAATGCACAAAATCCACAGAATTCTCAAGAACAAGCGTCACAAGGTGATGCTAACGCTGCAACCGTCGTAGGAGTAACTGCTCCTATGCCTGTTTTGACACCAGTCGGAGTAACCGCTCCTGTGTTCATCAACGAACCCCGTAATGGTAAATCCAATGGTCGGAAGTTCATTCGACACACGGTTTCAAAATCTTTCACAGTTTAGAGGTTATCCATATGGTATGCCAACGGCTATGATGGCAGGCCTTCAAACAAACATGTCAACATACGCCGATACGATGGGAACCACTTTCTCCCCAATACATGGTTCTCCAGAGAGTGTTTTTGGTCAAAATGCTCAACCTCTTTTAACTACATCATCATTGTTGGCACTTAGACAACAGATGGATGATAGTAATCATGACATGGTTAACATGTTAACTCAACAGATATGCATTGTATTTAACCCGTTGATTCAGAACACAAACCAGAGTTACCAAATGTTGGCTAACCAAATGGGTAGAATTGCAGACTTCTTTGGTACTCCACCAGTGCAAAACCAACTTGTGCCACAAATTCATCTGAATAGGCATGGTGAAGTTCCTGTAAACCAGGCACAGCCAATGGCTATTGAACAGCTTGTGGCAAGGGAAGCCGAAGCGATCCCTGAAGTAGTCTTGGTTAATAGGGGTCAAAATGCTGACGAAGTAGTTAGACAAGTGCAACAAAATAATTTTGGTCTTCAGAATAACTTGACCAACCTTGTTGAAACGATTCTAGCACAGAATGGCGTGAACTTAGGCCTGCATAGGCCTAATTTTATTTCACCTTTGTCAGAAAATGTGCTACAAACTGAACTGCCTACAGGATGGAAAATCCCAAAGTTCACAAAATTTGCTGGAGAAACTAGCGAATCAACTGTCGAACATGTTGCCCGTTATCTAACTGAGGCAGGGGATTTGGCTCATAATGAGAATTTAAGACTTAAGTGTTTTCCAAATTCTCTAACAAAGAATGCTTTCACGTGGTTTACTACGCTTTCCCCTCATTCCATATTTAATCAAAGCGATTAGAAAAAGCATTCCATGAAACGCTTTTATATGGGCCAGTAAAAAATTAGCCTTAAAGAATTGGTCGGCGTTCGACGCAAAGTGGCTGAGTCTATTGATGATTATCTCAATAGGTTTAGACTTCTCAAGGCGAGGTGCTTTACTCAAGTGCCTGAATATGAGTTAGTTGAAATGGCTGCGGGTGGATTAGATTACTCTATAAGAAAGAAGTTAGATACTTCCCACCTGAGAGACATGACACAACTTGCTGATAGAGTTCGACATGTTGAAAGTTTAAAAGCTGGAAAAACTAGAACTAACAAGTTCAATAAGAAAGAAAAGGTCGCTTATGTTGAACAACATGATAGTGACCAAGAGTTCGACATTTCTTATGGAGAAGTCGAAGAGGAGGTTAACGTCATTTGAATTAAAACACGGACCTCCTTATGCTTGTAAAGTGTTAAAGCCTTCGGACGGGAAAAATCCTGTTGAACCAAAAAATGATAGATTTGTTGCAAAAACTTACTCTTTCGATGTTTCAAAATGTGATCAAATATTTGATCTATTAGTTGCTGATGGTCAGTTAATAGTCCCTAAGGGCCTAAAGATACCACCATTAGAACAACAAAAGAAAAGAGGTTATTGCAAATATCATAATTATTTAGGCCATAACACTTCTCAATGTGTTCTTTTCAGGGATCTAGTTCAGAAAGCACTGAACGATGGAAGGCTGAAGTTTGGAGATAAATCAAAGCCTCCAATGAAGATAGACACTGATCCTCTTCCATCGGCGGAGGCCTTTTATGCTGAACCTTTTGAGATTCATATGGTCGAAGCTGTGGGGGTTGCCACTACGAGCAATGGTGTTAAAGTAGCTACTGACTTTCCAAAAGCTGATGTCGAAGTGGTCACTAAAGACAAATACAATGAAAAAATTCAAGTGGTTTACCCTAGGGCTGAGGAGGAACTCATTGATTTCCTTAACCGTTGCAAGATCAACAATACTGAAGTCATGCTATGCCCAAGGTGTAGTTCTGTGTTTGATAAGGAAGCTGCTAAGAGTTTGGAAGGTTTTGACCCTCAGTTGAAAAGAAAAGGAAAATCGGTCGACAAGAGGCCTAAGTTCAACTTCAACAAAAGAGGAATTCCTTACAAAGTGGTGCCTTCGACAAAGCAGCCACAGAAATTTCAAATTAAGAGTTATGTACCACCAAGCACTGCCCCAGTTGGGAAGTGGGTTCATCCAAGGTCTTCTGTGGAGAAGTGGGTATCTACAGGAAAAAGAAATGTGGGTTACGTCTCTACAAAGGAAAGAGGAAGTTCAAGTGGAGCTAGTCAGAACAAGGTTGCAGGGCCAAAGAAGTATGCATACAACAACAACTACAAAGGCAAGAATCCCATGACTAGAACACAATGGCGCAGGTATCAACGCCAAAAGGAAATATTTGAGACAACAAAGGTAAATCTGCATATAGCAAAAAGGGTAAGCAAATAGAATCCAAGGTTGAAGTGCAAAGGAAACCAGCAACAGAAAGGATCTTTCCTCCATTGTCAGTTGTCAAAGAAGGTTTGAGTATTGAGAAAGCTCATAATGACAAAGAGGGTTTCGATTTAGATGAAGACGTAGGGTCTGATTTTTTTTGATTATGAACCAGACTTTAATGTCCTATGTAGTGTGGTCTCAATACTCCCTATTGAGTTTGATATGGTATCTGATGTGAATGAGGTCGAAGGAGAGTTCGATGAAGATATGACGAATGATGTTTGAGAGACCAGATGGTGGAATGATGTACTGTAACATCCCAGACTGCTTCTAGAATTGTTGACTGCCCCCACGAACCAACACGAGTCTTTTCAGCATGCTTTGTCCTCACTTAGATGCTTTCTGGAAAACTTCCCAGAAGGTCACCCATCCCACTACTACTCCAAGCCAAGCACGCTTAACTATGGAGTTCTTATGGGATGGGCTCCCGAAAAGAAGATGCATCTTGTTGGTATAGGTAATCCAAATAAATTCTTTTAAGCCTTCCTTCAACTGCATGCGACCCCATACCGCACGACCCTCGTGATCCTCTCATTCCAAAGGCGTATTCGGTTCATTCACGTGCCCGCCGCTTTGAAGCCGCCAGAGTCGCTCTTTGCCATGCCACCTTTTTGGGCACCGGCGATCACTCCCGCCCTCGTCACCCCGGATGTCACATGCCCACTGGCTTACGCTTGGTTCGCCCTCGAACCACACCGTCTCGAGAGAGGTCTGCTTTGCTCTCGATACCATTTGTAACATCCTGCATCGCTTCTAGAACTGCTGATCGCCCCACGAACCAACACGAGTCTTTTCAGCATGCTTTGTCCTCACTTAGATGCTTTCCGGAAAACTTCCCAGAAGGTCACCCATCCCACTACTACTCCAAGCCAAGCACGCTTAACTATGGAGTTCTTATGGGATGGGCTCCCGAAATGAAGATGCATCTTGTTGGTATAGGTAGTCCAAATAAATTCTTTTAAGCCTTCCTTCAATCAGCATGCAGGTCCCATACCGCACGACCTCGGGATCCTCTCATTCCAAAGTCGCGTATTCGGTTCATTCACGTGCCCCTTCGCTTTGAAGCTGCCAGGAGTCGCTCTTTGCCATGCCACCTTTTTGGGCACCGGCGATCACTCCCCGCCCTCGTCAGCCCCGGATGTCACATGTACCATCTTAAACCTTTGTTTATCCAAGCGAAGGTCAACAATGTGGGCGTCAACAAAGTGCTCGTTGATGGTGGGGCTGCTGTAAACCTGATGCCTCAGTGTATGCTACCAAAAATTGGTAAATCAGAAACTGATTTGAGGCCTCACAACATAGTGTTGACTAACTATGAAGGAAAATCAGGGTACTCTCTTGGAGCGCTTGAGGTAGAGCTTGTGGTTGGTAGTGTCAATAGGCTCACTTTGTTTATGGTGATTTCAACCAAAGCAAATTTCAACTTGCTGCTCGGAAGAGAATGGATCCATGATGTGGGCGCAGTGCCTTCAACATTGCACCAGAGAATTGCCATATGGAGAGAAGATGGACTTGTAGAAAATGTAGAAGGAGATCAGAGTTATTTCCTAACAGAGGTTGATCACATTTCCAAGAAGAAATTCGACAAGCAATTGGCTACTATATTGCACCATGTACACCATCCACGTGTGCTTATATGCCACAAGGTGATGTCTATGAATCACTTGACCTGCACCCCCAACATGATTTCATTTGGGAGAGAGAGGTAGTTGGTGAGTCAAGCTGCCCAAAGGGTTATGTCAAACCCACAGGGTGGGATGGTCCATAAATTGTTTTATGATGACTACACCCAGTGCATGGGAGCGAATTACGGCTTACATAGCTGAGAGCAAGAAGAACATGGCTTTAGAGGCCAAGGTAAAACAGAATGTGGTCAAAGAAACTACATCAAATCAGCCAGTTGAGAACAGGATAGAGGATAAAAGATTGGATTGCATTTACGATGATGAACCTTAAGCTTTGAAAAAGATCCAATGTTTTCAACAGAGAAGATGAAGGCACAAGATCCCATGGAAGAGATCGACTTGGGAGATGGCACCATAAAAAGGCCAACTTTCTTCAGTTCCAAGATTGAAAAAGATTTCAGAAGGAAAATCATAGAGCTTTTGAGAGAATATAAGGACTGCTTTGCTTGGGATTATCATGAGATGCCAGGTTTAAGTCGTGAAGTGGTAGAACTAAGGCTACCAATTCGACCAGAAAAGAAACCAATCAAGCAGACACCAAGAAGATTTGCACCTCAGTTCTTGTCAAATATTAAAGAAGAAATCGAAAGACTCCTCAAGGTATGTTGATTGGCTAGCAAATATTGTTCTTGTTATTAAGAAAAATGGGACTCTTAGAGTCTGTATAGATTTTAGAGACCTAAATAATGCTACACCAAAAGATGAATATCCTATGCCAGTGGCAGAAATGTTGATCGATTCAGCAGCAGGATTTGAATATTTGAGTATGCTAGACGGATATTCAGGATATAATCAAATCTATATTGCTGAAGAGGATGTTTCAAAGACAGCATTTAGATGTCCTAGGGCATTGGGGGTTTATGAATGGGTAGTAATGCCATTCGGGCTAAAAAATGCTGGGGCAACATACCAACGAGCAATGAATTCTATGTTTCATGATTTCATAGAAAAGTTTATGCAGATATACATAGATGATATTTGTAGCGACCGAAAAATCCGAGGAAAGGATTCTTCGAAAGGTTCTTAGGAAGCCGCCACCGAAATTTTAGTTTAAGGGCAAATTCGGAAAATCCCTTTAAGTTTTAGGACGAGACATTGTTAGGGTTCGGGAGTCGTTATGTGTGGGGAAGGTATTAGCACCCCACGACATCCTATTGTCTAATTAATTTAAGATTTATTTAATAATTACCCTTTTATTTGTAGAAAAAAGACTTATTTAGGTTTTTGGTTTTTAGTGCTTGACAAGGGTTGAATCTTGCTCCTACGTACCTCTCCTGGATGCAATGGAGGAATCAAAGCTACATAGTTCTTCCCGAAAAAGGTTTGTTGGTTGGTGTTTTTAGTGTAGGGGTCCTAGGATTCCTTGAACTGCATGACTCATCATTTCCTAGACGTTGACTAACCCGATTGTACAACCGACTTAGTCCCCTACTTTTGAAAGTATTTTTGAGGTTTATTGAAAGAAGTTTGTTTGATGTTAGGTGAGTTGGTTTTAGAATAGGTATTCTAGAACTCCGACTGCATGACTCATTAGTTCTAGAACGCTGACTAACCCGTTGTACAACCGACTTAGTCCCCTATTTTTAGGAAAAGTGATTTATTTATTTACTTACAAGTTTTTAGGATTCTTGAATCATGCATGTACTCATTGGTCTAGGATGATGACTAACCCTTGTTGTACAACCGACTTAGTCTTTTATTTAATTTTTGAAGAAATAAACTAATTTGTGCATAAAAAAAAACAAAAAAAACCGATAATTAATAAAGACTAGGCTAAAAATAAATAAATAAATAACTATATACATAAATAAATATGAATAGATATATAAATAAACAATAAACAAATAAATAAATAAATAGATTATATTATAAATAAATGATAAATAAATATGTACATAAAAATAAACAAAATAAATACAAAACTAACTGGACTCGACGAGTGCCGAACCTCGATCGAGCAATCGACCAGGTCAATCACGAACCGACTCTATCTGGTCCATTTTGACCCCAAGACCGCAAGAATCGCTTTGAGAATCGAAAAGCCGACTCAAAACGTCCAAATGATCAAAGACGGGTTTTTAGTGAAATGAGTCGCGAACGCTTTGACCCAAAAGATCACTTAACCCGCCAATGATCTCCCCTCTAATCTTCACCTCTCAACCCTTTTTATATCCAATTGCTAGGAGCTCTTGTTTCTTGTGAGCAATGTGGGACTAAAACAATGTAGAAAAGCAATTCCCCTTTAAAAACAATTCCGTTTTTTCTCAAACTCATCACCGTAAAATTGCGATTCCGGATTCGTTAACCGTTGGATCGTCTTTCTTTTTTTTGACAGTAGGTTCGTGAGACATATATCTACGCTTTCACCGTTCGGATCGTTGAAACGAGGTTTTATGAGAGAGAAATTGCCTTCGCAATAGCTGCGATTTTTGGTCCGTTTTTCTCAAACCTCTCATCGTAAAAGTGCGATTCCGGATTCGTTAACCGTCGGATTGTCTTCATTTTTTGACAGTAGGTTTGTGAGACATATATCTCCACTTTCACCGTTCGGATCGTCTAAAAGAGGTCCGAGGAGAGAGAAATTGCCTTCGCAATAGAGCTGCAGATTTGGGTATTTCATCTTTTTGTTCTTATTTTGTAAGCTCTTATGCTTTGCTTCACTTGCTTTTTCAATTACTCAAAGAGGGTCAAAAGAAAATAACATGTGGGATGATTGACCAATAATCAAATCATGCATCTTTATATTAATTGTGGTTGATATGCACAAGCTACTTATCTTTTACTTGAGTACATAGAAACATTTGTTGCACATACACTACTTAATAAAATAACATAAAATATTACAATGATATAAGAACTCGAACAAAATTGGCGTATAACAGCTGCCCCTCTTTATTTATATTTTACAAATTTTTTTTAGTAGAAATAGAAATAAAGATAGAATAGACGTCAATTTTGTCCGTTTAGAGGGGAAATAGAGGGTTTGAGATATAAGAGGGAGTGGTTAATACTTGGCGCATTAACCGAGAGTTGAATGAAGGGTCAACAAGGACTTGAAGGAGCACTAAGGCTCTGAAGGACCACTCAAGGTCTGAAGGAGCACTAAGGCTCTGAAGGACCACTCAGGGTCTGGAAGGAGCACTAAGGCTCTGAAGGACCACTCAGGGTCTGGAAGGCTGCCTAAGCCTTAATTGAAGGACCATCGTGGTCTGAAGGAGCGCAACTAGCTACGGTACTAATTAAACGGTCTGAGGGGGCCTTTATACTCGAGCGGCCATGATGGGTCAAGATCAGGTCTAGAACTGATATGTTGACCATGAAGGACGTACACTGTGTCTTAGGCTGACACAACTAGTCTGAAGGACCACGCGGGGTCTGGAAGGTCCGCCGGGCTCGACTCGACGTTTGCAACTGGGGCCACTTAGGGCGCGAAGGAGCGTAGTGCTCACGAAGGACCACTCGGGAGTGCAGGATCACTCGGTGATCGTGATGCGATCACGGGATCAACGCTTAGAGCTTTGATCTTAGAGGAACAAAATATGGGTATCGACACTTGAAGTCGATTCGCAGGCAATACATCATGTAATGGACATACAACGCCAATAATACATGCACATGCAACGGGTGATTTTTGGTGGGGTGATGGATGAAATAGGTGATTCCTTTCTCTTTTGTTTTTATTTTTTTTATTTTGCTTTTTGCTTTTTGCTTGCTTTTTTATTTATTTATCCGATGGATGCATGAAGTATGAATGTTATTATGATGCAAATGAAATGTTTGAATGCAAATGCTATGGTGCATGGTGTGATGATATGAAATGACCGATTGAGTCACGAAACATTTTTGTGATGACGAGATGTGAGACTTTGGATGCGAGAGGCGGAGATGAGTATTGATAATTCTTTGGAAAGATTAGATTTGATTCAAACTTCGGCAATCTCAAGGTTGTTATTCTGAGACAATCGATGTGAAAAAGTACTTGCAAGCTCGCTTCTTTTTCTCTTCCATTATGATGCCCCGATGACCGAAATTTAGGTCCACAAAGTTAACTAAGTGGATTTTTCGTGATCGCATTATCAACTTGTGTTCTATCTCATTGAAGCATTGTTAAGAAAACATGTATAGTAATGCAAACATAGATGAATGAGTCGATTAACTTGGTTCAAGGTTATGGACGAATCGACGCGCATGAAAGGATGAATGACTGGTCTTGGTCAATGTCATGAAAGGTAGGTTTTTCCAAGCCAAGAAATACGAGATTGCCCCAATTTAGATTTGATGATTGTGAGTGAATAACTTGCCCCTGTCTAGCGCTAACAAGCTAGAGGTGTAGAAAATGATGACTGGGGAATGCATTGGCTTTGGAATGAAAGGCGGAAAGCAAGAGACTTTGTCTCAACCCAAAGAGTTTGGTGTTGCCCCATTTATGGTAAGGACAAGATTGCCCTAGCTAGAGTAGTAGCATTTTGGGTAATGAGTTGAGAAATTGCCCCGGTATGGTTTTATGGCTGTGAATATAATGAAGGGATGAGATGGGTGTCGGGTGAATTTCCCCATTTGTAGGTGGAGTGAAGAATGACAGGATTGCCCCACTTGGAATAGTGTTTCGAATGGTTGCCTTTAGTGAGATTGGGAAAGGTGACAGAGTTAGGGTTATGGGTTTTTGGAGATGGTTAAATGCGGTTTGTATACCGGGAGTGGTATGGGGCGCTTTGCTGGACAAATTCCCAAGTTCAAATAGATGGTGAAAGGGATGTCCCACTTTAGGATCTAGGTGACGATCCTAGTATAAACTTTTGGTTACCTTTAGAATGACTCTCAGACTACAATAGTCTTGAGTTTGCTATGATGAAAACTACACTTGGTGATCACTAGACCTTGTCTTAGTATAATCAGAACTTGAATGAATCTTGTGGTGCAAGCCTTTTGATTTTTCTTTTCCTTTGAGTTTTTTTTTTTTTTTTTTTGAGATATATTTTTTTGAGCAAACATATTATAAATAAATAAACTTACTTGTCCTAAAATTAAAATTTTGAGAAAACAAAAGCAATCAGTCAATAATCGGAATGGATTTTTGGAGTCGTAAGGTGGTCGATGGTTAATGGTTTATGAAGGAAGGGATAATTGGGTGTTTGAGGATTGATGGGACAGATGATTTTTATTGGTGGTGTGACTTGGCTAATGGGTAATGATTTATGAAGGAAAGGGTTTATTAGGCTTAAATTAGTGTTTGAGCAATTGACGTGGACCTGTTTAGGGATGTAACTTGGCCAAGGGTGAATGATAGGATATTGAGGACAAGGGAAGTGTTGGGGGTTTATTTCAGACAATGATCTCTTATGCATTTAATGGTAAGAAGTATCAGCTCATGATTGTACCACTTTTGCTTTTTCCTATTTTTGATTTCACTTTTTTTTTTTTTTTTTTGATTTTGATTTTTTCTTTTTCTTTCTTTCGAGCTGAGTGACTTGATAAAAATGATACACCATTTTTGATGTGGAATTGATCATTGTCTAGGGTGATTGAAAGGTTTTTAGATTTTGGCTTAAGGTGGGTAGCATGGGGTTTTTTCGAGGGTATGGGAAGATGGTCAAACTTCATTTCAAATCATGATTGCTCGTTTTCTCAAAAATTAACTTAAGGACAATATTTATTTACTTTTATATATTTGCTCTTTTCTTTATTTCTCCTTTTTTTATATGCCTAATTTTTGCTTAGCAGCTCTTACGAGTTTTCGACCTAACGGGCCTTTTGAATTTATTATTTTTTTGTAAAGGACTTGCACCAAGGGAATACAACGTTGACAAAGTTTTTAGAGATCACACATTTGCCCCAGCATGGAGGGCCTAAAGTGTTATTTCACTAGGGAACCGACCGTAAACGTCAACTATGTAATTGATGTGGGGAGTATGTACCTTATGGGTGGTCGGGGTGGGATTAGACTTTGACAGGGATGATGGTAATGTAGGGACGCTAAACCGACTCGGACAAAAATGAACACACATGTTACCCAAGTCACTACACAAATGCTTCGCAGAGTTAACATTTAAAACATGATAGAAAATTTTTATGGGCATTTCGGTCATTTATCATGGGATGGAAGAGATGCAACGTTTGGTTAAAAATGTGAGCAAGCTAAAAATTTGAAAAAGCGGAGTGACTTGAAACACCTTGAGCTCGCAGCGAAGTATGGCTAAACTTTTTCAAAAAGAATTATTTATCTCACAAGAATGCCTCACCTCTCATCACAATCTTTCTCTCAAAATTATGTTTTTTCGTTTTTATGATGCATGATGTAAGTATGCAAATGAATGAATGCGCGTGAAATGAGAATGCAAATGAACGAATGAATGTATGTGAAATGCGAATGTGATGTATGGGTATGAATATATGATTTTATTCGTCATGTCGGGGAATTATAAACTTTTCATTGGAGAGTAAAGTACAAAATTTAATTTTGACTTCAGCGTGCACGGCTTCTCTCCAAGGTAAAGATTTAAATTCCACGACGGTCATAAAAAAGTGCATGCAACAAAAGAGATGTTTATTTGCTGTATGCATGTGGTATATTTTCTAAAAAAGTAGTAAAAAAATGATTTTTGGTTGTTTTTGATTTTTTGATAAAAGACAGTATGCATAAATATTTGTTTGAATGCAAAGGTATAAAGCTCCTTTGTGACCCTAGAAAGGTATCCTATGGAGTGGGTCTAAGGTTTCTTTTATAGTGAACCTCACAAGGATGGTTCTAAAGAATCCTACACATGGTCCCTAGAGCCAAGGACCCAGTCAAGAATCTCGACCCCAACAATAGGCAAGCTATTAGAAGGGATAGCATCCTTAAAAGGAATCAAACTCTAGGTGAGATTTTCATGACCACCAAACGAGACGTACGTCCCGCAGGCCATCACTACGCAATCTCGTTCTAACTTAGGGTACACTCAAGTCCGGGTAGAGGACTTTTCTCACGTGTGTGAAGTGTAGAAGTGAAGTGTGTGTAGGAGCGATCTAAAAAACAACCCAAAAGCTGCAAGCAGACAAACAAACGTATATACAAATATCGTCTTCTATCCTAGAGTTTATATATAACATAAAAATATAATATGCAAAGGATAATAATAAATAAACAAATAAATAAAGGGAATGGTAAAAATTAAGTTAATCCTAAATAATTAGACTAGGTTTTGACTCTCTAAAAAGTTAAGTCCCAAAGTGTCGCTCGCCAATGTGAAATAATGAAAAAATCCGAGGAAAGGATTCTTGAAAGGTTCTTAGGAAGCCGCCACCGAAATTTTAGTTTAAGGGCAAATTCGGAAAATCCCTTTAAGTTTTAGGACGAGACATTGTTAGGGTTCGGGAGTCGTTATGTGTGGGGAAGGTATTAGCACCCACGACATCCTATTGTCTAATTAATTTAAGATTTATTTAATAATTACCCTTTTATTTGTAGAAAAAAGACTTATTTAGGTTTTTGGTTTTTAGTGCTTGACAAGGGTTGAATCTTGCTCCTACGTACCTCCCGGATGCAATGGAGGAATCAAAGCTACGTAGTTCTTCCCGAAAAAGGTTTGTTGGTTGGTGTTTTTTTAGTGTAGGGGTCCTAGGATTCCTTGAACCGCATGCATGTCATCGATTCCTAGGGCCGACTAACCCGATTGTACAACCGACTTAGTCCCCTACTTTTGAAAGTATTTTTGAGGTTTTTTGAAAGAAGTTTGTTTGATGTTAGGTGAGTTGGTTTTAGAATAGGTATTCTAGAACTCCCGAACTGCATGACTCATTATTAGTTCTAGAACGCCGACTAACCCGGTTGTACAACCGACTTAGTCCCCTATTTTTAGGAAAAGTGATTTATTTATTTACTTACAAGTTTTTAGGATTACTGAACTGTACAGCTCATTGGTCCTAGGATGATGACTAACCCACAGTACAACCGACTTAGTCTTTTATTTAATTTTTGAAGAAATAAACTAATTTGTGCATAAAAAAAAGACAAAAAACTGATAATTAATAAAGACTAGGCTAAAAAAAAATAAATAAATAACTATATACATAAATAAATATGAATAGATATATAAATAAACAATAAACAAATAAATAAATAAATAGATTATATTATAAATAAATGATAAATAAATATGTACATAAAAATAAACAAAATAAATACAAAACTAACCTGGACTCGACGAGTGCCGAACCTGACTGAGCAATCTGACCAGGTCAATCACGAACCGGACTCCTATCTGGTCCATTTTGACCCCAAGACCGCAAGAATCGCTTTGAGAATCGAAAAGCCGACTCAAAACGTCCAAATGATCAAAGACGGGTTTTTAGTGAAATGAGCCGCGAACGCTTTGACCCAAAAGATCACTTAACCCGCCAATGATCTCCCCCTCTAATCTTCACCTCTCAACCCCTTTTATATCCAATTGCTAGGAAGCTCTTGTTTCTTGTGAGCAATGTGGGACTAAAACAATGTAGAAAGCAATTCCCTTTAAAAACAATTCCCGTTTTTCTCAAACCTCGTCACCGTAAAATTGCGATTCGGATTCGTTAACCGTTGGATCGTCTTTCTTTTTTGACAGTAGGTTCGTGAGACATATATCTACGCTTTCACCGTTCGGATCGTTGAAACGAGGTTTTATGAGAGAGAAATTGCCTTCGCAATAGCTGCAGTTTTTGGTCCGTTTTTCTCAAACCTCTCATCGTAAAAGTGCGATTCCGGATTCGTTAACCGTCGGATTGTCTTCATTTTTTGACAGTAGGTTTGTGAGACATATATCTCCACTTTCACCGTTCGGATCGTCGAAAAGAGGTCCGAGGAGAGAGAAATTGCCTTCGCAATAGAGCTGCAGATTTGGGTATTTCATCTTTTTGTTCTTATTTTGTAAGCTCTTATGCTTTGCTTCACTTGCTTTTTCAATTACTCAAAGAGGGTCAAAAGAAAATAACATGTTGGATGATTGACCAATAATCAAATCATGCATCTTTATATTAATTGTGGTTGATATGCACAAGCTACTTATCTTTTACTTGAGTACATAGAAACATTTGTTGCACATACACTACTTAATAAAATAACATAAAATATTACAATGATATAAGAACTCGGACAAAATTGGGGTATAACAATATTGTTGTTAAATCGTCAACAGAAAGTGGTCATTTAGACCATCTTTGACAATCATTCGAAAGAATGAGAAAATATGGATTGAAAATGAATCCATTCAAATGTGCCTTTTGTGTTCGTGCAGGTGATTTCCTCGGTTTTGTTGTGCACAAAAAAGGCATTGAAATCCATGAAAACAAGACAAAGGTTATCTAGGAAACAAAGGCTCCCACAACAAAAAAGGAATTGCAATCTCTGTTGGGAAAAATCAACTTCTTAAGAAGGTTTATATCAAACCTCAGTGGAAAAACGCAAGTTTTCTCACAGTTACTCCGCTAGAACATCAAAAAGCCTTTGATGAAATCAAGTCATACTTGACAAAGCCACCTATGTTGCTTCCTCCTATTAGAAAGAAAGCTATGAAATTGTACATAGCAACATCAGAAAAAACAATAGGAAGTATGTTAGCACAAGAGGATGTAAACGGTGTCGAAAGAGCCGTATTGAATGATGCAGAAACAAGATATAATCCAATAGAAAAACTTGGTCTATGTTTGTATTTCTCTTGTACATAACTGAAGCAATATATTAAGCCTGGTGATGTGTATGTTTATTCGCATTATGATATAATCAAACACATGCTGTCTAAACCCATACTTCATAGTCGAGTGGGGAAATGGGCTTTAGCACTATCAAAATATTCCTTAACATATCAGCCCTTAAGTGCTGTAAAAGGACAAGTCGTGGCTGATTTCATAGTAGAACATGCGCTGGTCGAAGAACCAATATGTTCAATAGAGACTAAAACTTGGAAGTTGTATTTTGATGGCTCGAGCCACAAAAATGGTACATGAATTGGGATCTTGATAATATCTCCAACCAAAATACCAACAAAGTTTAAATACAAAATCCAAACAAATTGCTCCAATAATGAGGCAGAATATGAAGCCTTAATAACAGGATTGGAACTGTTATTGGAATTGGGGGCAACATCTGTCGAGATAAAAGGCGACTCAGAACTAGTCATTAAGCAACTCACAAAAGAGTATAAATGCATTAAAGAGAATTTGGTAAACTACTTTGTTGTTGCCAACACATTGCTTAAACGGTTCACACATGTGCAAATAGAACATGTGCCTCGAGTTGAAAATCAAGAAGCAAATGAGTTAGCTTAAATAGCTTCAGGATACAGAGTTTCAAAAGAAAAACTTCAAGAATTCATTGAAATAAAAGAGAAACTCTTTTCGGCAGATGATTCGCAAACAGAGTTGCCATTGCAAAAACTTAGGGGGGCAGAAGATAAGCTAGAAGTATTTTTTCCTCCAATTGACGATGAAATTCGAGATTTTCAAGTTTTTGTCATTGACAACATGCCAAATGACGATTGGCGAAGGCCAATTGTAGAATACTTAGAAAATCCAACAGGGGTAACTTCTCGGAAAACTAAGTATAGAGCTTTAAGCTATATGATTCTTTGAGAATGAATTGTACAAGAAAATATGAAGGCGTTTTACTTAAATGTCTAAGTGAAAACGAAGCCTATGTGGCAGTATCCAGTACTCACAGTGGTGCCTGTGGATCACATCAAGGAGGCCATAAAATGAAATGGCTCTTGTTTCGACAAGGTGTATATAGATTTCGCCAAAAGGTGTCAAGAATGTCAAAGACACGCAGGAATTCAACATGTACAGGCAAACGAGTTGCATTCAATAATAAAACCTTGGCCATTCAGGGGTTGGGCCTTAGACATAATTGGTGAGATAAGACCAACTTTGTCAAAAGGTCATCGTTTCATTTTAGTGGGTATTGATTATTTCACTAAATGGGACGAAGCCATCCCTTTAATTAATGTGGATCAAGAGGCAGTCGTGAACTTTATTCAAAAATATATTTTGTATATATTTGGAGTTCCGGAAACCATTACAACAGATCAATGCACAGTTTTTACTGGTCGAAAAATGGTGGATTTTGCCTCTGAAAAAGGTTTTAAGTTGTTAACTTCGACACCTTATTATGCACAAGCTAATGGTCAAGTAGAAGCTGCCAATAAGATTGTCATTAATTTGATTAAAAAGCATGTTGCGCAGAAGCCAAGGAATTGGCATAATACTCTTGATCAAGTGTTATGGGCTTGCAGAACTTCTCCTAGAGAATCCATTAACACTACCCCTTTTCGACTTACGTTTGGGCACGATGCAGTGTTGTCAGTCGAAATTTATTTGCAATCAACCAGAATTCAAAGACAATTTGAAATTCCAGTAAATCAATATTGGGATATGATGGTTGATGAGTTAGTGGATATAGATGAAGAAAGATTACTAGCTCTAGAAGTGATCACAAGGCAAAAAGAAAAAGTGGCTAAAGCTTATAATAAAAAAGTAAAGTTGAAATCTTTCAACTTAGAAGACTTAGTTTGGAATGTCATTTTGTCTATGGACAAAAAAGATAGAGTCCTAGGAAAATGGTCTCCAAATTGGGAAGGACCATTTAAGGTAATACAAATCTTTTCGAATGGAGCATATGAGATCGAAGAGATAAGCGCAGACAATAGAGTTATGCGTATAAATGGCAAGTATTTAAAGAGATACAAGCCAATATTACAAGAGATAAAAATAGCGCGAGAATAAACAATTGAGTGAAGTCGAAATATGGCATTGACGCCAAAGTACATGGTTAAAGACCAAATTGTTCGAAAGATATAAAGACATTGAGACAAAGAAGGTTAAGATTACAAATTGTGGGCCAGTCTAGCTAAAATGTTTTGAGAGTATTCTAGCTTTCTGTTCATAAAAGCCTCTTCTTTAGCTAATTTGGTTGCTTCATCTTCGTGACATGATGCTGATGAAGCAAATGCAAGACCTGAATCAGCTTCTTTAGTCATTCGTTTGTCCTTATCAGAAATGTCTCGTTGAACTAAAGCTTTCTCTTGTTGTAGTACATTAATTTGCCTTTGAAGCTCTGCAATGGCAGCGTCGATCTCTACGCTATTTGTCTTTGCGCAGCTTTGGTTCACAAGAACATCCCTTTGAACTTGCAACTCATTCAATTTGCCACGAGATGTCTCAAAGAAATTGTCCATGACTCATGACCAAGTTTCACGCGACGTTATTTTTGAACGATAATTCTTTTCTTGGCCCGAATGTCTCTCGGTTAAAGATTCCGTGAAAGGCGAAATTCAAGGATGAAGCTCATGACAGAGGTACTAGCGATAGGGTGTCAAGCTTCTTAAGCGTGTCCTTGATTTGGAAAGCTATAGTTTCGTTCTCTTCAATGGTTTGAATCAGGTTAGGTTGAAGAGGTATGCTCCTAAGCTCTTTCACCAAATCCTCTTCAGAGTTAGTAGGCTGACTACCATCAGTAGTAGTTGTGGAAGTCCGCTTGCCGCTTGTCGAAGCCCTTTCATTCATCAAGAGCATAAAAGCTTCAAAAGAGTTTTTGCTCTTAAAACTTGGTAAACGTGGTGGAAGTTACAAAGATGATGGGAGAGATGGAGTGTGGCAGTTACCAATGGTAAAGCACGATCATCAAAAATGACAAATACACTCAAGCAATCTTGGTACGTAAAAGTAAGTGTCTTTTCAAAGTTTAAAAAAAATGATGACGTTATATTATTTGATAGAGAATTGTCGAAGAGAAGTCAAAAAACATCATTTTCTACCTTTGCTCACGCCTCAGTCGAAAACTACATTTTTGTGGGGCAATTTGTTAGCCTGTATTTTCAACAGGCTAAATAAATGCAGTCAATAAGGTTGACTTAGGTATTTTGAAGAGAAGATTGATGGCCTTCGACGCTCAAAGATAGTTTTCGACCATCACAGGGACTTGGCGAAGAGCGAAGACATGAGGGCTACGATTCGACGAAGAACCAAAAGTTAGAAGTGATTTCGCGCAAGGGAGACACCGTCGAACTGTGTTTTGAAGATGCGGTCGAAGGGCGTGATTTTCACGTTGTCGAAGCACTGAGAAGTTTATCTGATCAGTTATTGTTTTTAAATTCAAATTGTTCAGTTACTTTGTTTCCCTCCCTGTATATATACTAGTTTTCCATATGGAAAACGGGTCACAATCCCAACATACAATTTCTTACGCTCAAACTTCCAGCGCTAGAGAAAACTGAGCACAAGAAGCGAATGTATGGATCTGTGCACCAACTCTTTATATTTCCTTGCAATTTAAGTTCTTTTCTTTGAATTTCCAATTGCCTTTTATTTTATTTCCATTTTACGAATTCCTTGGCGTTCAAGGCAATTCTTTGTTTCTTTTGTTTCCTTTTGTTTGGTTACGCGAAGAACACCAATTTCCTACTACTAATCGTATAAGATCTTAAGCACAATATGTCCTGAGATTCACTGGTTGATCTCGCAAGTAATTCATTCAGACCAGCGGTTGTTTACCAAATTTCACCGTAAACACCTCCCTAAATGATCCACTGTCCCATCACCACCACAAAACAACCCCTCCACCACCCTCTCCAACAAATGAACACGAGAAAACACCTCACACAGAACAAACCATCTCTGAACCAACCCTTGTTATGCCAGAAACACAAACAGAACAACAAGTACCTTCTGACCTGTTGCGCCCCGAAAAATCCGGTTTGGGATTTCTCAGTGTACAACGTGAGAATTGTGAAGCCGCCACTAATATTTTAGTTTTTAGACCAAAACATTAGAAAAGGTCTTTTTTACAAAAGGCGGGTGGTCTTTCGAAAACAGAAATGTAGGTTCGGGGGTCGGTTAGGTGTGGGGAAGGTATTAGCACCCCACACCTCCTTTCTACCGAAAGGGAACCATTAATTCGATGTGTGGTTTAGATTGTTTGATTTGAAAATAATCGTTCTACTTCTTTTCTTTTCCTTTTTATTTGAAAATGTTTTTAGAAAACAAGAGAGAGAAATCTTTTGGGATTTTTGAAAAGTGAAACTAAACTAAGGTTTTTTGAAAGTGAGCTTGACGGGGTATGACCCGGTCCTACGTACCCTCAATGACTGAGGGATCAAAGCTACGTAGTTCTTAATTCTTTGTTTTGGGGGTTTTTGAAAGCGAGCTTGACGGGATATGACCCGGTCCTACGTACCCTCATTGACTGAGGGATCAAAGCTACATAGTTCTTAATTCTTTGTTTTGATTTTTTGAAAGCGAGCTTGACGGGATATGACCGGTCCTCACGTACCCTCATTGGTGAGGATCAAAGCTACGTAGTTCTTAATTCTTTGTTTTGATTTTTTGAAAGCGAGCTTGACGGGATATGACCCGGTCCTACGTACCCTCAATGACTGAGGGATCAAAGCTACGTAGTTCTTAATTCTTTGTTTTGATTGAGAAAATCTGTGTTTTGTTTTTATCTTATCTTTTGCGTTTTGGAAATACGACTCAAGCGTTCATGAATACCAAACAAGCAACGGCTTCGAGTGGCGTTCATTACTAACTTGAAAGAAAAGTGTTGGAACCGATAATCAATCGAGCAAATACTCAAGTGATTACTAGTCGCAACGTTTTATTATCTTTTTTGAAATGATTTTGGAAAAGGGTGAGTCATAATGGTAATTACCACTAATGACTCATATTATTTTTGGAGTTTTTAACTAATTCGTAGTTGATTAAGGTGTGGAGCTTTCATGATAGTCAAACAAGCAATGGCTTGGTGACTACCACTAGTAACTCCATCATTAACGATCAAACAAGCGAAGCTTCGGTGATGGTTAATGATTTTATTTATGAAAACGCCTTAGGGTTTTATTAAGAAAACGATTGATTTTTGATTTTTGAAAATTGGTTTTAGAAAAGAAATCTAGTTTGGAGAAAGAATTTGAAAGCGAGTAGAACACCTCAATCAACTCTATATCCTAAACCAAATACAAATAAAAAAACAAAGAACTTATACATTTATTCAACCTAAAATTCAAAAGAACAAATTAACAATCTAAACCCTAGAACTTAACCTAAACCGAAGGTATACATGGTGAAACCAAAAACCCTAAAATCAAACCCTAATTATAGACTAAACAATAGAAGATATTATTCAATGAAATAGCCAAAACCTAACATGCAAGGAAAACTTTGAGCATTAAGCAAAAATCTATGGTTATCTTACAAGACTTAATAGGAGATAAAGTAAAGGATGAAAGGACAACTTATACAAAATTAAATCAATTGAATCCTTTCTAGCCATCCTCACCACTTTGAATTTGAATACTCTAAACACTTTGTGGGAGTCATTTAGCAAGATCATCAACAACATAACAACAACATAATTAAGTCACAAGAACACTAACATTTAAACTAGACTTGAATCCTTTCTTGCAATCTTCACCACTTTAAATCAAAAGTACTAGGTACTTAGTGGGAATCCTCTTGCAAGATCATCAAAAATCAAACTAAACCTAATTTATTGCACACAATGCGAAATGAACATGACATTAAACTATGAAATAAATTTGAATCCCTTCTTGCAATCTTCACCACTTTAAATTAAAAGCAACTAGGTGCTTAGTGGTGAATCCTTTTACAAGATCATCAACAATTAAACCAAGAAACATATTAAAATCAAATGAAACCTAATTTATTAAACATATGCGAAAATGAACATGGTATTAAACTCTAAAAATGAACTTGAATCCCTTCTTGCAATCTTCACCACTTTAAATCAAAAGTACTAAGTACTTAGTGGTGAATCCTTTGCAAGATCATCAACAAACTAAACCAAAAAACACATCAAAATTAAATAAAACCTAATTTATTCACAATATGCGAAATGTGTATGATATTAAACTATGAAAATGAACTTGAATCCCTTCTTGCAATCTTCACCACTTTAAATCAAAAGCAACTAGGTGCTTAGTGGTGAATCCTTTTGCAAGATCATCAACAAAACCAATTAAAAATCAAGCCAAACCTAATTTATTTAGAGCATGCGAAATGAACATAATGTTAAGCTATGAAATGAACTTGAATCCTTTCTAGCCATCTCCATCACTCAAATCAAAGTGCCTTAAGCACTAGTGATAGATCATATGACTAGATCATCAACAACTAAACAAGAACAACATTACTACTAAAATAAAATACTCACAATGAAGAAACCTAAAATTAACTTGAGCATATTTTTTGTTTAGTGAAATGACAACAAAATTAGCATGAAGCATCATAAATCCATTTATTAAGGGTGAGATACCAAATCTCACCCACCAACAACAACAAGCTACATTATGAAAATGAATATGATAACTATGCGAAATGATGAAGGAAATGCAAGATGAAGAAAAGAAAATAAGTTCTAATGTAAAATGCTTGAAGATAATGCAAAGGTATCAAGGGTTTTACCTTATTTCTAAGAGAGAAAGGAAGAGCTTGAAAAGAAATAGAGGAGAGGAGGAGGATGAAGCTACGGTTTTGGGGTGTGATGGAGGAGAGAGTTTTGTTCTTGATTTTCTTGAGTGAGAAAGGAAAAGCTAAGGTGGTGAGAGATGGATTCAAGGCATTTTGGTGGATGAAAATGAATTAATGGAGGAAGGGAAGAAGAAGGAGGCTACGGTTTTAGAGAGAGGAAGAGGAGAGGAGAATTGTTTTTGTGTTTTTGAAGGGAATGAAAGGCAAAAGTCCTTAGTGTGTGAAGAGGAAGAGGTATTTATAGATTTTTGAGGTTTGGGGGGTATAATTGTCTTTTTGTTTTTGATGTGCCTCTAGGATTGAGTCTTAAAATTAAATGGAGGGTTGGGATGAATCATCACATGGATTAGGGGTATTGAAGAAACACAAAATAAGAGTGAAGGTGAGAGGAGTGGGGCGCAAACCATGAGGAAAAAAAGAAAAAGGAATAAGTTTTTATTTATTTTGGGAAAGGAGTGTCTCATGAGGTAGGGTTAAGGGTATTTTTGTAATGGGGTGTTACCAAAGAAGTAAGTTTGCATTTTTGGGTGGGAGTATTAGTGTAGGTGAGTGAAGTAATTTACCAAAGAGGGCAAAGTTAAGGATAGGAACAAATCAAATCTTAGTGAATAAGGCAAGAAGTGTGTAGAAGCTTCTAGAGGGAGAGAGAGGGAGAGAGGGCAGCGCAACAAGGCTGAATTATGGGAGAGAAAAATAAAAAAATGCTTGTTTTTGGTATTTTGTCTTATTGAGGACACTTCCTATTTTTACATTTTTGAATTTTGAATTTTTGGGCATGCAAAATGGGAATGCACCTATTAGAAAAATGTTACATTTTTGGTCATCATAAAATAATCTCCTAATTACTCTAGACAACAAAATTTGTCACTTAGTAATTGGGAAATATTTAATGATCTTTTAATATTTTTTATGCAATAAAAATAGGAAAAATGCATTTTAATTATTTTAGGCTAGGATATTCTCTCTAAAAATTGTACAAAAATTCTCTTGGATAAAAGAAAAATGTACTTTTGGTGTGTGCATATTTTTGACGAGAAAATCATCTGTTGCGAAAAATGACCAAAATGCCCTTACCCTAAAAATCCTAATTTGTCTAAAAGTGCATTTCAACTTTAAAAATGATTTTAGAAACTTTGAAATGACTTTTAGGACCCTAAATGCAATGCATGATGCTTTTCTTTTATTTATTTATTTTTGGGAAAATTAGGGTTTTGACTAAAGCCAGGACAAAATTGGGGTATGACAATTTGCCTCTTTATCTAGATTTTGACAAGGAATATGAATTGGCCGAAACATATTCCGAGGCAAAATAGAGATAAAGAATTCATAGATTATGCCGATTTTGTCCATTTAGGAAAAACCCGAATTTCCTTTCTGTTCCTCCTTCTTT
This sequence comes from Oxytropis ochrocephala, assembly GCA_020916435.1. Classification (NCBI taxonomy): domain Eukaryota; kingdom Viridiplantae; phylum Streptophyta; class Magnoliopsida; order Fabales; family Fabaceae; genus Oxytropis; species Oxytropis ochrocephala. The sequence continues at coordinate 60,400,217 of CM037089.1, read as the reverse complement.
TTGGATTTTTTTTTTTTTTTTTTTTTTTTTTGATTCTTGAGTGATCAATTCAAGCGTCCTATTGTGATGACTACTTAGCCTTCTATATTTTTTTGAAAAAGCAATAAACGAAACCTGGCGTGCTGACAGAAAAGGTAAAATGGGTACACGCGTCTCGGCGAGCGAAATGGGCACTTGACGTGCAGAAAGCGGTAAATTGCCCAGGCTGCCTAAAACCTGTAATCCTTAAACGAACTCTTGACGAATCCGAGTTTGCACGTAGCTTTGAGGAGCACGTTCTTCCTGAAATCTCTGGTCTTTCGAGCGACCGGGGGGATCGTTATCAGCTCCGGAACTGATATACAAATCAATCTGCGGCGTCCACTGTATCTTAGGCTTGATACAACTATTCCACTATGCCTCGCATGGGGCTGCGGTCCATTGCGTTGCTCGTATACGATGTGAGACCTCTCTTTTGCGCACTTGGGCGCTCTCTTTTCTCTTGTGCGCTTGGGCGCTCTCTGTTCTTCTCTTGCGCCCTTGGACGCTCTCTTTTCTCTTCTGCGTGCTTGGACGCTCTTTTCTGCGTGCTTGGACGCTCTCTTCTGCGTGCTTGGACGCTCTCTCTTCTCTTCTTTTGTGCGCTTGGGCGCTCTCTTTTCTTTTTCTCTTTTCTCTTTCTTCTTTTCGACCTCTCCACTTTGAGGAGGTTCCTCCTGAACTTGAAGTTGAACATTAGTACCGAAGTACCTATCCCTCTTTGTACCTGCAAGTAAGATGAACACACGTATGCAATGCAAATGCCATGATTGCTATGTTTCTTTTTCTTTCTCTTTTTTCATGGTGCATGTAATGCAAACGCCTGAATTTTCTTTTTCTCTACTTTATGATGCATGGCTGATGAGTGCATGATCTTATGCTTGATGCAAGTAATGCATGACTTTGTTTATTATCTTTTTTTTTTTTTTTTTTTTTTCTTTTTTTTTTTTTATATATTTTGCTCTTTTGCTCTTTTGGCTTTTCTTTTGCTGGCCCGACCAACTCGGAACTTGTATCATGTGACATCACAACCATCTATGATAACGATTCGAGAGCTGAGCTCTGTCCTCTTGTTCCAACGCGATCAGCGCTTCTTATTTGATTTTTGTGAGTTTACTTTGACTGAAAGATCGTCTCTTTTTGTTGTTATTTTCAAAAATTTCGCAATGATCTTAATGCTATGATTTATGCACATTTCCATGATTTATTTATCATCTACCATAAAACGTAGTTTTAAAGCAGAAATGAAAAGAAAGCAGCAAACTGATAAAGTGAAAAATTTGGACTTTTATTCATATGGAAGCCAAACGTGCAGAATGTCACGCTGACTGAAAGGAGTACATTGGAAATTTTTCTGAAACTAAAAAAAAAAAGGAAAACGCAGTATAAGAGATCTAATGAATATTCTTTGTCTCTGGAGCACTTGATGCCAACTGCTCATATCTATAGCTTGGATCACCCTTTTATCCAAGCTTTTGGAGACGCTGCTTGCCTCTTTTATCTCTTTAAGTCCAACTTTTCTCGACCACTAATTTTTGCTGGATCGCCTTTTGGGGTTTTCAATCCACCGGGTCGCTCAATTTTGCCTAGGCCGCCTCTCGGGTTTTCAACCTAGCGAGCTATTTCTTGTTTGGCTCATCTTTCTCTTTTTTCTTTTTATTTTTCTCAGGCGTAATACTTCTTGACTGAATCTGAATTGACTGGGTTTCTGAGTTCTTCACCATCCATGCTGGTGAGTATTAACGCTCCTCCGTAAAAAGGCTTTCTTTACCACATATGGTCCGTCATAGGTAGGAGTCCATTTCCCACGGGGATCACTTTGAATAGGCGAGAATCTTTTTGAGCACAAGGTCTCCTCACTTTGAATTCTCTGTGTGAACTTTCTTGTCAAACGCTGTTTTCATCCTTTGTTGGTACAATCGACCATGACACGTAGCTGCAATTCTTTTCTCTTCAATGAGATTCAACTGATCTAGGCGGGTTTGAACCCATTCAGCCTCTTCTAATTTGGCTTCCATGAGCACTCGGAGAGATGGTATCTCAACCTCAATGGGAAGGACTGCTTTTGACCCATACACTGTAGAGAAAAGGGGTTGCCCGGTCGAAGTGCGCCATCAAGTAATCGATACCCGTGCAAAGCAAAGGAAGCATTTCGTGCGATCCTTGTAGGTCACTACCATTTTCTCGCACAACTATCTTGATATTCTTGTTGGCGCTTCAACTGCCCGTTCATCTTTGGGCGGTAGGGAGAGGAGTTGTGATGCTTAATCTTAAATTCTGCATGCACAACTCTTTCATCATTTTACTATTCAGTTGCTACCGTTATGCGTGATGATTTTATCCGGGAGACCATAGCGACACACGAGTCTTTCTTTACAAACTTGGCAACCACGGAACTAGTTATCTTTGGAATATGAGGCGACTTCAACCCATTTAGTGAAGTAATCAATCGCAACTAGAATGAAGCGGTGCCGTTTGGCGCTTTGGGCTCTATGGGACCAATGACATCCATGCCCCACATTGAAAATGGCCAAGATGCGGTCAAGACATTTAACGATGCGGGTGGAACATGGATATGATCGGCATAAATCGACATTTGTGGCACTTTCTCACAAAGCTGTAGCGATCACCTTCCATCCAACAAACCGTGTGCTTGACCACTTAATATCTTTCTTGCCATAGTATGCCCACTGGAGTGAGTTCGAACGTGCCTTCATGCACTTCTCTCATAATCTTTTCTGCTTCCTCCTTTGTCACACACCTAAGGAGTACTTTATCATGGTTCCTTTTGTAGAGCACTTCACCGCTCAAGAAGAAATTAAATCGACAACCTTACGAGTGTTCTTTTATCATTTTCTCGATGCCCACGGAGGATACTCTCTCATTACGGATGTCTTGCTTGATGTCATGATACCAAGGCTTATCATCCTCTTCATCTTCAATTGCTTGCACAAGAGTGGTGATAATGTCTTTGGCAAACTTCGATCTTTGAATTCGATGCGGGTCAAGTTCTTATCACGATTGACATTAAACATTGAAGACAAAGTAGCTAGTGCATCGGCCAATCGGCCGATTCTCTCTGCGAGCGGATGTTGAAATGTGATTTCTTGAAGGGTTCAACCAATTCTCGATGTAATCCCTATAGAGTACCAACTCGGATCTCTGGCCTCCCAATCTCCATTCATTTGATGAATGACTAAAGTGAGTCTCCGTACACATCTAGTCTTTTGACTTTCCACTCTAGAAATTTGCTGAATACCCGAATACATGCTTCATACTCTGCAATATTGTTTGTGACATAGAAACTTAGTCTAGTGGTAATCGGTATGAAACGATTGTCGGGGAGATCAACACTTGCCCACTCAGTGCCCATAATCTTGTTGGAAGCACCGTCGAACACTACTCTCCATCTCTCATTCTCTGGGGACTTTCCTTCTTCAAACAAAGCCATAATGTCCTCATCCGGGAAATCGCCTTTGCATTGATTGATAATCTTCAATAGGTGATGTGCGGTATTCGCTAACGCACTACCTTTTATGGCCTTTTGAGTGACATAAAGAAGATCATATTCGACAAACCGCATCGCCATCCGGCGATTCTTCCCGTGTGCGCGAGCTTCTCGAAGATATACTTGATAGGATCCATCTTCGACACTAACCAAGTGGTATGACTTAACATATCTTGCCTTAAGCGGTGGCGGCCAAGCTAAGGCACAACAAGTCTTTTCTAGCAATGAGTACCTCGTCTCACAGTCAGTGAACTTCTTGCTCAGATAATAAATTGCATGCTCTTTCTTGCCAGTTTCGTCATGTTGCCCTAGCACACAACCCATTGAATTTTCTAACACAGTCAGATATAGGATCAAAGGTCTGCCGTGCACTGGAGGCATTAAGATAGGTGGATTCTGCAAGTATTTCTTAATCTTCTCAAAAGCTTCTTGGCAGTCATTATTCCACTTAGTCTCTTGATTCTTGCACAACAATTTGAAAATCGGCTCACATGTGGCAGTTAACTGGAAGATAAACCTGGAAATATAATTCAATCTCCCGAGGAAACCCCGAACTTCTTTCTCTGTTCTAGGAGCAGGCATTTCAAGAATTGCACGCACTTTGTCTGGATCCACTTCTATCCCTTTTTGACTGACAATAAACCCTAACAGCTTTCCTGACCTTACCCCGAAGGTGCACTTGGCCGGGTTTAACCTGAGCTTGAACTTTCTTAACCGCTCGAAGAGCTTCTGCAAGTTAACAATGCTCCTCATCAGTTTTGGACTTTGCAATCATATCATCTACATAGACCTCTATTTCTTTGTGCATCATGTCATGAAACAATGTGACCATAGCCCTTTGATAGGTAGCACCGGCATTCTTCAGACCGAACGGCATGACTTTGTAACAGAACGTCCCCCAAAGGGTCGTGAAAGTCGTCTTCTCCATATCCTCAGGAGCCATTTTAATCTGATTATATCCCGAATACCCGTCCATAAAGGAGAACGAGGAGTCTTTGTCTTTGTCTTTTCTACTAGGACATCAATATGAGGCAAAGGAAAGTCATCTTTGGGGTGGCCCGATTCGATCTCTCTGTAATCAACGCACATTCTAACTTTCCCATCCTTTTTGGATGCGGCACAATGTTAGCAACCCACTGTGGGTATTTAGCTACAATTTAGAAAGCCCGCGTCAAAGCTGTTTCTTCACTTCATCTCGATCTTTAAAGACATCTCGAAGCTTCATCCTCCTTAACCACATTTAACAGAGAGCATTCAGGCTTGACTGGCAACTTGTGCACCACTATATCAGTATCTAACCCGGGCATATCCTCATATGACCATGCAAAGACGTCAACATAATCACGCAGGAGCTGGACCAACCTCCCATATTCTCCCTTTTTCATTGAAGTGCCAATCTTAACTTCTTTCTTTTCACCTTCTGTGCCTAAATTGACAACCTCAATAGTTTCCTCATATGGTAGAATAACCTTTTCTTCTTGCTCGACCATTCTCATCAATTCGGAGGAGTCTCCCACCATCCTCAACATCTTCCTCGACTTGATTAACGGGGGTAATCAAAGTTAACATATGAACCATTGGCATTATTATTTCGAGAGACATTCATTTTAGATCCTGCATTTGCGGGAATAGAAAAGCAATGAACAAGCAAAAATGGAGACACAAAATGAAGACACGAAAAGCAAGTTTTATTCATTTGAGAATTCAAAACTACATTTTATTGATAGATGATATCTTAAAAGGAAACATGCATGCCCTTATGAAAATGTCCTAAGGCCTTGGCGAGAGCAAAGGATTTGCATTACAAAAATCATTACTTTGAAATGAAAACAACGGGAAATCGGCGATCTTCCAGGTTGCCAACTTCTTCTCTGCTGCAACTGCGACAAACCATATCCCGACCCTCGCCTTCTTCACTAACTCTTCCTCAACAACGGCTATCGATTGTATTGTTCATCCTCTTCCCCCCACCTGCGTAAGTGGATATCTTCTATCACGGATTCGGCGCTTTCAGGGCATCATACGACCAAGTAGTCAAATTTTCCACTGGGCTCTCCCAGGGTGTCCCAACATCCCTCCTTTGCAGGTAATGATGTTATGGCCTCAATGGCTTCTTCCTTACATGAGAAAGGAACTGTGTCTCCAATGACTATTGGTCGAGCACTGACTTGAACCATTCTTGGATCAGAACTGCGCAGGACTTCAACTGCCTTCTCAGCCTTTCTATCACTGTCTGAATAGAGAGTCAACACTTCATCCCCCATACCATGAATTCCTACCTGGACCATGTGTCGATCCATCAAGTCCTGCAGGATTATCACAAAGGTCTCGCAATCTCCCATGCACAAAGAATCAGCACACCCTTCTTCATGGCAACATCCTTTCTTAACAACTTCAGCCCGGCACAACTCATCATAAATGACACTTAGAGGAGTCTTGATCTCGTGTGCCTTCTTTATCAATCGCCCACCAGAACTTTCTATGGCGTTGGTAGCTGGCCTCTGATGACCCGGCAGCGGGTTAGTGGTAATATTTGGATCCTCTTGCTTGAAAGTTATGCCTTTTGCATCTATCAAATCTTGTACCACTATTTTGAAGGCTTTGCAGTCCTCCACAACATGCCCCACTGCTCCTTCATGGAAAGCACAGTGCTTTTAGGATTGTACCCCTTGAAGTAAGGTGGTTGGACCAGTTTCATGGGCCTTGTGTTGATGAGTTTGTTAGTGATGAGGTAGTTGAAAAGGTTCTGTGTAGGACATGGGAATTGGGTCAAAGGTTCTGTTTTGGTAGGCCTTTTGGTAGTTGCTTTGGTATTGTTTTGGAGCGGACCCAGGTTGTTTGTATGGGAGTGGGAACTGGAATATTAGGTGGGCGATATGGTGGGTTGATGGTGATGGCATTGGTTTCTCCTTCCTTCTTTTTGGGAAAGCCGGAGAATGGCTTTTACGGGGTTTGCATTCTTGGTGAGTCCTTGTGAAATATTCCCGCTTCTCAATCCACTTTCCAACCTCTCTCCTACAATCACCAAATCTGAAAAGTTGGATGAGACACTCACGATCAAAGCGGTCATAATACAACGACGGCAAAGTTTCCATGAACATAGAAACCAACTCCTTGTCTAGCGGAGGGGTGTAACTTGCGCACCAAAGCCCTCCATCTCCGGGCATACTCCTTGAATGATTCAACGTCTTTCTTACTCATGTTCTGCAATGTGTCCGATCCGCGCCATATCTGCATTGTATTGATCTTGTTTGAGAAAAGCATCTGCCAAATCTTTCCAGCAACGGATTTGGGATGGTTCTAACTTCATGTACCAGTTGAGAGATGCCCCACTAGGGTCATCCTGAAGCAATTGATTAACGACTTGTCATCCCGGAGTAAGTAGACATTTTCTGCAGATACATCGTCGGATGACTCTTTGGGCAAGTAAGCGCCTCTATATTTGTCAAAGTCGGGGACCTTGAACTTTGGGGTAGCACCACATCGGGGATAAGGCACAAATCTCTTGCCTCTCTAGCTCTGAAGCCAAAACCTTCAACCATCCTTAGCCTTTCTTCTAACATTTGGAATTGTTCCTTGGCCTGCTGGTGTTCGGTGGAATAACCACGAGGAGAATTACTTACAACATCTCTGCGGTGGCGGCATTGAGTGTTGAACACGGGGATAAGCGAGTTCCTAGACACAAAGCCACGAGTTTGCGGAAAAAGCGGTGGTGGTGTAGTGAGATTCGAGGAGCGGGGCCGAGGTATAACAATTGGACGAGGAATCTGGACTCGGGGTTCAAAGAAGATTACTCCTTCCGGTCCAACGGACAACGGCCGCACATTCTCGATTCTTGACCACAGGACCAACCTCCTGATTTGCTTCTTGACTTGGGGGAGTGTATCCCAAAGGAAGGCCATAAGCAGGCCACTGGGCAGTCTGAAAATCATTCCCATCTTTCAAGGACAACAAGAGCCTCATCACCTCACTCATCTTGTGCTTTTAAAGCATTCATCTCATTCCTCATTTCGGGATCATTCATTGGAGCTCTGCGGAGGGAGCCGTCTCGATTCTGCACTACCACGGGTCGGGCTTGCCCCACTTCCATTCGGCCCGGTCCGAGCCGAGGATTTTGATTCTCCGCTGCTGGCTGAGGTGGATCGATATCTGCCAAGATTGCCATTCCTCTGGCCTGTGAGCGAGTCCAATACCGATGTTGACGCACCAACTTGCCTTTTCTGTTTATTTTAGACGTTTATTACATAAGAGCGAAAAAAAGAAAGATGCATGGATGAATGTATGAATGTATGCATAATGCTTGCTCGACGTCGGGAACCACGTAATGCCTCATCTTGTCTTAGGCGCGTCAACTTTCCTTCCTTTCTTTTCTCTTCTTTTTATTATTTTTTCTTTTTTCTCTCTTTTTTTTTTTTTTTTTTTTTTGTTTTAGAAAGTGAAAGGAACGAGGAATCAGAATAGCAAACCAAACACTTCATTTATTAAGGACAACGAGCTTTAACGACTTTTGCCAAGGAAAAAGATGGTACCACATTCATAATGAAATAAAGTAAAGGAGTACAATATTTCAGAATACAATATTCAGAGTAAATGCTTTAGATAAAGAAATACATCTAATCAACTCAAACACAAATGGCTTTAAACTCTTCGACTCTGTTCCTTTTCTTGTTGACTCTTGCTCTCTGAGATTGTTCCTTGAACTCCATGACCAATGCCCTGCAATACTGCACAAACTTGTATACCTCTGGAGGGTGTTGAAGAAATACATTTCACCTCACCGCTCTTAGATTCACAGGAATTCTGCCATAGCTTGACTAGCCAGCTCGGATAGCTTTGAGAACTTGCCTTTCCACATCTGGATTTCCTCCCTTAGCTCTTTAACGATATCTTGCTCCTCAATTTTCCCTATCAATTCCAAGTAGCGCTCTTCCCAATACTGACTCTCAACTCGAACTCGCTATAGGCCTCCTCCAGGGCAATGAAGGTTACCTTTTAATTCACCAAATATTTCTCTCTCAAAACTCAAGGTTTGTTGATATTCTTTGAGGATCTCCTCAACATCATTTTTCTCCCTCTCAAGGTTCCTCACCGACCCTTCAACTCTCTCACCAAGTGTGATTCTTGCTCTGGCCCGGTGTGCTAGTGTCTTCCACTTTTGGGCTTCCTCAGCGCCTTTCTTGCTTTCTGTTTGTACTTCAGAGTTCTTCTCTAGCTCTTTTCGTAAATCCACAGGCCTCTATCTTGCTTTGTTCCTCTCTTTTGAATCGCTTGACACTTTCTTCCACAAATGATCATCTTGATAGCATTTTCTTCCTCTAACCTTCCCTTTTCTAGGGTCATCTCTTCCAACCTAGTCTGCAGGCTTTCTTCTCCTCTTCTACCTTTGCTAAGGTGAATTTAGCTTCATTCAACTCCTCATGGGTAGGGACAAAAGGTTCTGGAATCTCCTCTTCAAGGGTAAGCATCCCTGACTTGGTAATCTTACACTCTGAAGCTTGTCACGAAGCCATTGGTTAAAGGAGACATCACTAGTTCTTTTTGACAATTCTTCACTTCCTTTCTGCACTACTGATTCCCACGATCGCTGAACTCTTGAAGCAAGTCACCGCATCTAGGCATCCCCTATAGAGGTAAATACGAGGACAGTCATCTTTGTCGGAGGTGAGTTCTTCATTGGGTAACCGAGTTGCCTTAAAGTTAGGAAGGGTTATAGTTGATGCACCCTTGAGTCCCCATGAGAAGTGCGTTAAAAAGCTTCCACAACCAAACAACACCGTAGGTCCATCATTCCAACATGCAAAGATGTACGGTAGGATTGGAGGTCGTTAAGGTTTTGCAGAAACTCAAACCATTCTGAAGTAGTTCTGGCCTTCACCTCACAACTTAGAGCATAGGAAATTAACTCTTTGACGTCTAGACGGTTATGGACCACATGAAGAATAAGCCAAGCATAGAGGACATGGACAGAGAGGCATATCTTCTTTGTGCGGAACTGACTGTGACGGGTGAAAGCATGATATGTATTGGCAAGAATGGCAGGCACGGGATTGACGGGATTTTTGGCATCTTTGAAGGCTAAGAAGGCTCCAATGGCATCTTCATCAATATATTTCTCTATTTGAGGAAAAAGGACGACCCCAAATATGGTAAGAGCTAATACCAACTTGAACGGACCCCAATTCTTGGCTAGAGCATAAGATTGCATTAGGTCTTCAAAGTATTCTTGTGGATACCCGGCCACACCATTTCTTTTCAGTTTCTGTACCTTTAACTGATCCTTACCAATCCTCAACAATGTTGCTAACCTCTCATCGAGTAATACAGCCCACAGGAATTGATAGGGCCTTGCACGAGACCGGAGAATCCCAAAACTGCGCTCGTACTCTTCTAGTGTGGGCGAAAGTGGAAATTTTTGAAGAAGAAGCACCTCGTATCGGAATCATAGAATTGGCTTAAAGCCACAAGAGCCTCTTCTTGGACATTCAAGCTGCAAGAGCTTGCGGATATTCCCATATGCTAAGTCGAAAGCATCTCTCTCAATTGGACCCATGAGAATTTGCACACCGCCTCAAGCTACCAACATCCACTTTCTTCACAATCGGGAGACGAGGAGTAAGTGAAGCTTTGCTACTTGATTCCATTTCGATACACCTATGACAAGATGGTGCATTATTTGGTGGTCCTCGACAAGCAAATGCAAATGAGATGTACTATGAATGCGTGAGTTGCAGAAACTTAAATTTATGCAATGCGATTGATGTATGCCAATGACAATGATGCTTTATGCAAATGCAAGGTTAGAAAAAACTTTATTTGCAATAACTCAGTTTCCCCCTTTTTTTTTTTTTTGCGGATCGTGTACATTGCCTCATATAGACCGGATGGAGGAAAAAGCTACAACAGTAACTCTTTCTTCCTTTTTTTTTTTGAAAAGTAGGTCATATGTCGCTTTGTACGGAACGGCAAAAGGAAAGGCTATAATAGCAGCCCTTTCTTTTCTTCTCTTTTTTTTTGAAAATTTTCTTTTTAGGAAAGACATGTCTAAACTACAATGCAACACACAATTTGTATGTCCTCGTGTCCTACACAGTGGGAATCCTAAGTTCTAGGCAACTTCAAAGGTTCCTTCCATGTAGTTCTAATTCACACCCTCACAATGGCTACCAGAGCTATATAGAATCCTCATGGCGACATCCACAAATGTAGAGAACTACCAAGTGTGAAGCGTCATGAGGAAGCGTACTGCAGTTGAGACTTTCATGAGTATCAGACAGACAAAAGTCTCGAATGACAGTCACTAATCGTCTCCACTCTCCTAGGTGTTTTTTGGATCCGGGTATAGGAGCCCACTCATAACATACAAAATGTAAGGTGTGAAAGTGTGTGATTGAGGACATACTTTTCTAAAGTCTACCCTCCCCACCTGCAAGGAAAAAACCGCACTAGTCCACACGAAGCAAAAACAAGAATATGTCGTCTACCCTAAGGTTCAACATCACTTCAAAATAAATGAACTAACCTAAGGTGTCATCAACAACCATATAAAGCTTACCTCAAGAAAGGGAGCAGAGAGAAGAGGGATTATAATAGATGGGGGAAGCATGCATAGTTATAAGCATGTAAAGAAAGAAAAGAAAAAAGTAAGGAAATGAAGAAGTAAAGCAAAAACTAATCTCAAATCAAACATTTTGAACCACACATCGGATTAATTAGGCTTGACCCTCTTAAAAAAAGTTTTTCTTTTTATGTCCCCAAATGAAATCGCCACCGCTATGCGCCCGAAAAATCCGGTTTGGGATTTCTCGATTGTACAACGTGAGAATTGTGAAGCCGCCACTAATATTTTAGTTTTTAGACCAAAACATTAGAAAAGGTCTTTTTTTACAAAAAGGCGGGTGGTCTTTCAAAATGAAATGTAGGTTCGAGGGTCGGTTAGGTGTGGGAAGGTATTAGCACCCCACACCTCCTTTCTCTACCGAAAGGGAACCATTAATTCGATGTGTGGTTTGGATTGTTTGATTTGAAAATAATCGTTCTACTTCTTTTCTTTTCCTTTTTATTTGAAAATGTTTTTAGAAAACAAGAGAGAAAATCTTTTTGGGATTTTTGAAAAGTTAAACTAAACTAAGGTTTTTGAAAGTGAGCTTGACGGGGTATGACCTGGTCCTACGTACCCTCAATGACCGAGGATCAAAGCTACGTAGTTCTTAATTCTTTGTTTTGGGGTTTTTGAAAGCGAGCTTGACGATATGACCCGGTCCTACGTACCCTCATTGGTGAGGATCAAAGCTACGTAGTTCTTAATTCTTTGTTTTGATTTTTGAAAGCGAGCTTGACGGGATATGACCGGTCCCTCACGTACCCTCATTGACCGAGGGATCAAAGCTACGTAGTTCTTAATTCTTTGTTTTGATTTTTTGAAAGCGAGCTTGACGGGATATGACCGGTCCTACGTACCCTCAATGACCGAGGATCAAAGCTACGTAGTTCTTAATTCTTTGTTTTGATTGAGAAAATCATGTTTTGTTTTTTATCTTATCTTTTGCGTTTTGGAAATACGACTCAAGCGTTCATGAATACCAAACAAGCAACGGCAGTGGCGTTCATTACTAACTTGAAAGAAAAGTGTTGGAACCGATAATCAATCGAGCAAATACTCAAGTGATTACTAGTCGCAACGTTTTATTATCTTTTTGAAATGATTTTGGAAAAGGGTGAGTCATAATGGTAATTACCACTAATGACTCATATTATTTTTGGAGTTTTTAACTAATTCGTAGTTGATTAAGGTGTGGGAGCTTTCATGATAGTCAAACAAGCAATGGCTTCGGTGACTACCACTAGTAACTCCATCATTAACGATCAAACAAGCGAAGCTTCGAGTGATGGTTAATGATTTTATTTATGAAAACGCCTTAGGGTTTTATTAAGAAAACGATTGATTTTTGATTTTTTGAAAATTGGTTTTAGAAAAGAAATCTAGTTTGGAGAAAGAATTTGAAAGCGAGTAGAACACCTCAATCAACTCTATATCCTAAACCAAATACAAATAAAAAAAACAAAGAACTTATACATTTATTCAACCTAAAATTCAAAAGAACAAATTAACAATCTAAACCCTAGAACTTAACCCTAAACCGAAGGTATACATGGTGAAACCAAAAACCCTAAAATCAAACCCTAATTATAGACTAAACAATAGAAGATATTATTCAATGAAATAGCCAAAACCTAACATGCAAGTAAAACTTTGAGCATTAAGCAAAAATCTATGGTTATCTTACAAGACTTAATAGGAGATAAAGTAAAGGATGAAAGGACAACTTATACAAAATTAAATCAATTGAATCCTTTCTAGCCATCCTCACCACTTTGAATTTGAATACTCTAAACACTTTGTAGGGAGTCATTTAGCAAGATCATCAACAACATAACAACAACATAATTAAGTCACAAGAACACTAACATTTAAACTAGACTTGAATCCTTTCTTGCAATCTTCACCACTTTAAATCAAAAGTACTAGGTACTTAGTGGGAATCCTCTTGCAAGATCATCAAAAATCAAACTAAACCTAATTTATTGCACACAATGCGAAATGAACATGACATTAAACTATGAAATAAATTTGAATCCCTTCTTGCAATCTTCACCACTTTAAATTAAAAGCAACTAGGTGCTTAGTGGTGAATCCTTTTGCAAGATCATCAACAATTAAACCAAGAAACATATTAAAATCAAATGAAACCTAATTTATTAAACATATGCGAAATGAACATGGTATTAAACTCTAAAAATGAACTTGAATCCCTTCTTGCAATCTTCACCACTTTAAATCAAAAGTACTAAGTACTTAGTGGTGAATCCTTTGCAAGATCATCAACAAACTAAACCAAAAACACATCAAAATTAAATAAAACCTAATTTATTCACAATATGCGAAATGTGTATGATATTAAACTATGAAAATGAACTTGAATCCCTTCTTGCAATCTTCACCACTTTAAATCAAAAGCAACTAGGTGCTTAGTGGTGAATCCTTTTTGCAAGATCATCAACAAAACCAATTAAAAATCAAGCCAAACCTAATTTATTTAGAGCATGCGAAATGAACATAATGTTAAGCTATGAAATGAACTTGAATCCTTTCTAGCCATCTCCATCACTCAAATCAAAGTGCCTTAAGCACTAGTGATAGATCATATGACTAGATCATCAACAACTAAACAAGAACAACATTACTACTAAAATAAAATACTCACAATGAAGAAACCTAAAATTAACTTGAGCATATTTTTTGTTTAGTGAAATGACAACAAAATTAGCATGAAGCATCATAAATCCATTTATTAAGGGTGAGATACCAAATCTCACCCACCAACAACAACAAGCTACATTATAAAAATGAATATGATAACTATGCGAAATGATGAAGGAAATGCAAGATGAAGAAAAGAAAATAAGTTCTAATGTAAAATGCTTGAAGATAATGCAAAGGTATCAAGGGTTTTTACCTTATTTCTAAGAGAGAAAGGAAGAGCTTGAAAAGAAATAGAGGAGAGGAGGAGGATGAAGCTACGGTTTTGGGGTGTGATGGAGGAGAGAGTTTTGTTCTTGATTTTCTTGAGTGAGAAAGGAAAAGCTAAGGTGGTGAGAGATGGATTCAAGGCATTTTGGTGGATGAAAATGAATTAATGGAGGAAGGGAAGAAGAAGGAGGCTACGGTTTTAGAGAGAGGAAGAGGAGAGGAGAATTGTTTTTGTGTTTTTGAAGGGAATGAAAGGCAAAAGTCCTTAGTGTGTGAAGAGGAAGAGGTATTTATAGATTTTTGAGGTTTGGGGGGTATAATTGTCTTTTTGTTTTTGATGTGCCTCTAGGATTGAGTCTTAAAATTAAATGGAGGGTTGGGATGAATCATCACATGGATTAGGGGTATTGAAGAAACACAAAATAAGAGTGAAGGTGAGAGGAGTGGGGCGCAAAGCCATGAGGAAAAAAGAAAAAAAGAATAAGTTTTTATTTATTTTGGGAAAGGAGTGTCTCATGAGGTAGGGTTAAGGGTATTTTTGTAATGGGGTGTTACCAAAGAAGTAAGTTTGCATTTTTGGGTGGGAGTATTAGTGTAGGTGAGTGAAGTAATTTACCAAAGAGGCAAAGTTAAGGATAGAACAAATCAAATCTTAGTGAATAAGGCAAGAAGTGTGTAGAAGCTTCTAGAGGAGAGAGAGAGGGAGAGAGAGAGGCAGCGCAACAAGGCTGAATTATGGGAGAGAAAAATAAAAAAATGCTTGTTTTTGGTATTTTGTCTTATTGAGGACACTTCCTATTTTTACATTTTGAATTTTGAATTTTTGGGCATGCAAAATGGGAATGCACCTATTAGAAAAATGTTACATTTTTGGTCATCATAAAATAATCTCCTAATTACTCTAGACAACAAAATTTGTCACTTAGTAATTGGGAAATATTTAATGATCTTTTAATATTTTTTATGCAATAAAAATAGGAAAATGCATTTTAATTATTTTAGGCTAGGATATTCTCTCTAAAAATTGTACAAAAATTCTCTTGGATAAAAGAAAAATGTACTTTTGGTGTGTGCATATTTTTGACGAGAAAATCATCCTGTTGCGAAAAATGACCAAAATGCCCCTTACCCTAAAAATCCTAATTTGTCTAAAAAGTGCATTTCAACTTTAAAAATGATTTTAGAAACTTTGAAATGACTTTTAGGACCCTAAATGCAATGCATGATGCTTTTCTTTTATTTATTTATTTTTGGGGAAAATTAGGGTTTGACCTAAGCGGACAAAATTGGGGTATGACAGCTGCCCCTCTTTATCTAGATTTTGACAAGGAATATGAATTGGCCGAAACATATTCCGAGGCAAAATAGAGATAAAGAATTCAGAGATTATGCCGATTTTGTCCATTTAGGAAAAACCCGAATTTCCTTTCTGTTCCTCCTTCTTTTTGGATTTTTTTTTTTTTTTTTTTTAGAGATAAACATAGTGTCCTGAATCATTTGAAACTATACCTGTGCCTAAGTACATGAATGCATATTTAGGTCAAAGACCTATGCCATGCAGGAATAAATGTATCTGGAGGATAGTTCAAAATCGACACTGTGCCAAAGTGTAAAGAAAAAATATATGCATCCGGGAGGTCAAAGACACATGCCAAAGTGTAATTGCATCCGGAGGTCAGTGAGGAAGGCAATATGAGCTATAAAAATAAAAAGCATCATCAGTGCAGAAGCATTAATGCAACTGCACTGAAGAAAAGCAAAAATGCAGAAAAAATCAATGCACAAATCACTTCAAAGAAGTAATGCATCTGCACAAAAGTTCCACACAAAAAATAGAAAAGTGCATTGGCTCAAAAGCTTTTGAAAGAAATTAAACCAAGCCCTTTGTTGTACTTAAAACTCCCCAGCACTTGAGAAAATTTTGTTAGTCTAAATTCTTTCTTTTGAAAAATATTTTGGTGTGACCAAAGATAAACCAATCCTTTCAAAGGCTAGGAGGAAGTTTTTCACTTAGTCTTGGAACCAATCTCAACTCAGTGGGTTCACACACACACAAAAGAGTTTGAATAGCTTTGGTAGTTTTGAAGAAATAAAGGCATAAGAAATATTGCTGAGAAATGAAGCTCATAGGGAACTCCTCATGAAAATCCAAAATATCCAACTGATCTATCATCTAGAAATATAGTTTTAAATAGTTTGTCTTTGTCATTACTTGAGGACAAGCAATGGTTTAAGTTTGGGGGTGTGATAACTCTATTTTATATAGAGTATTTCATATGTTTAAAAGTAGTAAATTGCTCTCTTTCAAGTAAAGATAATGAGTTTATATAGTATTTTGTGTGATATATGATAACTTGAGTGATTGACATGGTTATAGTTGTTAATAGGCCATTTTGGATATATTGTGGTATGTTTGATGTTTTTGCTCGGTCTGATCTCTGAGATCCTGCATCAATGCTCCTGCATTGATCCTGCACTGAATCTGCACTACTTGGTGAGTGAGCAGCTAGCTACTTGTGCATCCACTTGCATTGCTGACCTCATGCTTGGTCCCCTAAACCAGAACCACTTTATTTAGTAGGCGCCTACCATTCACACATAGCCATAGGGATAGCTTTGAAGAGTCATCAACATAGGGACACATCTTCATACATCATTGGACCTCCCTATATACTTGGTCAAAGATCTCAACTTGGGGATCAACCTCTGAAAAGCAACTACAGCTCAATCCTCTCAAGATTACTTCAACGTGAAGGAAGGAAGCATGTAACACCCTAAATGATTTAATTAAGTAATTGATTAAATTATTTAAAGTGTTGCACTTATTCTAATTAATTTAAATTATAATGTAGTATTTTATTTAATTGAAGGGAGTGGTATTGAAAATACCGGGACTGCAAATATTGGCCCAAGAGCCCAAGCCCAATGACTTAGGCTCCTGGGAGTGATGCATTTCGCATCATTGTGCAAAGGAAAGGAAAAGAAAGAAAGTTTGCAAAGAGAGAAGAAAGAAAGGAAAGGAAAACGGCGCAAAAACCCTAGAGAGAAAGAGAGTGGGATCGCACCAAGGAGAAAGGAAGGAGAAGAAGCTTTGTTGCTGAGGTTTTGTAGGTGACTTGGTGAGAAGCATTTTCTACGGTGTAATTTAAGGTAAGGGGAGTCTCACTCTATAATAGAGAGTATAATAGGTCGTATGTAGGTCATAGAGTCCTTATTAGTATTCGTTGATGATGAATTTGATGGTTGTATGTTTGTTTTGATGAGTTTGAAGGTGAAATAGAGCATGAAATCGATTTAGGGCTTAATGTTAGGGTTTATAATATGTTGATTTTGTGTTTGTGATGTATTTGATGATTTGAACGTGCAATTGGTTGTTAAAATATGAAATTGGAAGTGTTAGAATGATTATAGAATGAATTAAGGTTGTTATGGATGAATTAGTTTAAGAGAAATTGAAGGAATTGAGTTTTTGAGGTATGGGGCGCCAATTGCCTAGAGAAATGGCGCCCTGTGTACTGTAGCAGTGGGTGTTTGTGTTGTGTTGCTGTATAGGGCGCCAATTGTAACGCCCAAAATAATTTAATTATTTATTTAATTAAGTTATTTAAGGATTGCAACATTTAATTAAGTTAGTTAAATAGTTGAGTTTATTTTATCAAAAAGGGGTCTAATCTATTTAAATATAATACTTAAGTTGGATTTATTTTTATTTCAGGAGGTGAAATAAATTAATTTGGAGAGGTGGAAATAAGGCCCAAGGGCCATTAGTGAGCCCAATGTGTAGTCATAAACCTAGGGGTCCCTAAGTTAGGGTCTTATTGAGTTCCAAACAAAGAAAGAAAAGAAGAAAATTTGAGAGAGAAGAGGAGGGGAGGCTGACGGCGTGGAGAGGGGAAAAAGGAGAGAGAGATTTCTTGAGTTTTGGCTTGGTAAGTGAGTTCTTGGTCTCAATCTTCCCCATTTCTTTTCCTTATTCCATTTATATGAGTTCTATAGCCTCATTCCTTTCCATTTTGATTTTTCATTTTCACCCCAAGGAGAGGGATATTCGGTTCAGCTGGAAAAGGAGTTGGGGGTGCTTCATTTTGTTGATTTTTGGTGTTAGATTGAAGTCCTAGCTTATTCAAGGTTAGGGGACTCTCATTTACATCTATAATAAGTTGTATGATATGTGTTATGTGTGGAATAGCTCTAGGATGGTTTGTTTGTATGAATTTTGTGTTAATCATATATTTGTTGTTGTATTTGATGTTTAAGTTGATGATACTATGATGCTTGATGTAGGAAATGAATGTGTTGTGAAATATGCATTTGATTTATAAATGCTTCAATGTGAAGAAATATGAGAATGTGTGGATTTAATGATGTTGATTAATTGCCTAGATGAGTGTTGTTAAATTGAGAGTTGAATTGTTGAATAAAAATGTGGTTGAGTTGTTTTTGGTTTGGTGTGTTTGAGGGGGGGCCAATTTCACAAGGAAATGGCGCCTAGGTAGTGTTCTGTTTGGTGAGGTTGTGCATAGGGGTGGGGCGCCATTTCTTTGGAAAAAATGGCGCTGTGTGCAAGTTGTTCGGTTGAGGGTGTGATGGGTGTGGGGCGCGTTTTCTTGTGGGCAACCGCGGCGCCAGGTATACTGTGAAGGGGCTGGTCGTGCGTGAAGGGAGAAGGGGGCGCCAAATGCTGGGAACATTGGCGCCAGCTTGCGCACCGTGACTTGCTGTGTGCGCGTGTGAGTGTGTCTGTGCGGGGGGGGGTGGGGCGCGCCAATTCCCTGGGAATTTGGCGCCAGGGTGCGTGTGTGTGTGTCTGGGCAGTGTGGCACGGTGTGCAGGCAGGGGGCGCCAATTCCCTGGAATTTGGCGCCTGTGTGCGTAGTGCAGTGGTTGTGTGTGCGCGAGTGTGGCACGGGCGCCAAGTGTGGCGCCACATGGCGCCTATGTGCGTGCTGCCTAGTTGTGCCAATGGTGTCTAAGTGATGTTTTAGTCCCTTGATTTTCAAAATAGTCCCTTGATTTTCAAAATAGTCCCTAAGTATCAAAATGGTCCTTAGGTGCTAGAATGGTCCTTATGGTGTGGGGTTGGTCCCTAGGTGCCAAAATAGTCCTTAGGTGAAGATTTAGTCCTTAGTGTGACATCTAGTCCAATAAATGAAGTGTGATGTTGAGGTGAGGATAAAGTGACGTGTAGGCTTCGGCCAATTATTGTGAATGAAGTGGAATTGCGAAGTGAAAAGTGAAGAGTAATAATTGTTGTGGTAAATGTATTATGTTATGATGCATTGTCATAGTGTCACATAATTCATGCATATTAAGCGACGATGTGGGCTTCGGCCAAAGTGATGTGGGCTTCGGCCAAAGTGATGTGGGCTTCGGCCAAAGTGACGTGTGCCCTTGAGGCTTAAAGCGAAGATGATGGATCCACATGCATATTGCATACATACATATACTCATGCTTTCTTAGTGAATCTTGGTGAAGCTTAGTTAATCCATTACTATTGTTTCTTGGTGTATAATTAAATGATAAATGCCTTAATTGTTGTGGATTGGTGTTGCTAGTGCTTTCCCAATATAATGCTTATCCTACTTGTTATTATTTATGTAAAGAGACTCACCCTACTGTTTATGTTGCCTGCTCTCGTGGCAACGTGCAGGTGATACTGAGTGAAGGTGTTCATGCCTTCTTTGGTGGGTCGTATCAGCTCTGATTATGTAGCACCAAGGGGGGGTGTCGTAGTAGTGTCATTTCTTTTTATGTATTAGACTGATTTGGATTATGTATTGAATATGTTAAACCTTTTATTATTCCGCTGTGCTGTGAAACTATTTTCTGGATTGCTGTAAACTTAAAACAGGTTTTGAGGGTTCGCCCCACTTGGATATGCTATATATCACGCACTAGTTGCGCTGAGTTTTTGAATGCTATTTTGTGATGTTTTGATGAAATGTAGCTGTAACACCCCAAATAATTTAATTAAGAAATTGATTAAATTGTTTAAGTGTTGCACTAATTTTTAATTATATTAAATTATAATATGGTGTTTATAATTTAGTATTTATTTTAATTGAAGGGGATGGTAGAAGAAATGGAGAAGGGGTGTAAAAAGGGCCCAAGGTGGCTTGGCCCAATATACATATAGCCAAAAGTAGAATTTTCTCTTATTTGTGAAAAGAGAAAGAAAGTTGCGAAGGAGAGAAGAGAAAGGAGAGGAGAACTCAAACATGAAACCCTAGGAGAAGAGGAAGAGAAGAAGAATTCGTGACTTGAAGGCTTGGATTGTTGCAGTGGTTTTGTTCGTGACTCCATTTCGGTTCTTCTCTACGGTTAATTTGAGGTAAGGGGAGTCTCACTCTATAATAGAGGAGATAATGGGTTATATGTATATCATAGGGGCTGTTTTATGTTTAATTGATGATTGTATGATGATTTGATTTCTTGAATTTGATGAATTCCTTGGTAAAATTGATTTAGAGCTTGAGTTAGGGTTTTATAATATATGATTTCGTGATTTTGATGTGATTGATGATTTGTACGTGTAATTGGTTGTTAATTCGTGAAATTAGAGGTGTTAGAATGATTAAAGTGTGGATTGGTTTGAGAGGATTTGGGGAATTTGGGATTTTTGAGGTTGGGGCGCCAAATGGCTAGGAATGTGCGCGCCTGTGCTGCTGTGAGGAAGTTTCGTGTGGTGTTGTTGCGCGGCGCCAATTTCCTAGAGAAATGGCGCCTGTGTCACTTATGCTTGATGGCTGAGGTAAGTGTGTTTCTTTGTCTGGGCGCCAGAATGTGGGTATTTTGGGGCCCGGGGAGTGAAACTTGTATTTCTGGGCACATTTTCTCGTGCAAAATTTTGTATTCACCGCCAACTTTCAATTTTAAGTGTTTTGGCTCGAGTGGTTTTTAGTTGCGGTGTTATTTTGAAAATGTCAGGTGGGGCTTGTTTTGTGTGTGTAAATGGGGTGGGTGAGTGAAACTCACATTTCTGAACATATTTTACTGTGCCAAATTTTGCATTCACCTGCCCAAATTCAATTTAAAGTGTTTTGGCTCGAGTGGTTTCCTGAGTACAGGTCTTATTTTAAAAATGTCTCGGTGGGGGTGCTTTGGTGTGTGTAAATGGGGTGGTTTAGGTGAAACTTACTTTTCTAGGCATATTTCACCGTGCCATATTTTGTATTTACCTGCCCAAATTCGTTTTTAAACATTTTGGCTCGGGTGGTTTTTGGTTTGGAAGTGTTGGGTGTCTTTGGGTCGTGAGTAGTGGGCGCCAAATTGTCTTTGCCAGGCGCGCTTAGTCCCAGTGCTCGTGTCTGCGATCGTGTCTGCAGAATCGCGTATCGAGTTTGTGTCTAGGTGCATGTTGCCCGAGGGCGCCAGTTGCTAGAAAAGTGGCGCCCGATGGTCATGTTGCCACGGGGCGCCAAAATGCCGAGTTTACGGCGCTAGTCTTTGTGTTGCACCGGGGCGCGAGAATGTGGGGAAAATGGCGCCCAGTCTTTGCCAAGTGCCTAAGAGTGTCTTTATTTTGGTCCCTAGGTGACAGCTTTGGCCCTAGATGATTGTTTTGGTCCTAAATGGTGGTTTAGGTCCTTGAGTGAGGTTGAGTACTCTAGAGGAGATTAGTCCTTGGGACTTAATGGTGTTGAGGGTGTACAATGAGGTAACTGAGCATGCCATGAGGGCATGGGCCGGAGGGCCAAGCCATGAGGGCTATAAAATGAGATTGAATACTGAGGTAAGAGTTAATGTGTGTATTGAGCTGTTTGAGATTGTGTTTGTGTTGTACATGGAGTCTCATGCATACATTCGGCTGCGGTCGTAGAGCTTATAAAATGATTGTGAAGCCTGAGGGCGGCCGGAGGGCCTTATAAAATGATTGTGAAGCCTGAGGGCGGCCGGAGGGCCAGAGTCATGAGGACTCCATTATTGATGAGAATACCGGAGGGCAAATATTGAGAACGCCGGAGGGCAAATGGTACCACATGCATACTTCCATTGCATACATTCTCATGAGTGCATGTATGTTATTGAGTGATGATTGGTGTGTTTGAGTATGCTGTGAACTATGATTATATATATTGCTTATTATCACTTTTATTATATAGTTCGAGACTCACCCTTTCTCATTGTTGTTTACCACAGTAGCCACAGTGAGGGCTTTCTACCTCACTACTCCCAGTCGATCTGCTCGATACGTAGCACCTAGGGGTTGGGGTTTAGACCGTTATTGCTTTGTTTTGCTCCTTGTTGAGCCTTATATGTATTTGTCTTGAGATTCTTTGAACACTACTTTGAGATGTAGTTTATTTCCGCTGCGTGACATGAGATTTTACCCCACGTGTTGTATGGTGTTATGTATCTATGTATTTTTACATTCGATTGTTGAGTGTTTTAAGAGAGAGGTGTGCGCTCCATTTTATTGAGGAATGATTTATGTTATACTATTAGTGCATTTGAATGACTATGGCTAAATTGTGGTTCGCCACTAAGGTCAGGATTTCTTTCACTGGTGTATTTACAAGGGCATCACTGAGAGCCTTGCAAAGGAGGTCAATGCTGTTGCAAGTAGTATCGATTACAGAGTAATCCCATAGTCAATCGAGTTCACTATTTTATAACACACTAAACCAAAAGATGACCGAATAGATTTTTATAAACTCGATTTTGATTTTAATTACCGGGTAGAAATGGGGTGTTACATTAGTGGTATCGAGCAAAAGTTCGGTCCATCCCGGCCAAGTGTGTCGATCATCATAGTGTGTATGACAACTAGGTGTCTTAAAATAGTTACGAATTGGTTCTTTATCTTTGCAGTGTTAGGTTGATATGGCCGGAAGGATCGATCTTTGCTTTTCTTGAGGCTTGCGCAGCTATAAGCGCAGTTTGTGGGTACCCAACAGATCGCTGAAACCCGCATCGGCAACATTCCGGAGAGAGAACCCCTACCTTCAAGGGGAGGTACAACCGGATGGTGCCTTGACTTGGCCGAAGGAGATTGAGAGGATCTTGTGGTGATTAGTCAGACCCGATGATGCGAGAAAGTCGTGTGCAGTACTCTTACTTTATCCGAAGAGGCGATGGTAGTGGTGGGAGACCGGTGAGAGGTTGGGTCTTTGCACGAGAGAGATCACTTGGTGGTGTGTTCGGGAAAATTCTTGAGGAAGTATTTCCGGAGGGCGTTAGAGGTAAGAAAGAGCCGGAATTCCTTGAACCGAGGCGGGGAGTATGTCTCATTCATCGAGTATCTTTGCCAAGTTCACGAGAGTTAACCAAGTTCTATCCCCACTATCTTGAGTGAAGGCTGAATTCTCAAAGTGCATTAAGTTTGAGAATGGACCGAGAGTCGATATCAAACAGTTGTGGGGTATCGGAAGATTAGAGTATTCTTGATCCGATAGATTGCTGCGAGATTTATGAGGAAGATGAAGAATGCCCGCTCTAGGGTCATGAGAGACCAGAGGGGGAAATTTCATAACAGGGGTAAGCCTTATGAGACGTCTGCTGACAAGGGAAAACAAAGGTATGCGGGTGGTAACAAGTATAATGGTGGGAGCAGGTCTGCTGAGGGTAGGAGGTATCGTGATGGCAAGAAGCCAAGTGGGGGAGACGCCCCATCTGATGTTGTGTGTTTCAAGTGTGACAAGCCAGGTCACAAGAGCTTTGATTGTAAGATGGAAGTGAAGAGATGTTTTAAGTGTGGGAAGAGTGGTCACATGGCATCCGAGTGTGATCGCAAGGAAGTCAGTATGTTTCAAGCGTGGTGAAGTTTGGTCACATTAGCTTCAAGTGCCCCAAGCCTAAGAAGGAAAGATCTCTCGGGAGGTGTTTGCATTGGCGTGTTCGAGGACCTAATGATATCGAGGTACATGTTTCATCTCTCGTACACCTTTAGTTGCTATTGTTGACACGGGTGCTACGCACTCTTTTATTGCATCTGTTTGTCTTTGAAAAGTTAAATTTAGTATTGTCTACTATGGAGAGAGGGATGGTTATCGACACTCCACGGCTAAAGGTCCCA
This sequence comes from Oxytropis ochrocephala, assembly GCA_020916435.1. NCBI lineage: Eukaryota > Viridiplantae > Streptophyta > Magnoliopsida > Fabales > Fabaceae > Oxytropis > Oxytropis ochrocephala. The sequence goes on along the minus strand of CM037089.1, from coordinate 60,376,147 downwards.
GAACTACTTCTCTAATGTGTGCTAGGTGTCCTCTGTCGGTCTTGGCGGGGATTTTCTCGTTGATCCGATTTGTTTGCCTTTGGGTGGGTTAGATGTGATTACGGGCATGGATCGGTTAGTAGATAACCATGTGCACATCAAGCTGCTACGATAAGTCTATTAGTTTTCTCCTTCCCGAAGAGGAAAGAGTGCGCTCTGTTGTCTGTGAAGCAATTGCGCAGAGGTAATGAAAGAGGGTGGTCGGTTGTTTGCTTTGATGGCGCCCATGTCTGCGAGAACCGAGCCGTGGGTTGATGGGTTACAGTGGTGTGTGAGTTCCACGAAGTGTTTCCGATGAGATTCCTAGTGTACCCCGCAGAGGAAGTTGAGTTCGGGATTGAGCTTGTGCACAGTACTAGGCACATGTCTATGGCACGTCACGGGATGTCCGCTCCGAGTTATGCGAATTGAAGAAGCGATTAGAGGAGCTTCTTGAGAATAAATTTGTGAGGCCTAGTGTGTCACCATGGGGAGCTCGCTTTTATTGGTAAAGAAGAAGGATGGGAGTATGCGTGCATGCGTGGACTACGAGATGTTGAATAAAGTAACTATCAAGAATAAGTATCCTCTCCGAGGATAGATGATCCGATGGCCACCGGTGGGTGCTAAAGTGTTTAGCAAAATTGACTTGAGGTCCGGTATCACCAGATTAAGGTGAAGGATGAGGATATCCAGCGGCAAAGATTCGAGCGAGATATGGGCATTATGAGTACTCTGTAATGCCGTTTGGTGTCACAAATGCACCAGGGGTGTTTATGGAGTACATGAACCGAATTTTCCATAGCTATCCGGATCGGTTTGTGGTCGTCTTCATTGATGATATTCGGTGTACTCAAAATCGAGGAAGAGCATGCAGAGCACTTGAGGTTGGTGCTAGAGGTCTTGAAAGAGAGGAAGTTGTATGCCAAGTTGTCAAAGTGTGAGTTAATTTTGCATGAGGTGAGCTTCTTGGGTCACATTATTTCGTGATGGTATAGCCGTGGATCCACCAAGGTTGATGCAGTGTTGCAGTGGGAGAGCCCAAAGTCTGTGACTGAGATCAGAAGTTTCTTGGGGTTGGCTGGTTATTACAGGAGGTTTATTGAAGGGTTTTCTAAGCTAGCCCTTCCATTGACCCGACTGACCTGTAAGGGGAAGGCATTTGTGTGGGATGCAAAGTGTGAAGAGAGCTTCCAAGAGCTAAAGAGGAGGTTGACCACGTCTCCAGTGTTAGTGTTGCCTGTGCCAGAGCAACCATTTGTTGTGTACTGCGATGCTTCCAAGATGGGTTTGGGAGGTGTGTTGATGCAGGATGGGAAGGTAGTCGCTTATGCGTCTCGGCAGTTGAGGACGCATGAGAAGAACTATCCTACTCATTGTAACACCCCAAATAATTTAATTAAGAAATTGATTAAATTGTTTAGGTGTTGCACTAATTTTTAATTATATTAAATTATAATATGGTGTTTATAATTTAGTATTTTATTTTAATTGAAGGGAGTGGTGGAAGAAATGGGCGGGGGGTGTAGAAAGGGCCCAAGGTGCACTTGGCCCAATATACATATACCCAAAGTGTGGAATTTTCTTTCATTTGTGAAAGAAAGAAAGAAAGTTGCGAAGGAGAGGAGAGAAAAGAGAGAGCTCACGGCGCAAACCCTAGGAGAAGAGGAGGAGAAAGAGCAATTTCGTGGCTTGAAGCTTGGATTGTTGCGGTGGTTTTGTTCGTGACTCAGTTCCTGTTCTTCTCTACGGTTATTTTGAGGTAAGGGAGTCTCACTCTATAATAGAGGAGATAATGGGTATTATATGTGTCATAGGGGCTGCTTTTGATGTTAATTGATGATTGCATGTTGATTGATTCCTTAAATTTGATGAAATTGTTGGTAAAAATTGATTTAGGCGTGAGTTAGGGTTTTGTGATGTATGATTTTGTGATTTTGATGTTAATTGGTGATTTGAGTATGCAATTGGTTGTTTGATTATGCAATTAGGAGTGTTAGAAGGATTATTGGGTGAATTGGTTTGGAAGATTTTGGGAAAATTGGGGTTTTGGGGTTTGGGGCGCCAAGATGCTAGGATTCTCGCGCCACATATGCGCTTCATCGCTAAGTTTAGAGTTTGTGCGGGAATGCTCTGCCGCAGGCGCCACATTCTTTGGGAAAATGGCGCCACGTACCTTTGTTCATGTCTTTGGAATATGTTTTGTGCGAGGTTGTTTCGCCAGGCGCCAAGTTCTTTGGGAAAATGGCGCCACATGTGCCGCTTTTGTGTGTTGGAGTGCGTGTGTGCGATGTGGGCGCCAAATGCTGCCCAGGGTGCCCGAGATGGCGCTGTGTCACCATGCGATGTCTGGGTGAGTGAGTTCTTTGTCTGGCGCGAGAATGTGGGTATTTTGGAGCCCGGGAGTGCAACTTATATTTCTAAACACATTTCCTCGTGCCAACTTTTGTATTCACCGCCAACTTTCAATTTTAAACATTTTGGCTCGAGTGGTTTTCTGCAGTTGCGGTGTATTTTTGAAAATGTCCTGTGGGGCTCGTTTTGTGTGCGTTTGGGGCGGGAGTGCAACTTATATTTCTAAACACATTTCCTCGTGCTAACTTTTGTATTCACCTGCCAACTTTCAATTTTAAACATTTTGGCTCGAGTGGTTTTCTGGTTGCGGTGTATTTTTGAAAATGTCCCGGTGGGGCTCGTTTTGTGTGCGTTTTGGGGCCGGGAGTGCAACTTATATTTCTAAACACATTTTCTCGTGCTAACTTTTGTATTCACCTGCCAACTTTCAATTTTAAGTGCTTTGGCTCGGGTGGTTTCTTGATTGCAAGTGTATTTTTGAAAATGTCCCGGTAGAATTCGTTTTGGGTGTGTTTTGGAGCCCTGGGTGAAACTTACTTTTCTAGGCACATTTCAACGTGCCAAATTTTGTGTTTACCCGCCCAAATTCATTTTTAAACATTTTGGCTCGGGTGGTTTTGGTTTGAAGGTGTTGGGTGAGCTGGTCAGGTGGGGCGCCAACTGTCTTTTGTGTCTTAGTTTGTGTCTCAAATCGTATGCGAGTTTGTGTCTAGATCCATGTTGCCCGAGCGCGGTTGCTAGGAGGAAAGTGGCGCCCGATGGGTGTGTTGCCACGGGCGCCAAAATGCTTGAGTTTACGGCGCCTAGTCTTTGTGTTGCACTGCGGGCGCCGAATGTGGGGAAAATGGCGCTGGTGCCGCCAAGTGCCTAAGAGGGTCTTTGTTTTGGTCCCTAGGTGACAGCTTTGGTCCCTAGATGACCTGCTTTTGGTCCTAAGTGGTGGTTTAGGTCCCCGAGTAAGGTTGAGTGCCCTAGAGGAGAATAGTCAGGTGGGGACATAATGGTGTGGAGGGTTTATAATGAGGTGATTGAGCATGCCATGGGGGCATGGGCGGTGGAGCCAAGTCGGAGGGCAATAAAATGAGATGGACACCGAGGTAAGAGTAATGGGTGTATTGAATTGTTTGAAATGATGTTTGTGATGTACATGGAGTCTCATGCATACATTGGGTGCGATCGTAGAGTTTATAATATGATGTGTGAAGCCTGAGGGCGGCCGGGGGGCCTTATAAAATGATTGTGAAGCCTGAGGGCGGCCGGGGGGCCTTATAAAGTGATTGTGAAGCCTGGAGGGCGGCGGTGGGCCAATGGTACCACATGCATGATGACATTGCATACATTCTCATTAGTGCATGAATATTATTGATCAATGATTGGTGTGTTTGAGTCTGTACACTATGCTTATATATTGCTTATTATCACCTTTATTATATAGTTCGAGACTCACCCCTTCTCGTTGTTATTTACCACGTAGTAGTCGAGAGTGAGGGCCTTCCACCTTCACTACTCCCCGAGTCGATGCGCTTCGATACGTAGCACCTAGGGGTCGGGGTTTAGACTGTTGTTGCCTGTTTTGCTCCTTGTTGAGCCTTTATGTATTTGTTTTGATATTGCTGGATTATGCTGTTGAGATAATGATTGTTTTCCGCTGCATTATGTGAAATTATATTTCTATGAGTTATCTTCTGGTGTTACGTATTTGGTTTTTGGTTTAAGAGAAAGAGTTGTGACGCTCCATTTCATTGAGTATTACTTTATGTTATACTATTAGTGTCTTTGAATGACTATGGCTAAAGCGTGGTTCGCCACTAAGGCTAGAATTTCTTTCGCTGGTGTATTTACGAGGCATCACTGAGAGCCTTGCAAAAGTGGCCAATGCACATTGCAAGTAGTATCGATTACTGAGTGATCCCATAGTCACCAGTCCACTATTTTATAACACACTAAACTAGAAAATGATCGAGAAAAGATTTTTGTACACTCGATTTTTGATTTAAATTACCGGGTAGAAATGGGGTGTTACATTAGTGGTATCGAGCAAAAGTTCGGTCAATCCGGCCAAGTGTGTCGATCATGTCATAGTGTGTATGACAACTAGGTGTCTTAAAGTAATTACGAATCGGTTGTTTATGCTGCGGTGTTAGGTTGATATGGCCGAAGGATCGAGCATCGCTCTTCTTGAGGCCTTGCAGGCTATAAGCGCGAGATCGTGGGTACCCAACCAGAATAATGAGACCGCGACACAGCAACGTTCGGAGAGAACCCCTACCTTCGCGGGAGGTACAACCGGATGGTGCCTTGACTTGGTGAAGGAGATTGAGAGGATCTTGGGGTGATTGGGTTGCACCGATGAGCGAGAAAGTCGTCAGTGCGTGACTCATACATTATCTCGAAGAGGCGATGGTAGTGGCTAGAGACCGCGAGAGATTGGGTCTTTGCACGGAAGAGATCACTTGGGTCGTGTTCGAGAGGAATTCTTGAGAAAGTATTTCCGGAGGGCGTGAGAAAATAAGAAAGAGCCGGAATTCCTTGAACCGAGGCGGGGAGTATGGTCAAGCATCGAATATCTTTGCCAAGTTCACGGAGTTGGCCAAGTTCTATCCCCACTATCTTGAGGTCGGGCTGAATTCTCAAAGTGCATTAAGTTTGAGAATGGTGAGAGTGATATCAAGCGGTGTGGGGTATCGAGAAAATTAGAGTATTTGCCGATCCGGTAGATTCTTTGCAGAATATATGAGGAAGACAAAGAATGCCCGCTCTAGGGTCATGAGAGACCGAGGGGAAATTTCACCACGGAGGTAAGCCTTATGAGAAGTCTGCGACAAAGGGAAGCAAAGGTATTCGGGTGGTAACAGTACAATGGTGGAAACAGTGCTGAGGGTAGGAGGCACCATGAGGCAAGAGGCCAAGGGGAGAGCGCCCCCATCCGACATTGTGTGTTTCAAGTGTGACAAGCCAGTCACAAGAGTTTTGGTTGTAAGATGGAAGTGCGAGAGATGTTTTAGGTGTGGAAAGAGTGGTCACATGGCATCCGGGTGTGATCGCAAGGAACTGTATGTTTCAACCGTGGTGAAGCCGGTCACATTAGCTTCAAGTGTCCCAAGCCTAAGAAGGAAAGATCTTTGGGAGGGTGTTTGCATTGGCGGTGTTGGAGGGACCTAATGATATCCGAGGTACATGTTTCATCTCCGGTACTCCTTTAGTTGCTATTGTTGACACGGGTGCTACGCACTCTTTTATTGCATCTGTTTGTCTTTGAAAAGTTAAATTTAGTAATGTCTACTATGGAGAGAGGATGGTTATCGACACTCGGCTAAAGTCCGTAACTACTTCTCGATGTGTGCTAGGTGTCCTCTGTCGGGTCTTGGCAGAGATTTTCTGTTGATCGATTTGTTTGCCTTTGGGTGGGTTAGATGTGATTCTCGGCATGGATGGTTAGTAGATAACCACGTGCACATCAACTGCTACGATAAGTCTATTAGTTTTCTCCTTCCCGAAGAGGAAGAGTGCTCGCTCTATCATCTGGCGAGCAATTGCGCAGGGTAATGAAAGAGGGTGGTCAGTTGTTTGCTTTGATTGCGTCCATGTCTGCTGAGAACAGAGCGGTGATTGATGGGTTACAGGTGGTGTGTGAGTTCCCTGAAGTGTTTCCGGATGAGATTCCTAGTGTGCCCCCAGAGAGGGAAGTGGAGTTCGGGATTGAACTTGTGCCTGGTACTAGGCCTGTGTCTATGGCACCGTCTGGGATGTCGACTTACGAGTTGGTCGAGTTGAAGAAGCAGTTAGAGGAGCTTCTTGAGAAGAAGTTTGTGAGGCCTAGTGTATCACCATGGGGAGCTCCGGTTTTGTTGGTAAAGAAAAAGGATGGGAGTATGCGTCTGTGCGTGGACTACAGACAATTGAATAAGGTGACTATCAAGAATAAGTATCCTCTCCCGAGGATAGATGATCTAATGGATCAGCTGGTGGGTGCTAAAGTGTTTAGCAAGATTGACTTGAGGTCCGGGTATCACCGTTTAAGGTGAAGGATGAGGATATCCGTAGGCGACAAAGATTCGGGACAAGGTATGGGCATTATGAGTACTCTGTAATGCCGCTTTGGTGTCACAAATGCACCGGGGTGTTTATGGAGTACATGAACCGAATTTTCCATAGTTATCCGGATCGGTTTGTGGTGGTCTTCATTGATGATATTTTGGTGTACTCCAAATCAGAGGAAGAGCATGCAGAGCACTTGAGGTTGGTGCTAGAGGTCTTGAAAGAGAGGAAGTTGTATGCTAAGTTGTCAAAGTGTGAATTACAGTTTGCATGAGGTGAGCTTCTTGGGTCATATTATTTACGGTGATGGTATAGCGGTGGATCCAAATGCAAGGTAGATGCAGTGTTACAGTGGGAGAGCCCAAAGTCTGCGACTGAGATCAGGAGTTTCTTGGGGTTGGCTGGTTATTACAGGAGGTTCATTGAAGGGTTCTCTAAGCTAGCCCTTCCATTGACTCGCCTGACCTGTAAAGGAAAGGCATTTGTGTGGGATGCAAAGTGTGAAGAGAGCTTCCAAGAGCTAAAGAGAAGGTTGACCACGTCCCCAGTGTTAGTGTTGCCTGTGCCAGAGCAGCCATTTGTTGTGTACTGTGATGCTTCCAAGATGGGTTTGGGAGGTGTTTTGATGCAGGATGGGAAGGTGGTTGCTTATGCGTCCGGCGAGTTGAGGACCCATGAGAAGAACTACCCTACCCATGACTTAGAGTTGGCTGCGATTGTGTTTGTGTTGAAAATCTGGAGACACTATCTCTATGGTACTAGATTCGAAGTGTTCAGTGACCACAAGAGTCTGAAGTACTTGTTTGACCGAAGAGCCGAATATGAGACAGGGCGTTGGTTAGAGTCGTTGAAGGACTATGATTTCGGCTTGAACTATCACCCCTAAGAAAGCTAATGTCGTGGTGATGCTTTGAGTCGGAAGACTTTGCATATGTCGGCTATGATGGTGAGGAGTTGGAATTGATTGAGCAATTCCGTGACTTGAGTTTGGTGCGTGAGGTGACACCTCGAGTGTCGATTGGGGATCTTGAGAATTGGGAACGACTTCTTGGTTAGTATCGAGGCGCCCGTGAAGTTAGATGTGAAGTTGGTAGATTTGTTGGTTCTTTGGTGAGCAAGTCTGGCGATGGGGATTACAGTTTGGATTCCCGGGGTGTGTTGAGGTTCGGGGGCGAATCAGTGTTCCGGATGATCTTGAGTTGAAGAAGATGATACTTGAGGAGAGTCATAGGAGTAAGTTGAGCATTCATCCAGTGCCACTAAGATGTACCATGATCCGAAGAAACTATTTTGGTGGCACAGTATGAAGAGAGATGTTGCGCAGCTTTGTATATGCATGTTTGACTTGCCGAAGTCAAAGATTGAGCACCGAAGCTGCGGGGTTGATGCAACCTTTGGAGATTCCGGAATGGAAGTGGGGCAAAGATTTCCATGGACTTTGTGGGATCAGGTTGCCAAACACTTTGTGAGAGAGGTCGACACTATTTGGGTGATTGTAGATAGGTTGACCAAGTCTGCTCACTTTATTCCTATCAACATCACCTTTCTGTGCCAAAGTTGGCTAGGATTTACATTCAGGTAATTGTGAAGCTTCACGGGGTTCCGAAGAGTATTGTGTCGGATAGAGACCCGCGGTTTACATCAGAGTTTTGGGGAAGCTTGCAGGAGGCTTTGGGGTCCAAACTGAGGTTGAGTTCAGCTTACCATCCTCGGTGATGGTCGATTGCAGAGAACCATCCAGTCTTTGGAGGATCTTTTGAGAGCTTGTGTGTTGGAGCGGGAGGTGCGTGGGATACGCATCTTCCACCGATTGAGTTCACCTATAATAATAGCTATCATTCGAGCATCGGGATGGCTCCTTTTGAGGCACTGTATGGGCGGAGGTGCAGAACTCCTTTGTGTTGGCATGAGTCCGGGGAGAGTGTTGTCCTTGGACCAGAGTTGGTTAGGAGACTCTTGAGAAGGTGAAAATGATCGAGAGAGAAGATGAAAGAGTCTCGAGTCGGCGAGAAAAGTTATCATGATAAGAGGAGGAAGGACTTGGAGTTTGGTGGTGAGCATGTGTTCTTGAGGTCACGCCTATGGTGGTGTTGGGCGTGCTCAAGAAAAGAAGAAGTTAACTCCAGGTTTATTGGACCGTACCAAATCACCGAGAGGTTGGAAAGGTTGCTTATAGGGTGGCCTTGCCACCCAATCTTTCGAACTTGCACGATGTCTTCCACGTGTCACAGCTTCGGAAGTATATTCCAGACCCGTCTCATGTGATTCACATGGATGATGTAGAGGTACGTGAGAACCTCACTTTGTGGAGACTATGCCGGTGAGGATTGAGGATAGAGAAGTGAAGGTGTTGAGAGGAAAGACATTGCCTTGGTCAAGGTAGTGTGGTTGGGAGCCTGTTGGTGAGTATGACTTGGGAGCCGGAAAGCAAGATGCGGGAGTCCTATCCAGAGTTATTTGACTCAGTGCAATTTCGAGGACGAAATCTCCTAAGTGGGGAGAGTTGTAACACCCCAAATAATTTAATTAAGAAATTGATTAAATTGTTTAGGTGTTGCACTAATTTTTAATTATATTAAATTATAATATGGTGTTTATAATTTAGTATTTTATTTTAATTGAAGGGAGTGGTGGAAGAAATGGGCGGGGTGTAGAAAGGGCCCAAGGTGCACTTGGCCCAATATACATATACCCAAAGTGGAATTTTCTTTCATTTGTGAAAGAAAGAAAGAAAGTTGCGAAGGAGAGGAGAGAAAGAGAGAGCCTCACGGCGCAAACCCTAGGAGAAGAGAGAGGAGAAAGAGCAATTTCGTGGCTTGAAGCTTGGATTGTTGCGGTGGTTTTGTTCGTGACTCTGTTCGGTTCTTCTCTCTGGTTATTTTGAGGTAAGGGAGTCTCACTCTATAATAGAGGAGATAATGGGTATTATATGTGTCATAGGGGCTTTATTTTGATGTTAATTGATGATTGCATGTTGATTGATTCCTTAAATTTGATGAAATTGTTGGTAAAAATTGATTTAGGCGTGAGTTAGGGTTTTGTGATGTATGATTTTGTGATTTTGATGTTAATTGGTGATTTGAGTATGCAATTGGTTGTTTGATTATGCAATTAGGAGTGTTAGAAGGATTATTGGGTGAATTGGTTTGGAAGATTTTGGGAAAATTGGGGTTTTGGGGTTTGGGGCGCCAAGATGCTAGGATTCTCAGCGCCACATGTATCGCTTCATCGGCTAAGTTTAGAGTTTGTGCGAGAATGCTCTTGCCGGGCGCCACATTCTTTGGGAAAATGGCGCCACATGCCTTCGCTCATGTCTTTGGAATATGTTTTGTGCGGGGTTGTTCCGCCAGGCGCCAAATTCTTTGGGAAAATGGCGCCACATGCCTTGTTGTGTGTTGGGTGCGTGTGTGCCCGATGTGGGCGCCAAATGCTGCCCAGGGTGCCCGAATGGCGCCTGAGTCACTGTAGCAGTGTCTGGGTGAGTGAGTTGCTGTCTGGGCGCCAGAATGTGGGTATTTTGGGGCCCGGGGAGTGCAACTTATATTTCTAAACACATTTCCTCGTGCCAACTTTTGTATTCACCTGCCAACTTTCAATTTTAAACATTTTGGCTCGAGTGGTTTTCTGGTTTGCGGTGTATTTTTGAAAATGTCCCGGTGGGGCTCGTTTTGTGTGCGTTTTGGGGCCCGGGGAGTGCAACTTATATTTCTAAACACATTTCCTCGTGCCAACTTTTGTATTCACCTGCCAACTTTCAATTTTAAACATTTTGGCTCGAGTGGTTTTCTGGTTGCAGGTGTATTTTTGAAAATGTGTCGGTGGGGCTCGTTTTGTGTGCGTTTTGGGGCCGGGAGTGCAACTTATATTTCTAAACACATTTTCTCGTGCCAACTTTTGTATTCACCTGCCAACTTTCAATTTTAAGTGCTTTGGCTCGGGTGGTTTGCTGATTGCAAGTGTATTTTTGAAAATGTCCCGGTAGGGCCTCGTTTTGGGTGTGTTTTGGAGCCCGGGGTGAAACTTACTTTTCTAGGCACATTTCAACTGTGCCAAATTTTGTGTTTACCTGCCCAAATTCATTTTTAAACATTTTGGCTCGGGTGGTTTTTGGTTTGAAGGTGTTGGGTGAGTGGGTCAATTTGGGGGCGCCAACCATGTCGCTTTGCTGTGTCTTAGTTTGTGTGCAGCGCGTATGCGAGTTTGTGTCTAGGTCTGTTGCCCGAGCGCGCAGTTGCTAGGAAAGTGGCGCCCGATGGTTTGTGTTGCCACGGGGCGCCAAATGCTTGAGTTCTACGCGCTAGTCTTTGTGTTGCACTGGGGCGCCAGTGTGTGGGAAAATGGCGCTGGTCTTTGCCAAGTGCCTAAGAGGGTCTTTGTTTTGGTCCCTAGGTGACAGCTTTGGTCCACTAGATGACTGCTTTTGGTCCTAAGTGGTGGTTTAGGTCCTGAGTAAGGTTGAGTGCCCTAGAGGAGAATAGTCCCAATTGGGACATAATGGTGTGGAGGGTTTATAATGAGGTGATTGAGCATGCCATGGGGGCATGGGCCGGTGGGCCAAGTCGGGAGGGCAATAAAATGAGATGGACACCGAGGTAAGAGTAATGGGTGTATTGAATTGTTTGAAATGATGTTTGTGATGTACATGGAGTCTCATGCATACATTGGGTTTGCGATCGTAGAGTTTATAATATGATGTGTGAAGCTTTGAGGCGGCGGGGGCCTTATAAAATGATTGTGAAGCTTTGAGGCGGGCGGGGCCTTATAAAGTGATTGTGAAGCTTGAGGCGGCGGTGGGCCAATGGTACCACATGCATGATGACATTGCATACATTCTCATTAGTGCATGAATATTATTGATCAATGATTGGTGTGTTTGAGTCTTTGTACACTATGCTTATATATTGCTTATTATCACCTTTATTATATAGTTCGAGACTCACCCTTTCTTTGTTATTTACCACGTGTAGTCGGGAGTGAGGGCCTTCCACCTTCACTACTCCCAGAGTCGATGCTGCTCGATACGTAGCACCTGGGGTCGGGGTTTAGACTGTTGTTACTGTTTTGCTCCTTGTTGAGCCTTTATGTATTTGTTTTGATATTCTTTGGATTATCTTTGTTGAGATAATGATTGTTTTCCGCTGCATTATGTGAAATTATATTTCTATGAGTTATCTTCTGGTGTTACGTATTTGGTTTTTGGTTTAAGAGAAAGAGTTGTGACGCTCCATTTCATTGAGTATTACTTTATGTTATACTATTAGTGTGCTGAATGACTATGGCTAAACTGTGGTTCGCCACTAAGGCTAGAATTTCTTTCATTTGGTGTATTTACGAGGCATCACTGAGAGCCTTGCAAAAGTGGCCAATGCACATTGCAAGTAGTATCGATTACAGAGTGATCCCATAGTCAGCCAGTCCACTATTTTATAACACACTAAACTAGAAAATGATCAGAAAAGATTTTTGTACACTCTGATTTTTGATTTAAATTACCGGGTAGAAATGGGGTGTTACACTCATGACTTAGAGTTGGCCACGATTGTGTTTGTGCTGAAGATTTGGAGGCACTATCTCTATGGTACTAGATTCGAAGTGTTCAGTGATCACAAGAGTCTGAAGTACTTGTTTGACCAGAAGGAGCTGAATATGAGACAGAGGCGTTGGTTAGAGTGGCGAAGGACTATGATTTCGGCTTGAACTATCACCCCGGCAAAGCTAATGTCGTGGCTGATGCTTTAAGTCGGAAAACTTTGCATATGTCGGCTATGATGGTGAGGAGTTGGAGTTGATTGAGCAATTCCGCGACTTGAGTCAGTTTGTGAGGTGACACCTCGTGAGTGTCGTTGGGTATCTTGAGGATTGGGAATGACTTCTTGGTTAGTATCGAGAGCCCCGAAGTTAGATGTGAAGTTGGTAGATTTGTTGGTTCTTTGGTGAGCAAGTCTGTTGATGGGGATTACAGGTTGGATTCCCAGGGTGTGTTAAGGTTCAGGGACAGAATTTGTGTTCCAGATGATGTTGAGTTAAAGAGGATGATACTTGAGGAGAGCCATAGGAGTAAGTTGAGCATTCATCCAGTGCTACTAAGATGTACCATGATCTCAAGAAATTGTTTTGGTGGCACGGTATGAAGAGAGATGTTGCACAATTTGTTTATGCATGTTTGACTTGCGAGAAGTCAAAGATCGAGCATCAGAAACCTGCGGGGTTGATGCAACCTTTAGAGATTCCGGAATGGAAGTGGGACGACATTTCCATGGACTTTGTGGATTGGGTTGCCAAACAACTGCGAGAGGAGTCGACACTATTTGGGTGATTGTGGATAGGTGACTAAGTGCGCTCATTTTATTCCTATCAACATCACCTATCCGATTGCCAAAGTTGGCTAGAATATACATTCGGTGATTGTGAAGCTTCATGGGGTTCAGAAGAGTATTGTGTCGGATAGAGACCCGCGGTTTACATCCGAGTTTTGGGGAGCTTGCGGGAGGCTTTGGGGTCCAAGTGAAGTTGAGTTCACTTATCACCCTCGGGCGATGGTCGAGACAGAGAGAGAACCATCCAGATCCTTGGAGGATCTTTTGAGAGCTTGTGTGCTAGAGCGGGGAGGTGCGTGGGATACACAACTCCCACGATTGAGTTCACTTATAATAACAAATATCACTCGAGCATTGGGATGGCTCCTTTTGAGGCCTTTGTATGGGCGGAGGTGCGAACTCCTTTGTGTTGGCATGAGTCCTGTGAGAGTGTTGTTCTCGGACCGAGTTGGTTAGGAGACTACGGAGAAGGTGAAAATGATCGGGGAGAAAATGAAAGAGTCCCGAGGCCGGCGAGAAAAGTTATCATGATAAGAGGAGGAAGGACTTGGAGTTTGGTGGTGAGCATGTGTTCTTGAGGTCACGCCTACGACCGGTGTTGGGCGTGCTCAAAGGCAAAGAAGTTGACTCGAAGGTTTATTGGGCGTACCAAATCACCGAGAGGTTGGAAAGGTTGCTTATAGGGTGGCTTTGCGCCTAATCTTCGAACTTGCACGGCGTTTTCACGTGTCACGGCTTGGAGTATATTCCGGACTGAGTCTCATGTGATCCACATGGATGACGTGGAGAGTGCGTGAGAACCTCACTTTGTGGAGACTATGCCGGTGAGGATTGATGATAGAGAAGTGAAGGTGTTGAGAGGAAAGACATTGCCTTGGTCAGGTAGTGTGGTGGAGCCGCTTTGGTGAGAGTATGACTTGGGAGCCGGGAAAGCAAGATGCGGGAGTCCTATCCGAGTTATTTGACTCGGTATGAATTTCGAGGACGAAATCTCCTAAGTGGGGAGAGTTGTAACACCCCAATAATTTAATTAAGAAATTGATTAAATTGTTTAAGTGTTGCACTAATTTTTAATTATATTAAATTATAATATGGTGTTTATAATTTAGTATTTATTTTAATTGAAGGGGATGGTAGAAGAAATGGAGAAGGGGTGTAAAAGGGCCCAAGGTGCGCTTGGCCCAATATACATATAGCCAAAGTAGAATTTTCTCTCATTTGTGAAAAGAGAAAGAAAGTTGCGAAGGAGAGAGAGAGAAAGGAGAGGAGAACTCAAGCGCAAACCCTAGGAGAAGAGGAAGAGAAGAAGAATTCGTGACTTGAAGGCTTGGATTGTTGCAGATGGTTTTGTTAAATGACTCCATTTCGGTTCTTCTCTCTACGGTTAATTTGAGGTAAGGGAGTCTCACTCTATAATAGAGGAGATAATGGGTTATATGTATATCATAGGAAATTGTTTTATGTTTAATTGATGATTGTATGATGATTTGATTTCTTGAATTTGATGAATTCCTTGGTAAAATTGATTTAGAGCTTGAGTTAGGGTTTTATAATATATGATTTCGTGATTTTGATGTGATTGATGATTTATGCGTGTAATTGGTTGTTAATTCGTGAAATTAGAGGTGTTAGAATGATTAAAGTGTGGATTGGTTTGAGAGGATTTGGGAATTTGGGATTTTTGAGGTTGGGGCGCCAAATGGCTAGGAATTGTGCGCCCAGTGCTGCTGTGCAGTGAAGTTTCGTGTGGTGTTCTTTGTGCGAGCGCCAATTTCCTAGAGAAATGGCGCTGTGTCACCGTATGCGATGGCCCAGGTAAGTGTGTTTCTTTGTCTGGCGCGAGAATGTGGGTATTTTGGGGCCGGGAGTGAAACTTGTATTTACAGGCACATTTTCTCGTGCCAAATTTTGTATTCACACCAACTTTCAATTTTAAGTGTTTTGGCTCGAGTGGTTTTCTGGTTGCAGGTGTTATTTTGAAAATGTCCCGGTGGGGCTTGTTTTGTGTGTGTAAATGGGGTGGGTGAGTGAAACTCACATTTCTGAACATATTTTACTGTGCCAAATTTTGCATTCACCTGCCCAAATTCAATTTAAAGTGTTTTGGCTCGAGTGGTTTCTGAGTACGAGTCTTATTTTAAAAATGTCTCGGTGGGGTGCTTTGGTGTGTGTAAATGGGGTGGTTTAGGTGAAACTTACTTTTCTAGGCATATTTCACCGTGCCATATTTTGTATTTACACCTTGAAATTCGTTTTTAAACATTTTTGGCTCGGGTGGTTTTTGGTTTGGAAGTGTTGGGTGTCTTTGGAGTCGGTGTGTGGGGTGCCAAATTGTCTTTGCCCGGCGCCTAATCTGATCGCTGTGTGCGGCGTGTATGCAGGCGTATGCGAGTTTGTGTCTAGAGTGCATGTTGCCCGAGGCGCAGTTGCTAGAAAAGTGGCGCCCGATGGGTGTGTTGCCACGGGCGCCAAAATCTTGAGTTTACGGCGCTAGTCTTTGTGTTGCATCGGGGCGCGAGAATGTGGGAAAATGGCGCCCAGTCTTGCCAAGTGCCTAAGAGTGTCTTTGTTTTGGTCCCTAGGTGACAGTTTGGCCCTAGATGTTTTGGTCCTAAATGGTGGTTTAGGTCCTTGAGTGAGGTTGAGTACTCTGAGGAGATTAGTCCTTGGGACTTAATGGTGTTGAGGGTGTACAATGAGGTGACTAAGCATGCCATGAGGGCATGGGCGGAGGAGCCAAGCCATGAGGGCTATAAAATGAGATTGAATACGAGGTAAGAGTTAATGTGTGTATTGAAATTTGTTTGAGATTGTGTTTGTGTTGTACATGGAGTCTCATGCATACATTCATTTGCGATCGTAGAGCTTATAAAATGATTGTGAAGCTCGAGGCGCGCGGAGGGCCTTATAAAATGATTGTGAAGCTGAGGCGGCCGGAGGGCAGTCATGAGGACTCCATTATTGATGAGAATGCCGGAGGGCAAATATTGAGAACCCCGAGGCAAATGGTACCACATGCATACTTCCATTGCATACATTCTCATGAGTGCATGTATGTTATTGAGTGATGATTGGTGTGTTTGAGTATCTTTGTGAACTATGATTATATATATTGCTTATTATCACTTTTATTATATAGTTCGAGACTCACCCTTTACATTTGTTGTTTACCACGGTAGCCACAGTGAGGGCTTTCTACCTCACTACTCCCTAGTCGATGCCCTCGATCGTAGCACCTAGGGGTTGGGGTTTAGACCCATTATTGCTTTGTTTTGCTCCTTGTTGAGCCTTATATGTATTTGTCTTGAGATTGCTGAACACTACTTTGAGATGTAGTTTATTTCCGCTGCGTGACATGAGATTTTACCCCACGTGTTGTATGGTGTTATGTATCTATGTATTTTTCTGAACTGACTGTTGAGTGTTTTAAGAGAGAGGTGTGACGCTCCATTTTATTGAGGAATGATTTATGTTATACTATTAGTGCGCTGAATGACTATGGCTAAATTGTGGTTCGCCACTAAGGTCAGGATTTCTTTCACTGGTGTATTTACAAGGGCATCACTGAGAGCCTTGCAAAGGAGGTCAATGCACATTGCAAGTAGTATCGATTACAGAGTAATCCCATAGTCAATCGATTCACTATTTTATAACACACTAAACAAAAAGATGACCAGAATAGATTTTTATAAACTCTGATTTTGATTTTAATTACCGGGTAGAAATGGGGTGTTACAGTAGCACTCTCTTTGAGGTGCGTGGAAAGTTTTTGAAAACTCTGATTTTTAGTTATTAAAATAGTAGTTTATAGAAGGGGGTGTTACAACAATTTCCTAGAGAAATGGCGCCCGTGTCACTGTTGCAGGGTGGGTGGTGCGTCTTTGTCTTGCCAGCGCGCCAAGTTCTTTGGGAATATGGCGCCACATGCCTTTATTCATGTGATGTGTCGTGTGTTTGTGCAGGGTTGTCACTGTTGGGCGCCATATTGGTGGGGAAATGGCGCCTGGGTCACTGTTTGGGTGTCTGTGTGCAGGTTGCTACTGCCAGGGCGCCAAATTGCTGAGAAAATGGCGCCACAATGCCTTTGTTGCGATGGTCGTGTGTGTGTGTGCCGTGGATGAGGCGCGCCAAATGGCTGCCAGGCGCGAGAATGGCGCTGTGTCACTTGTTGTGAGTGGTGTGTCTGCTGTGTCTAGGTGCAGAGCGCCAAAAGTGGCTGCCCAATGCGCCTGGTTGTGTTTGTGCCAAGTGCAGGGCGCCAAATGGCTGCCCTGTGGCGCCTGTTGTGGCGCATAGGTGAGTGTGTGCGTGGGTGTCTAAGTGATGGGCGCCATTTTGGCTGCCCATGGCGCCTAGGGTGGCGCCATAATTGTGGCAAGGGTGCGTGGGTGCATGTGGCGCAGCACAGGGCGCCAAATGGCTGCCCTGTTGCGCCTGTGTTGCTGCCTGTGTCTAGGTAGGGCGCCAAAATTGCTGCCCAGGCCGCCTGGGAATACGCTTGTGTCTGAGACTGTGTCTCAGTTTGTGTCTTATTTTGTGTCTAAGAGCCGTGCCCGAGGGCGAGAATCTTTGTGAGAATGGCGCCGAGCGGGCTGTGTGTTGCCTGAGGCGCCAAGTTCTTTGAGTTTTTAGCGCCTAGTCTTTGCACTTGTGTCTAAGGGTGTGCTGTTTTGGTCCCTAGGTGACAATTTGGTCCCTAGGTGACAGTTTGGTCCTAAGGGTGTTGTTTTGGTCCGTAGGTGACAGTTTGGTCCCTAGGTGATAGTTTGGTCCTAGGTGTGCTGTTTTAGTCCCTAGGTGACAATTTGGTCCTAAAGGGTGTTTTAGGTCCCTGAGTGAGGTTTAGTCCTCTAGTTGTGATTAGTCCTTGGGACATGATTGTGATGAGCTAGTGAATGAGGTGATTGATGATGCCATGGGGGCATGAGCCATGGGGGCTAAAATTGACATTGACTATGAGTTGAGAAATAATGTATAAACTGTGATATTATGAATTGTGCTTGTGGTATGGTCATTGAGTCTCATGCATACATTCGGCTGCGGTCGCGACGTTTATATTGTGATGATGAGGCCATGGGTGCCAGAGTCATGGGGACTCAATTTATTGATGATGATGCCATGGGGGCAAATGGTACCACATGCATGAGCGCATTGCTGCTTCGCATTCATTCTCATAAAAGCATGAGTGTTGTTGGTTGATAATTGGTATGACTAGTTGTCTTTGTATAAGCGTACTGTTGGATCTTTGTGATTGTATATATGTTGCACCCGAAAAATCCGGTTTGGACTTCTCGATGTACAACGTGGGAAGGTTTATGAAGCCGCCACCAATATTTTGGTTTTGAGGCGAAAACATTGAAAAAACGTCTTTTTATACAAGGCGGGTGGTCCTTTTTGAAAACAAGAGATGTAGGTTCGGAAATTCGGTTAGAGTGCGGGGAAGGTATAAGCACCAGTACCTCCTTTCTCTAGAAAGGAACCTTTAATTTGATGTGTGGTTTTGAAATATTTGATTTGAAATAAATCGTTCTACTTCTTTGCTTTTGATTGAGAAAATATTTTATTGGAAACGAGAAAAGAATATTTTGATATCCTTGAAAAGCGGAACAAAACAAGGATTTTTAAAAGGGTGCTTGACGGGACATGAACCCGGTCCTACGTGCCCCTCAGCGTGTGAGGATCAAAGCTACGTAGTTCTTGTTTTTTAGCGTCCAGACGGCTTTAGTGATTTTGAAACTATGCTTTTTGCGTCCGGAGAGCGGCTTTTGTCATTTTTTTAGGAAAGAGGTGTGTTGGTGTTTTTATTGTAGGGTTCTCGGTCTAGACCGTATGCAGTCAATAGACCTAAAACATAGACATCCCCGCCTGCATGATTTGACGTGCCCCACTACTTTTTGGAAAATGATCTTTTTTGATTTTTTTGTTTTATTTCTCACAAGTATCCTAAGGCGTTTGAGTATGTCTGACTCCGGTCTCGGGGCGCTAGACAACACCGGCCGTCGTCCGACTTGCCTCCTTATGAGTTTTGGAAAAGATTTATTAAAAGGAAAGATATTTTGTTGTTTTTTTGAAAACAATGGTTTGGAAAGAAAATTTGAAAAGAAGTAGAACGCTTCAACCAACTTCTACTCCATAACCAAATGCGAAATGAAATGATTAAAATGCACAATCAACACAAGATTAAATCCTAAATTATTATGCTATGTTACAAAACAAGGATCAAGTAGAACAAATATTTATTCACACTAAAGAATCAAAAGAAACCAAAGAAAACACGAACCCTAATTTTGGGATTAAATCCTAGGCTACACATACCCACAATCAAGTTACCAATAAAACACAAGACATGAAATAAGCAAAAACACACAAGAACCCTAATCTTCCCTTTGGCCGAAACCCCCACATATGAATGATGAGCTATTTTTGACTTTAAATCATACAAATATGATGGAACATGCAAGGAAATAACATGGTGAAAACACAAGAAAATTCCTCTCAAGGCCAAGGACTTATTGCCAACACCCAAGGCTCCCAATGTCCTTGTCATAATGTTGAAACAAGTCCTCTAAGCCTTTTGAGAAAGGAAAGAGGAGTAGCAGAGAGATTTACATGTTGATGATTAAAGAAAATGCAAAATATAAGAAGCTTACCTCTTGATCTAGCTAGAAAAGGAAGAAAGATGCAAAATGGAAGTAATAACTCTTGAAGAACAGCCCCAACAAGCTTGAATCCTCACGCAAACCCTTCTTCTTGAGTGGATTTTGATGGAACTTGAAGGATTATGGAAGCTTAGAAGGATGTTTAGTGTAGGAATCAAGAATAATGAAGGTTTGATGGTTGATTTTTGAAGAATTTGGATGAGAATGGAGGAGGGGAATTCCGCTGAAACAAGGAGAGGGAAGGAGAGTATTGGGTGCTAGGGTTTTTTTTTCGTCCCTTGAGCAAAAGGGTTGAGGTATATTTATACTAGAAAATTAGGTCGACCATTAATTATTTGATTTACCTAGATTTGATTTGATTTGATTACTTGGTGAGGAAGACTAGGGTTTCAATTACTTGGAGAGGAGACTAGGGTTTCAGTTGCTTAGAGGGACGGCTAGGGTTTTTAGGAGATCTTGGAGATCCAAGCCCAACCGATATCCTACTTTGCAAAATGACCAAAATACCCTTTTGTTCAAAAAGCCCAATTTCATGCCAAAAATATTCCAATGATGCGCACAACTCCACTCACTTGGACCCAAATAAATTCCTCAAGAGATGCATAGTGGTTCTTACCGAGAAATTATTAATTTTAGTGAAATGACCAAAATGCCCTTTTGGTCCCGAAAACCTAATTTTTGCTTAAAATGCATTTTCCCTTAAGACATGACTTTGTAAATTCCACCATAGTTTTCAACACTTTAAAATGCATGCCTAATGAGAAAATGCGTCCTTTTTGGTGAAATTACCAAAATACCCTTTGAGCTAGGAAAAACCCTAGAAACCCTAGAAATGCATGCAAAATGATACTCACTTCATAGTTTACTTGTTTTAGTGGAAAATTAGGGTTTTGACCTAAGCCGGACAAAATTGGGGTATGACAATATACTGCTTATTATAGTCTTTATTATATAGTTTGAGACTCACCCCTTTCTGTTGTTGTTTACCACAGGTAGCCATGAGTGAAGGCTTAGTCCCTTCACTTCCCCGAGTCGGTCTGCTCTGATACGTAGCATCTAGGGGATGGGTTAGGATTATACTTATTTTGTTGTTCACTGCTGAACTGTTATACTTGATGATTCTATATTGTGGTTGAGACTGTGTTTTGTCTCTTTGAGAACTGTTTTATTTTGTGCTGCGTATTGTATGATGTTTACTTTAATTAATGAAGCTTGAGAACTCCGTCCTTTGACTGGTGTTACGTATTCTTTGAATTAAAGAGACGTTTAAGTTATTTTGTTGTTGATTTTGATGACGTAAGTGTAGCATCCCATTTGGGTGTAATAAAGAAAATGAATTTTTATACTCTGATTTTTGATTTAAATTGCCGGGTAGAAATGGGGTGTTACATTAGTGGTATCAGAGCAAAAGTTCGGTCTGTCCGGCCAAGTGTGTCTGTCTGTCATATTGTGTATGACATCTAGGTGTTCTTAAATTAGTTCTGAATTGTTGTTCATGCTGCAATGCTAGGTTGTTATGGCTAGAAGGGTTGATGCTGCTCTTGCTGATGGTGCCTTGGCATACACAATCCTACCTTCAAGGGGAGGTACAATCCAGATGGTGCCTTGGCATGGCTGAAGGAGATTGAGAGAATCTTCCGGGTGATTGGCTGCAATGATGAGCAGAAAGTCAGGTATGGTACGCACACTCTAGCTGAGGAGGCTGATGACTGGTGGTTAGAGGTCAGTCAGAGGCTAGGGGCTACGCATCAATAGGTTACTTGGGCTGTGTTCAGAAGGGAATTCTTGAGAAAGTATTTTCCGGAGGATGTCAGGGGGAAGAAAGAGCTGGAGTTCCTTGAGCTGAGGCAGGGTAGTATGACTGTCACAGAGTATGCTGCTAAGTTCACAAAGCTGGCCAAGTTCTATCCCCACTATGCTGAGGCTGGTTCTGAATTCTCAAAGTGCATCAAATTTGAGAATGGGTTGAGAGCTGATATCAAGCAAGTCATTGGGTATCAGAAAATCAGAGTGTTTGCTGATTTAATTGACTGCTGCAGGATTTATGAGGAGGACAACAATGCCCGCTCTAGAGTCATGAGAGACCAGAGGGGTAAATTCCAGAACAGGGGTAAGCCATATGAGGTGTCTGCTGATAGAGGTAAACATAGATATGCTGGTGGTAGTAGGTCTGCTGAGGGTAAGAGGTCTGCTGAGGGCAAGAAGCCAAGTGGCGGAGATGCTCCTTCTGATATTGTGTGCTTCAAGTGTGGCAAGCCTAGTCACAAGAGTTTTGAGTGCAAGGCTGGGGGAAAGATATGCTTCCGTTGTGGGAAGGAAGGTCACATGGCATCTGATTGTGATCGTAAGGAGGCAGTGTGTTTCAATTGTGGTGAAGCTGGTCACTTTAGCTCCAAGTGTACTAAACCGAAGAAAGAGAGGTCCAGTGGGAGAGTCTTTGCACTAGTAGGTTCAGAGGAGGCAAATGAAATTAGAGGTCCTTGTTTTATTAATGGTACACCTGTTGTTGCTATTGTTGATATCGACACTCCAGCTAAGGGTTCGATGACTACCTCTCTAGTGTGTGCTAAGTGTCCTCTGTCAGTCTTCGGCAGAGATTTTCTGGTTGATCTTATTTGTTTGCCATTGGGTGGGTTGGACGTAATTCTTGGTATGGACTGGTTAGTAGATAACCATGTGCACATCAACTGTTTCAACAAGTCTGTGAGTTTCCTTCCTCCAGAAGAGGAAGAGTGCATTACATTATCTCACGGTCACCGCATAAGGTAATGAAGGAGGGTGGTCATCTGTTTGCTTTGATGGCGTCTATGTCTGCTGAGAACCAAGCTGTGGTTGAAGGGTTGCAGGTGGTGTGTGAGTTCCCTGAAGTATTCCCTTATGAGATTCCTAGTGTGCCACCAGAGAGGGAAGTTGAGTTTGGGATTGATCTTGTGCCTGGTACTAGGCCCGTGTCTATGGCACTGTACAAGATGTCAGCTTCTAAGTTATCTGAATTGAAGAAGCAGTTGGAAGAGCTCCTTGAGAAGAAATTTGTGAGAGCATGACTTGGGAGCTGGAGAGCAGGATGCGGGAGTCTTATCCAGAGTTATTCGACTCAGGTATGAATTTCGAGGGCGAAATTTCCTAAGTGGGGGAGAGTTGTAACACCCTAAATGATTTAATTAAGTAATTGATTAAATTATTTAAAGTGTTGCACATATTCTAATTAATTTAAATTATAATGTAGTATTTTATTTAATTGAAGGGAGTGGTATTGAAAATACCGGGACTGCAAATATTGGCCCAAGTGCCCAAGCCCAATGACTTAGGCTCCTGGGAGTGATGCATTTCGCATCATTGTGCAAAGGAAAGGAAAAGAAAGAAAGTTTGCGAAGAGAGAAGAGAGAAAGGAAAGGAAAACGGCGCAAAAACCTAGAGAGAAAGAGAGTGGGATCGCACCAAGGAGAAAGGAAGGAGACGAAGCTTTGTTGCTGAGGTTTTTTAGGTGACTTGGTGAGAAGCATTTTCTACGGTGTAATTTAAGGTAAGGGGAGTCTCACTCTATAATAGAGAGTATAATAGGTCGTATGTAGGTCATAGAGTCCTTATTAGTATTCGTTGATGATGAATTTGATGGTTGTATGTTTGTTTTGATGAGTTTGAAGGTGAAATAGAGCATGAAATCGATTTAGGGCTTAATGTTAGGGTTTATAATATGTTGATTTTGTGTTTGTGATGTATTTGATGATTTGAACGTGCAATTGGTTGTTAAAATATGAAATTGGAAGTGTTAGAATGATTATAGAATGAATTAAGGTTGTTATGGATGAATTAGTTTAAGAGAAATTGAAGGAATTGAGTTTTTGAGGTATGGGGCGCCAATTGCCTAGAGAAATGGCACCTCATTAATTGCAGAAAGATGGGTGTTTGTGTTCTGTTGCTGTATAGGGCGCCAATTTCCTAGAGAAATGGCACCACAGTAATCTTATGCTGATGGGTGTTTGTGTTGTGTTCTTTGTATAGGCGCGCCAATTTCCTAGAGAAATGGCGCCCGTGTCATCGCATGTTGCGAGGTGGGTGGTGCGTCTTTGTCTTGCCAGGCGCCAAGTTCTTTGGGAATATGGCGCCACATGCACGCTTTATGTGTCTTTGTGTCGTGTGTTTGTGTAGGGTTGTCACTGCAGGGCGCCATATTGCTCGGGATATGGCGCCTGGGTCACTGTTTGGGTGTCTGTATGCGAGTTGCTCTTGCCGAGGCGCCAAATTGCCGAAAAATGGCGCCACATGCCTTTATCGCGATGGGCCGCGTGTGTGTGTGCGCGATGTGGGCGCCAAATGGCGCCTGCGGCGCGCCAGAATGGCGCTGTGTCACTTGTTGTGAGCCAGTGTGTTTGTGTCTAGGTGCGAGCCGCCAAAGTGGCATGCCAATGCGCTGGTTTGTGTTTGTGCCAAGTGCATGGGGCCAAATGGCTGCCTTGTGGCGCCTGTTGTGGCGCCTAGGTGAGTGTGTGCGTGGGTGTCTAAGTGTTGGGCGCCATTTTGGCTGCCCATGGCGCCTAGGGTGGCGCCAGAATTGTGGCAAGGGTGCGTGGGTGCATGTGGCGCAGCACAGGGCGCCAAATGGCTGCCCTGTTGCGCTGTGTTTCTTTACTGTGTGTCTAGCAGGGCGCCAAATCTTTGCCAGGCGCTGGAATGCGGTTGTGTCTCGAGGCTCGTGTCTCGATTTGTGTCTTAGTTTGTGTCTAAGACCGTGCATGCCTGAGGGGCACGAGAATCTTTGTGAAATGGCGCCCAGTATTGTGTTGCCACGAGCGCCAAGTTCTTGAAGTTTTTAGGCGCTAGTCTTTGTGTTGCACAAGGGGCGCCATTAGGGGGAAAATGGCGCCTAGTGCTGCCTTGTGTCTAAGGGTGTGCTGTTTTGGTCCATAGGTGACAGTTTGGTCCCTAGGTGACAGTTTGGTCCTAAGGGTGTTGTTTTGGTCCCTAGGTGACAGTTTGGTCCCTAGGTGACAGTTTGGTCCTAGGTGTGCTGTTTTAGTCCCTAGGTGACAATTTGGTCCTAAAGGGTGTTTTAGGTCCCTGAGTGAGGTTTAGTCCTCTAGTTGTGATTAGTCCTTGGGACATGATTGTGATGAGCTAGTGAATGAGGTGATTGATGATGCCATGGGGGCATGAGCCATGGGGGCTAAAATTGACATTGACTATGAGTTGAGAAATAATGTATAAACTGTGATATTATGAATTGTGCTTGTGGTATGGTCATGGAGTCTCATGCATACATTCGGTTTTGCGATCGCGACGTTTATATTGTGATGATGAGGCCATGGGGGCCAGAGTCATGGGGACTCAATTTATTGATGATGATGCCATGGGGGCAAATGGTACCACATGCATGACTGCATTGCACTGCATTCATTCTCATAAAAGCATGAGTGTTGTTGGTTGATAATTGGTATGACTAGTTGTGTTGTATAAGCGTACTGTTGGATCTTTGTGATTGTATATACTGCTTATTATAGTCTTTATTATATAGTTTGAGACTCACCCCTTTCTGTTGTTGTTTACCACAGGTAGCCATGAGTGAAGGCTTAGTCCCTTCACTTCCCCGAGTCGGTCTGCTCTTATACGTAGCACCTAGGGGATGGGTTAGGATTATAGTTATTTTGTTGTTCACTGCTGAACTGTTATACTTGATGATTCTATATTGTGGTTGAGACTGTGTCTTGTCTCTTTGAGAACTGTTTTATTTTCCGCTGCGTATTGTATGATGTTTACTTTACTTAATGAAGCTTGAGTTATTTGAATTAAAGAAAATGATGACGTAAGTGTAGCATCCCATTTGGGTGTAATAAAGAAAATGAATTTTTATACTTTGATTTTTGATTTAAATTGCCGGGTAGAAATGGGGTGTTACAAAGCACCTCTCTTGAAGACTATAAAAGGACCTCACATCTTCATTTGGAAATATATCACAATCCATAAGTTAGATCAAAATTTCAATATACATAGTTAGTTTCTATTTTATAAGAGGGAAATGAAGGAATTAACAAATCCTCCTTACTTTGATTTCATAGTGTTTGTATAGTGCTAAGGAGTAATGCTAGTGCATTGCTAGGAGAATTCATACAAAGGGCTTCAACTTGTGTAACTTCTATCTTGTTGTTTCTCTTTTGTGATTTCAATTATATAAACATGTTCCATTCAGTTTATATTTACCTTGCAATGTCTATTATTAGCTAAATATCTCTTAGTTGGAATGTTCTAATCATTTAATGAGCTTTTAAGTAAGTATGATGCATGTATGTAATGTTTGTACTTTAGTTCTTGTTTGATAATATTTTCAACACTTATTTTGAAATTGATCACTTAGAATAAGTAGATTTGTAAGAGCAGACATGGCTTACAATTAAGAACTCAAGAACTAATATTGGTAAGTGTTTTACATAAAGGAAACTTTGTGAAAACCATGCTAAGACCTAGACATAGGATAGTATAGTCCATAGGGTGATATTGTGGGTACTAAAGATACAAGAGTGAACTTATTTAAGCATGCCTAGACATAGGAAGCTTGGAATGAAACTCAAGAAAGTGACCCGAAAGGCACATAGCTAATCTGAACAACATTCAAAGTCAAATTTGCATCACATATTGCATCAAACACTTAAAAGTAAATTACTTGATAAAGACATTCCAACTAACTTCTCTCATTTGCACTACAAATACTTGCACTTTAGTTTTTACTAACTTGATTGTGATCACACCAACTCCACTTTAAATTGTTATTTGGTTACCTTACACTTTATTACTTTGTATTAAATTTTAAAAGAGAGTTTTTCAATCTCTGTGGGTTCGATCTTTTATACTACTTGTTTTGGATGTGTATACTTGCACATGCTTTTTCCAACACCAAATGCCCACCTATGAAACTTCACCTATCCGAAGAGAGAAGTGATGTGGAAAGCCTCGACTCCACCTTCACCACCAAGCTACGAATCAAGATGACTATAGCAACTCCTCCTTGACACCTCCTCTTCTGGAGCCCATCGCCGAAAAGAAGGCTTCCCATAAAAGATTTCTACTAAAAAGGACATCGATCTTGGGCAAGTCCCTTTGTCCTGAAGATATAACATTACAAAATCCCAAAGTCTTTGCCGGAAAAGTCATCGTCCTTAAATGTGTATGATGTAAAGGGTGACCCCGATGAGCATTTTGACACTTTTGATCTCACGTTGGATTACCGCAGTTCCACCGAAGAGGTACAATGCAAGCTCTTCCCTCTTTCTCTTAAGAAGAGTGCCCTAAAGTGGTACCGAGAACTCCCTCCGGCCTCGATATCGTCTTGGAAACAGTTTATAAAACTCTTCACAGCTCGCTTCACGGCGTCAAGGCTGTAACGCCCCAAAAATAGTTCAATTATTTATTCAATTGGGTTATTTAAAAGCTTGCAACATTTTATTAGGTCATAAGATTAATGTGGGATTCTTATGGTATTAGGAGGTATTTTGGTTGGACATATTAAAAGGATAATAGGGCAATTGACTTAAATGAGGAGGTGTGATTAGAGGCCATGATTATAGGAGGCCCATGGTTCATTAAGAAGCCCATGCTCTCGTGATAAAAGAAGGTAACCGTAGGAAGAAACTCATTTTGCATCAAGAACGAAAGAAAAGTCAAAGGGAAGTAAGAGAGAGAAGTTGGTAGGTGGAATAGTGATTAGAGAGAAGAAGAAGAGAATCTGGGTGTGGAGAGTTCAAGCTAGGAGAGGAGAGGAGAGCTTGTTGCTGTGGTTATTGGAGAGTGAAGGGTTCTCATCTTTCTCAAATTATTAAGGTTAGGGGGTTCTCTTTTCATTCATGATAATGTATATGATAGGTGTTGTGTGTGAGTTATACTTGGAATGGTTTCTGAGCTGTTTTCGTATGTTGGTTGTGTTGTTTTGCTTCACCTTGGTGAAGCTGTGGTGTTTTGCTGATGAATTGGTCGTGTGAGAGACCGTAGAGAGAATGGGAGCCGAGAATACTCGGTCCCGTGAGTTGCGTTGGGTTGTCACCGTCGTGGAGATCCAGGGAGTTATGGCTGGTGTTGCCACCCTCGTTGGGTTCTGAGGGTGTAGGTGCTGTGAATGTATGCGTCGTAGGCTTGTGCGTCGAAGGACATGGGCGTTGAAGTAGGTGTGTGCCGAGAAGGGTAGGTGTGTTGAAGTGTAATATGCGTGCGACGTAGTATGTGGGAGTCAAAGTATGTAGTACCGAGGTGTGTAAATAGCTAAGTGAGGGAGTGTAGAGCTGAGGTGAAGGGTTGTGACTTAGGTGAGGTGACCTAAGTGAGGTGTCAAGGTATAGAGTAAGTAAGCCTAAGTGTAGTGATGAAGCGTAAGTGTTATAGCGTGAGCTGAAGGATTTTAGAGGACGAGGTGAGTGATGTGGCGGGGACGATGAGGTGTAAGTGTGGCTAAGACCCAATGTGGGAGTCGACTTGTAGTTGCCGAGGTGTAGCGTAGGTATACCGAGGTGATTACTGAAGTGTAGCGTGTATCTATACGCAGGAGTGTAGTTGCTGGAACATGGTTGCCGAGGTGGATGAAGATGGGTTTGTTCCTACGTGAACTGAGGTGAGTGGCAGAGAAGTGAGGAAGGATAGGTGGCCTAAGTGAAGTAACTAGGAAATCCAGGGTCGGGCGCAAGGCGCCATTGAAAGTGTAGTGCGCGCTAAGTGGAGCGTGGCCGGGTGGTGAACCGAGGTGATTGAGGGTGAATTGAAGTAGTGTAGCCCAAATGTTAAGGCTAAGGTGAAGTAAGTAAGGTAGTTGTGGTATAAGTATAGATACCGAGATGATTTATGGTGCAGAGAGGAGGCCTAGTGCCTGTGTGCCGAGGTGAGTGATGCGTGTGCCGAGGTGCCAGGGGATGGTGCCGAGGTTCCGTTCGAAGCCACAGTTGCGCAAGGCGCTGCCAGGCGTAACTAGGAGTGCTTTTTGGGTCTTGGCGCTTAAGTGTTTGAAATGGGATAGTCCGTTTAGTCCCTAGGTGACGTTTTAGTCTAGGTGACGTTGTGGTCCTCGTGGTATCGCTTAAGTCCACTACGTTTAGTGTGAGGACATTGAGGTAGCGTGAGAACTACGATTGTGGGAGTATTGAGTGGAGGGTTGGGCGATATCCATGGGGTGTGTGTCCAGGTGCGCGTCGACTTTAGAGCCGTGGCGATGATGTGTTTAAGTGGTGAGGTTCCAAAGGGGACTGACGTTGAGTGTTGGGTCTATGACCTCGTTTTCTGTGTTGTACTCGTGGTGTTTTGGGGTTGCCTTCTAGGCATTCTCTCGTAGTGAGAAGACTTGGTCTGTTTAGGTGTTGTCTTGAGAAGTGGGGGTAGCCTTCAAAGGAACTGGTTGATCCTTAGGTGAAGTCGTTTGGTCCTTAGGTGACGCATGGGTCCCTAAGTGTTGGTGAGTTTTGTAACGCCCCAAATTTTATTAGAAATTATTTGGAGTTGATTTGATAGGGTAGTGGACCATGTTGAGAAGGACTAAAATTGATGTTATAAATACTTAATATAAGATGATTATTATTATTATTATTAATATTATTATTGTTATTATTAAAAACAAGTTTCTAGGAAAACCAAAGTGGTTATAGGAGGGAGGAAAAGTAGGAGGAAAAGTAGCATATGGTTGGGAATTAAAAATCAAATTAAAAAAAGGTTAGAGTGTTGATGCTCATTTAAATAAGGAGTGGGGTGTAGTAAATAAATGGGGAGTGTTTTAGTTAAATAGGGAGGATATGAGAAAGTAATTAGGAGGTGCAATTAGGGCCCATTGGAGTTAAGTGGCTGAAACCCAATTAATAAAAACATTAGGGTCTTAGGAGAAACCCTCATTAGAAGCAAAAGATCAAAAATTAGAAAGGAGAGGAGAGTGAGAAGAGTGTGACGGCTAGGGCTTGAGAGAGGGAGAGTTGCGTGAAGAACCAAGAAGGAAGAAGAAAAAACGTGGATTGTTGGTGTCTAGGGAGGTGTTCTTGAGAGCTTTGGTCTTCTTCTTCAATTTTAAAAGGTATGGGGGCTCTCTTTCATAGTTAATAATTTATAAACCATGAAATCATAGGGATTAGGTGTTAGGAGTAGTTGTTTAAATTGATTCATGAAGTATTTGAGTGATTGGGTGATTGTTTGATTTTATATGTGATTGAATTGAAAGGTTATTGTATTGATTGTTGATATTAAGGTGTTATAACATGAATTTAATGCAATATGATGTGTAATAGGTGTTAATTAATATGGAGATGATTGGTTGTTAAATTGATATAATTGAATAGGAGAAATATTGGTGCTTGTTAGGTGTTTGATAGATTGTTTGAATTAGAGTTGAGTAGGAGTTGTGTAGCTCAAGTTATGAGTCTCTAAAGTTAGGTCAAATTTAAGAGTCAAATGGGGAGTAGGTTCAGTTTTTGCAGGTTTTGTGTGATCAATTGAACTCCGTTTTGAGTGATTCTTACTTCATTGAAAAATAGACTTAATTATCTACGAAATAGACACTGATTTCACTGAGTTTCATTAAGAAATGAGAAAGAAAATTTGGTTGCAAGTTGGGTAAAGCGTTCTGTCCGATTTTGGTACCTCAGTGTAGTGTTTTGAAAAACTGTACCAACTGGACACTTATTTTGAAAAACTAAAATCATAGGTAGAAACTACACTCAGAGGGCTTTCCAATGAGTGGTCTTTTGAAATTTTTCGATGTCGCTTTCTATTTTAAATAATTCGCGAAGTAGAGTACTGCTGTGAGGAATCCAAAGCACTTTGTGCGGGTGTTACCAATGTTACCCAAAGTGTCAAAAATACTGTTTTGGTCCCTCTGAACTTTTTAGTCCCCAAAAATGTTATTTTGGTCCTTAGGTGTGGGTTTAGTCTCTGGTGTTGACTTTAGTCCTTTGGTGTAGAATTAGTCTTGGTGATCTTTTAGTCCCTATAGAATTTCTATTTGTGGTGTGGTGTATTATTGGTGAATAAATATTGGTGAGTTGGGGTCTATGACCTTTCCTTTGGTGTTGGTGAGCCCACAAGGCTATTGATGAGCATTCTATTGCATTATTTTGGTGATTTGGTGTTTCTGGTGCATAGTCATGGTGTCGCATAATCATATGCATTTTTGGTGAATAGGCCTCGGCCTCTTAAAATATTTTGGTGTTTGGTGAATGCCCTCAAGGCAATTTTGGTGATGGATCCACATGCATATGCCCGGTGGAGTTTTGGGTTGCATCTCATACATTGCATACATGTTACGTGATTGATTGTGTCTTCATAATTCTTGGTGTAACTATAATTCTCGGTGTAACTATAATTCTTGGTGTAACTATAATTCTTGGTGAAACTATAATTCTTGGTGTAACTTGTATTCTTAGTGTAACTATAATTCTTGGTGTAATCAGTATTCTTGGTGTAACTATAATTCTTGGTGTAATCAGATTCTTGGTGTAACTGTAGTCCCAGTGTAGTTTGTATTAGTAGTGTATTTGAATTGACTATACCTTTGGTGTGCCTATTCTCTTTGTGTTTCTGTTTTATTTATTATTATCTATGTATTGAGACTCACCCTCTTTGCGTCGTGTTGCCTCGTATGTCGGCAACTGCGGTGTGATGGATCAAGGTGACTAGAGATCCTTCTTCTAGTATGGTCGAGTCGACTCGATCACGTAGCACCGGGGTGTTTAGTTGTTATTTCTTATATATTTGAACTAAGATGTTAAGTTATTATTTCCATCTTCTTTGTAGTATTTTGTCCTCGGACATTGTTGGTGCTATGTATCATTTATCAAAGTTTATTTTGACTAATACTTTGGAGTTTTATTTTAATTACTATTTTGGAGTTGTTTAAGGTGTTTTGTTTTAAATGTGACACCTCTCGGGTGGTCTCAACGAAAGTTTTACGCACTCGATTTTCAAAATTAATTGAATAGTAGTTATGGTAGAAAGGGGGTGTTACATAAGTGGTATCGGAGCGATTCGATCTGTCCGGCCAAGTTGTCGAGTCTGTTAACCCTCGAGTCTTGGTACTCGTTCTAAGTTATAGTTATGTTGTTGTTTATTCTTTGTCGAATGTTGTGAGCGTCTAGGTCTTGTGTTGTGCCGCTATGATTGATCTTGTATTGCACAATTGTGTTCTCTGTGTCCCTTGTCGATCTTCGGCAGAGACTTTGTTATGAATTTTTGTTTGCCGTTGGATGGGGTAATTGTAATCTTGGGTATGAACCGGTTAGAGCATAACCATGTTCCTATTAGTTAAATTTTAGAGGACGAAAATATTCTAAGTGGGGAGAGTTATAACGCCCCAAATTTTATTAGAAATTATTTGGAGTTGATTTGATAGGGTAGTGGACCATGTTGAGAAGGACTAAAATTGATGTTATAAATACTTAATATAAGATGATTATTATTATTATTATTAATATTATTATTGTTATTATTAAAAACAAGTTTCTAGGGAAAACCAAAGTGGTTATAGGAGGGAGGAAAAGTAGGAGGAAAAGTAGCATATGGTTGGGAATTAAAAATCAAATTAAAAAAAAGGTTAGAGTGTTGATGCTCATTTAAATAAGGAGTGGGGTGTAGTAAATAAATGGGGAGTGTTTTAGTTAAATAGGGAGGATATGAGAAAGTAATTAGGAGGTGCAATTAGGGCCCATTGGAGTTAAGTGGCCCAAACCCAATTAATAAAAACATTAGGGTCTTAGGAGAAACCCTCATTAGAAGCAAAAGATCAAAAATTAGAAAGGAGAGGAGAGAGTGAGAAGAGTGTGACGGCTAGGGCTTGAGAGAGGAGAGGTGCGTGAAGAACCAAGAAGGAAGAAGAAAAACGTGGATTGTTGGTGTCTAGGGGAGGTGTTCTTGAGAGCTTTGGTCTTCTTCTTCAATTTTAAAAAGGTATGGGGGCTCTCTTTCATAGTTAATAATTTATAAACCATGAAATCATAGGGATTAGGTGTTAGGAGTAGTTGTTTAAATTGATTCATGAAGTATTTGAGTGATTGGGTGATTGTTTGATTTTATATGTGATTGAATTGAAAGGTTATTGTATTGATTGTTGATATTAAGGTGTTATAACATGAATTTAATGCAATATGATGTGTAATAGGTGTTAATTAATATGGAGATGATTGGTTGTTAAATTGATATAATTGAATAGGAGAAATATTGGTGCTTGTTAGGTGTTTGATAGATTGTTTGAATTAGAGTTGAGTAGGAGTTGTGTAGCTCAAGTTATGAGTCTCTAAAGTTAGGTCAAATTTCTGGAGTCAAACTGGGAGTAGGTTCAGTTTTTGCAGGTTTTGTGTGATCAATTGAACTCCGTTTTGAGTGATTCTTACTTCATTGAAAAATAGACTTAATTATCTACGAAATAGACACTGATTTCACTGAGTTTCATTAAGAAATGAGAAAGAAAATTTGGTTGCAAGTTGGGTAAAGCGTTCTGTCCGATTTTGGTACCTCAGTGTAGTGTTTTGAAAAACTGTACCAACTGGACACTTATTTTGAAAAACTAAAATCATAGGTAGAAACAACACTCAGAGGGCTTTCCAATGAGTGGTCTTTTGTAATTTTTCGATGTCGCTTTCTATTTTAAATAATTCGCGAGTAGTAGAATCTTCTTGTAGGAATCCGGCACTTTGTGCGGGTGTTGCCAATGTTACCCAAAGTGTCAAAAATCTTGCTTTTGGTCCCTCTGAACTTTTTAGTCCCCAAAAATGTTATTTTGGTCCTTAGGTGTGGGTTTAGTCTCTGGTGTTGACTTTAGTCCTTTGGTGTAGAATTAGTCTTGGTGATCTTTTAGTCCCTATAGAATTTCTATTTGTGGTGTGGTGTATTATTGGTGAATAAATATTGGTGAGTTGGGGTCTATGACCTTTCCTTTGGTGTTGGTGAGCCCACAAGGCTATTGATGAGCATTCTATTGCATTATTTTGGTGATTTGGTGTTTCTGGTGCATAGTCATGGTGTCGCATAATCATATGCATTTTTGGTGAATAGGCCTCGGCCTCTTAAAATATTTTGGTGTTTGGTGAATGCCCTCAAGGCAATTTTGGTGATGGATCCACATGCATATGCCCAGTGGAGTTTTGGGTTGCATCTCATACATTGCATACATGTTCTGGTGATTGATTGTGTCTTCATAATTCTTGGTGTAACTATAATTCTCGGTGTAACTATAATTCTTGGTGTAACTATAATTCTTGGTGAAACTATAATTCTTAGTGTAACTTTGTATTCTTGGTGTAACTATAATTCTTGGTGTAAGCTGTATTCTTGGTGTAACTATAATTCTTGGTGTAATCAGTATTCTTGGTGTAACTTGTAGTCCCAGTGTAGTTTGTATTAGTAGTGTATTTGAATTGACTATACCTTTGGTGTGCCTATTCTCTTGTTTTCTGTTTTATTTATTATTATCTATGTATTGAGACTCACCCTCTTTGCGTCGTGTTGCCTCGTATGTCGGCAACTGCGCAGTGACGATGATCAAGGTGACTAGAGATCCTTCTTCTAGTATGGTCGAGTCGGCTACGATCACGTAGCAGGGGGGTGTTTAGTTGTTATTTCTTATATATTTGAACTAAGATGTTAAGTTATTATTTCCACTGCTGTAGTATTTTGTCCTCGGACATTGTTGGTGCTATGTATCATTTACTGAAGTTTATTTTGACTAATACTTTGGAGTTTTATTTTAATTACTATTTTGGAGTTGTTTAAGGTGTTTTGTTTTAAATGTGACACCCTCGGGTGGTCTCACTGAAAGTTTTTACGCACTCTGATTTTCAAAATTAATTGAATAGTAGTTATGGTAGAAAGGGGGTGTTACAAGTTTTAGTTTGGCCGTAGTGCCGTTGATTTAAGTGGCGTTGAAGTCCACCACTGTTGGTTGCGATGAGCTCGGTGAGTTGTGCGTAGTCATAGAGATAGTGACTGACGTAGTGTGGTTAGCTTTAGAACTATGGTTTGGGTGTATTGATGTCAGCCAGAGGGCTGTTGATGATGATGTTAATGACGTTGTTGTGTATAATTTTCATATATGTGTGTTGACGTTGTAGAAGGCTGAGGTCCTGAGCGTTGCTCACCACGTTGTAGAGTGAGGTCTGGCGTTGCTCTCACCACGTTGTGAAATTTGAGGTCCCGGCGTTGCTCACCACGTTGTAGGTCGAGGTCCCGGCGTTGCTCACCACGTTGTAGAGGGCTGAGGTCCGAGCGTTGCTCACCACATTGTTGATTGGGTGTTGTGGTTGGCCACATGAAATTGGTGATGTCCTTGATTGTTCCTGAGTTAGAGTGTGTTGTTTGTGTGAGCCGAGTTGTTCTGGTGTTTCTAGGTGTTGTCTCTAGCATAACCTTTACCATACATTTTATTATTTATGTAAAGAGACTCACCCTCTTTGCTTTGTATGTTGCTCTTATGTGGCAACTTGCGGGTATTTCCCAATGAAGGTCTTTCCTTTATCTGCCGAGTTGTGGCGTCAATTGCTCTGTAGTGTAACAACTGAAATGAGAGTAGAGTAGTAGTCTTTTGACTTAGTTTTTGAGTTGTAACATATTGATGTCCTAAACTATGGTTAGTTTCCATTTGCGTTATGGCGAGATTTGTGTATTTCGGTGGGCTTTGTCCCTTTGGCCGAGGTGCCCGTATATGAATGCATTATGTTGTTTTTGCGCCAGAGTTGTTTGGGTTGGTTTTAAAATGGAAAATGTAATGCTTCCTTGTGAGCGATTTTATAAAACTATGATTTCAATTAATTAATTAGAAGTGTAGAAGGGGGTGTTACAAAGGCTCAAACCCATATCCGTAGACACACTTAGGACGATATACCAGGGCGAAAAAGAATCTCTCAGGGATTTCATCGAAAGGTACAATAAAGAAGCCGATGAAGTATACAACGTAACAGATGAGGTGCGAATGATGTTCATGAGTCACAGCCTCAAGAAGGGTCCCTATTTCATGTCAACGTCGGCCTTCGTCCCCCAAAGACCTTAGATGAATTTTTGGGGCGAGCCCAACACCACATTGATTACGAAGAATCCAATGACACAACCAAGCGTGTGCCCCCGGCCTCGGGAAAAGGGAAAGAGGCAAAAGAAAAGACCAAGAAAGACAACAACTCCAGCTTGAAGGAATGGAGGTCGAGATTTACCGACTACTCTCCCCTGAATGCATCAAAGAGTAAAATCATGCAAGAATTCGCTAACACCGAGTTCAACGATGTAAAATGGCTGGTGCCAATCCCACAGAGGCATAACACCAACAAAAAGACCTACTGCAGGTATCACCGAAGTCACGATCACGACACCGAGGATTGTCGAGTCTTGAAGGAAGATATTGAAGACCTCATCCAACGAGGCAAGCTAAAGAAATACCTCAAGTCGGACGAAAAGAAAAGAGAGCGCTCGCCCCGAAAGCTAAAAGCAGCAGTCAACAAAGTAGCGAAAACGCCTTTGGATGACAGCGATTTAACGCAGGATACGCCGAGATCACAACGCCAGCGCCCTTTCGCCATGGTGATCATGGAAGGATATCCCCTAGGAGTCGGGGAAACACGGTGTTCAATTAAGAGAAGGTGGAATGAGATCCTCAGCGTCGGGAAAAACCCAGTCCCGCTCATAGTCAAGTCAAACAGACCATCGCTCTCCTTCAACGATTCAGACCTGTTCAATGGTAAAGAAAATAAGTGGTTACTGTAACGCCCCGGGCCCACTCCTGACTCCTGACTACCTGACTCGGGGAGTAGTGAAGGTAGAAAGTCCTCACTCCTGACTACCTGTGGTAAATAACAACAGAAAGGGTGAGTCTCGAACTATATAATAAAAGTGATAATAAGTAATATATAAGCATAGTTTACACATACTCAAGCACACCAATCATCAATCCACGTATTCATGCACTAATGGGAATGTATGCAATGTCCGTATGCATGTGGTACCATTTGCCCACCGGCCGCCCTCAGGCTTCACAATCACTTTATAAGGCCCCGGCCGCCTCAAAGCTTCACAATCATTTTATAAGGCCCCGGCGCCTCGAACTTCACAATCATTTTATAAGGCCCCGGCGCCTCGAGCTTCACAAATCATATTATAAACTCTACGACCACAGCCAATGTATGCATGAGACTCCATGTACAACGCACAAACACCATTTCAAACAGCTCAATACCCCCATTAACTCTTACCTCAGTGTTAATATCATTCTATAGCCCTCCTGGCTTGGCCCTCCGGCCCATGCCCCCATGGCATGCTCAATTACCTCATTATAGACCCTCAACACCATTGAGTCCCACCGACTATTCTCCTCAGAGTACTCAACCTCTCTCAGGGACCTAAACCACCATTTAGGACCAAAACAATCATCTAGGGACCAAAACCTCACCTAGGGACCAAAACAGCACATTTAGGATCAACACATCACCTAGGGACCAACACATCACTTTTAGGATCAACACATCACCTAGGGACCAACACAGCACTTTTAGGATCAACACATCACCTAGGGACCAACACAGCACATTTAGGATCAAAATTGATTGTTTTCTCTGAAAATACAAGGACCAAAAATTGATTGTTTTCTCTGAAAATACAAGGACCTAAAATTGATACACAGCTTTAAGAGTACAAGGCCAGAATTGATTCCCTACTCTGAAAACACAAAGCCAGAAATCGATTGCTAGCTTTTAAAATACAAGTCATGAATCGATTTCTAGCTTCCTAAACACAAGGCATCAATCGATTTCTAGCTTCCTAAACACAAGGCATCAATCGATTTCTAGCTTCCTAAACACAAGGCATCAATCGATTTCTAGCTTCCTAAACACAAGGCATCAATCGATTTCTAGCTTCCTAAGCACAAGGCATCAATCGATTTCTAGCTTCCTAAACACAAGGCATCAATCGATTCTTTGCTCTAATACACTAAATCATCAATCAATCGATCCCTTTCCAAGAACAGTTCTTTAAAACAACAGAAACAATCAAAACACATAGCAAACATCACATCTTCACCAACACAATCATACATCACAAACATCATCAAAATTCATCAACATCATCCAAATTCATCAACAGCATCAAAATTCATCAACAATCATCAAACATCAACAATCATTAAAATTCATAAGAACAGTGACCTAAGCCCTAAATCCCAACATACAACCCATTATATCCCTTATTATATAGCAAGACCCACCCTTACCTCAAATTAACCGTAGAAACGTCCTTCTCACTGAGTCACGTACAAAAACCACAGCAACCGCTCCTTCCTTTCCTTCTTCTCCTCAGCGATTGCTCTTCTCTCTTTCTCTCTAGGGTTGTGCCGTTTTCCTTTCTTTCTCTCTTCTCTTCTTACGCTTTCTTTCTTTCTTTCTTTCTTTCACAAATGATGCGAGTGCAACACTCCCTAATGCCTAGGAGCCTAAGTCAATGGGCTTGGGCTCTTGGGCCATTCCATACCACCTGAATTACCGATTACTACTCCCTTCAATTAAAAATAAAAGACTATATTAATAATTCAATATAATTAAAATAATGCAACACTATAAATAATTTAATCAAGTAATTAATTAAATCATTTAGGGTGTTACAGTTACCTCTCATCGTTTCCACCGTGGTGGCAGAAACAGAGGTGAAAAGAATTCTAATCGACCAAGGGAGCTCATCCGATCTCCTGTTCAATGGGTCCCGTACGACTCTTCTTGGCTATATAGAACTTCAAGTAATGTATGGGGACGGTGAACTGTCCAAAATGATTAAGACAAGATTCCTGGTACTGCCTTGCCTGTCTCCGTATCAATGCATCGTGGGGCGGCCTGTAACACCCCAAATAATTTAATTAAGAAATTGATTAAATTGTTTAAGTGTTGCACTAATTTTTAATTATATTAAATTATAATATGGTGTTTATAATTTAGTATTTATTTTAATTGAAGGGGATGGTAGAAGAAATGGAGAAGGGGTGTAAAAAGGGCCCAAGGTGCGCTTGGCCCAATATACATATAGCCAAAAGTAGAATTTTCTCTCATTTGTGAAAAGAGAAAGAAAGTTGCGAAGGAGAGAAGAGAAAGGAGAGGGAGAACTCGGCGCAAACCCTAGGAGAAGAGGAAGAGAAGAAGAATTCGTGACTTGAAGGCTTGGATTGTTGCAGTGGTTTTGTTCGTGACTCCATTTCGGTTCTTCTCTACGGTTAATTTGAGGTAAGGGGAGTCTCACTCTATAATAGAGGAGATAATACGTTTTATGTAGGTCATAGGTTCCTATTTGATGTTATTTGATTATTGAATGAAGGATTAAATCATTGAATTTGATGAATTGTATGATGAAATCGAGTTAGGGCTTAAGTTAGGGTTTATAACATGAAATTTTGTGATTTGTGGTGTGTTTGATGATTGAGCATGCAATTGATTGTTTGATTATGAAATTAGGAGTGTTAGAATGATTATTGAGTGAATTGATTTGGAAGAATTTGAGAAAATTGGGATTTTGGGGTTTGGGGCGCCAATGTGCTAGGATTCAGCGCCTGTGTGTGCTTCAGAAAGAGGAGTGTTGGTGTTGTGTTCTTTGTGCAGGCGCCAATTTCCTAGAGAATGGCGCTGTGTCACCTATAGCGATGGCTGGTAAGTGTGTTTCTTTGTCTGGCGCGAGAATGTGGGTATTTTGGGGCCGGGAGTGAAACTTGTATTTACGGGCACATTTTCTCGTGCAAATTTTGTATTCACCGCCAACTTTCAATTTTAAGTGTTTTGGCTCGAGTGGTTTTCTGTTGCGTGTTATTTTGAAAATGTCCTGTGGGGCTTGTTTTGTGTGTGTAAATGGGGTGGGTGAGTGAAACTCACATTTCTCAACATATTTTCTCGTGCAAAATTTTGCATTCACCGCCCAAATTCAATTTAAAATGCTTTGGCTCGAGTGGTTTCTGAGTACAGTCTTATTTTAAAAATGTCTCGGTGGGGGTGCTTTGGTGTGTGTAAATGGGGTGGTTTGGGGGAAACTTACTTTTCTAGGCATATTTCACCGTGCCATATTTTGTATTTACACGCCCAAATTCATTTTTAAACATTTTGGCTCGGGTGGTTTTTGGTTTGAAAGTGTTGGGTGTCTTTGGGTCGGTGAGGGGCGCTAAATCATCTTTGCCCAAGGCGCCTAGTCTGCTTTGCTGTGTCTCGAATCGTGGTGCGAGTTTGTGTCTAGGTCTGTGTGTTGCGGGGGCGCTAGATTGCTAGAAAAGTGGCGCCCGATGGGTGTGTTGCCACGGGGCGCCAAAATCTTTGAGTTTACGCGCGCTAGTCTTTGTGTTTGCACCGGGGCGCGAGAATGTGGGGAAAATGGCGCCTAGTCTTTGCCAAGTGCCTAAGAGTGTGCTGTTTTGGTCCCTAGGTGACAGTTGGGTCCCTAGATGATTGTTTTGGTCCTAAATGGTGGTTTAGGTCCTTGAGTGAGGTTGAGTCCTCTAGATGAGATTAGTCCTTGGGACTTAATGAGGTTGAGAGTGTATAATGAGGTGACTAGGCATGCCATGGGGGCATGGGCCGGAGGGCCAAGCCAGGAGGGCTGTAAAATGAGATTAACTACTGAGGTAAGAGGTAATGTGTGTATTGAGCATGTTTGAGATTGTGTTTGTGTTGTACATGGAGTCTCATGCATACATTTGGCTGCGGTCGTAGAGCTTATAAAATGATTGTGAAGCCTGAGGGCGGCCGGAGGGCCAGAGTCATAAGGACTCCATTATTGATAAGAATGCCGGAGGGCAATTATTGAGAACGCCGGAGGGCAAATGGTACCACATACATACTTCCATTGCATACATTCTCATGAGTGCATGTATGTTATTGAGTGATGATTGGTGTGTTTGAGTATGCTGTGAACTATGATTATATATATTGCTTATTATCACTTTTATTATATAGTTCGAGACTCACCCTTTCTGTTGTTGTTTACCACAGGTAGCCACGAGTGAGGGCTTTCTACCCTCACTACTCCCCGAGTCGGTCTGCTCTGATACGTAGCACCTAGGGGTTGGGGTTTAGACTGTTATTGCTTTGTTTTGCTCCTTGTTGAGCCTTATATGTATTTGTTTTGAGATTGCTGAACACTACTTTGAGATGTAGTTTATTTCCGCTGCGTGACATGAGATTTTACCCCACGTGTTGTATGGTGTTATGTATCTATTTATTTTTCTGAACTGACTGTTGAGTGTTTTAAGAGAGAGGTGTGACGCTCCATTTTATTGAGGGATGATTTATGTTATACTATTAGTGCTTATTTGAATGACTATGGCTAAATTGTGGTTCGCCACTAAGGTCGAAATTTCTTTCATCGTGTATTTACAAGGGCATCACGAGAGCCTTGCAAAGGAGGTCAATGCTCATTGCAAGTAGTATCGATTACACAGAGTAATCCCATAGTCAATCGATTCACTATTTTATAACACACTAAACCAAAAGATGACCGTAATAGATTTTTATAAACTCGATTTTGATTTTAATTACGGGGTAGAAATGGGGTGTTACATTAGTGGTATCGTGAGCAAAAGTTCGGTCTGTCGTCTCGCCAAGTGTGTCGATCATCATAGTGTGTATGATAACTAGGTGTCTTAAAATAGTTCTGAATCGGTTGTTTATCTTTGCAGTGTTAGGTTGATATGGCCGTAAGGATCGATCTTTGCTTTTCTTGAGGCCTTGCGAGGCTATAGCGCAGATCGTGGGTACCCACGAGAATCGCCGAAACCCGCGATGCGCAACATTCCGAGAGAACCCCCTACCTTCAAGGAGGTACAACCGGATGGTGCCTTGACTTGGTGAAGGAGATTGAGAGGATCTTGGGGTGATTAGCCGCACCGATGAGTAGAAAGTCGTGCAGTACTCATACTTTATCTGAAGAGGCCGATGGTAGTGGTGGAGACCGGTGAGAGGTTGGGTCTTTGCACAGAGGAGATCACTTGGCCGTGTTCGAAGGGAATTCTTGAGAAAGTATTTCCGGAGGACGTTAGAGGTAAGAAAGAGCCGGAATTCCTTGAACTCGAGGCGTGAAGTATGTCTCATTCATCGAGTATCTTTGCCAAGTTCACGGAGTTGGCCAAGTTCTATCCACACTTATCTTGAGTGAAATTTGAATTCTCAAAGTGCATTAAGTTTGAGAATGGGTGAGAGCCGATATCAAGCGGTGTGGGGTATCGGAAGATTAGAGTATTTGCCGATCCGATAGATTCTTTGCAGGATTTATGAGGAAGACAAAGAATGCCCGCTAGGGTCATGAGAGACCGGAGGGGAAATTTCATAACAGGTAAGCCTTATGAGGCGTCTGGCGACAAGAAAAACAAAGGTATGCGGGTGGTAACAAGTATAATGGTGGGAGGCAGTCTGCTTTGAGGGTAGGAGGTATCGTGATGGCAAGAAGCCAAGTGGGGAGACGCCCGTCCGATGTTGTGTGTTTCAAGTGTGACAAGCCGTGTCACAAGAGCTTTGATTTGTAAGATGGAAGTGAAGAGATGTTTTAAGTGTGGGAAGAGTGGTCACATGGCATCCGAGTGTGATCTCAAGGAAGCTGTATGTTTCAACTGTGGTGAAGCTGGTCACATTAGCTTCAAGTGCCCCAAGCCTAAGAAGGAAAGATCTACTGGGAGGGTGTTTGCATTGGCGAGTTCGGAGGACCTAATGATATCGAGAGGTACATGTTTCATCTCTGCGTACACCTTTAGTTGCTATTGTTGACACGGGTGCTACGCACTCTTTTATTGCATCTGTTTGTCTTTGAAAAGTTAAATTTAGTATTGTCTACTATGGAGAGAGGATGGTTATCGACACTCCCGGCTAAGGTCCGTAACTACTTCTCTAATGTGTGCTAGGTGTCCTCTGTCGGTCTTGGCGGGGATTTTCTCAGTTGATCGATTTGTTTGCCTTTGGGTGGGTTAGATGTGATTACGGGCATGGACCGGTTAGTAGATAACCATGTGCACATCAAGCTGATCGATAAGTCTATTAGTTTTCTTCTTCCTGAAGAGGAAGAGTCTGCTCTGCTGTCTGCTGAGCAATTGCGCAGGGTAATGAAAGAGGGTGGTCAATTGTTTGTTTTGATGGCGTCTATGTCTGCTGAGAACCGAGAAGTGTGGTTGATGGGTTCACTGTGTGGTGTGTGAGTTCCACTGAAGTGTTTCCGGATGAGATTCCTAGTGTGCCCCCAGAGAGGGAAGTTGAGTTCGGGATTGAACTTGTGCACAGTACTAGGCACAGTGTCTATGTACCGCACTGGGATGTCCGCTTCGAGTTATGCGAATTGAAGAAGCGATTAGAGGAGCTTCTTGAGAAGAAATTTGTGAGGCCTAGTGTGTCACCATGGGGAGCTCGGTTTTATTGGTAAAGAAGAAGGATGGGAGTATGCGTGCGTGCGTGGACTACAGATACGGTTGAATAAAGTGACTATCAAGAATAAGTATCCTCTCCCGAGGATAGATGATCCGATGGATCGGTGGTGGGTGCTAAAGTGTTTAGCAAGATTGACTTGAGGTCCGGGTATCACCAGATTAAGGTGAAGGATGAGGATATCCGAGCAAATGTTGAGCGAGGTATGGGCATTATGAGTACTCTGTAATGCCGTTTGGTGTCACAAATGCACCGGGGTGTTTATGGAGTACATGAACCGAATCTTCCATAGCTATCTGGATCGGTTTGTGGTCGCTTTCATTGATGATATTACGTGTACTCAAAATCGAGGAAGAGCATGCGAGCACTTGAGGTTGGTGCTAGAGGTCTTGAAAGAGAGGAAGTTGTATGCCGTTGTCAAAGTGTGAGTTACAGTTGCATGAGGTGAGCTTCTTGGGTCATATCATTTACGGTGATGGTATAGCCGTGGATCCAAATGCAAAGTTGATGCGATGTTGCGGTGGGAGAGCCCAAAGTCCGTGGATCGAGATCGGGAGTTTCTTGGGGTTGGTGGTTTATTACAGGAGGTTCATTGAAGGGTTCTCTAAGCTAGCCCTTCCATTGACTCGGCCCGACTGTAAGGGAAAGGCATTTGTGTGGGATGCAAAGTGTGAAGAGAGCTTCCAAGAGCTAAAGAGGAGGTTGACCACGTCTCGGTGTTAGTGTTGCTGTGCGAGCAACCATTTGTTGTGTCTTTGCGATGCTTCCAAGATGGGTTTGGGAGGTGTGTTGATGCGAGGATGGGAAGGTAGTTGCTTATGCGTCCCGACGATTGAGGACACATGAGAAGAACTATCCTACTCATGACTTAGAGTTGGTCTGCGATTGTGTTTGTCTTTGAAGATTTGGAGGCACTATCTCTATGGCACTAGATTCGAAGTGTTCGGTGATCACAAGAGTCCAAAATATCTGTTTGACCGTAAGGAGCCGAATATGAGACAGAGGCGTTGGTTAGAGCCTCTTTGAAGGACTATTATTTCGCTTGAACTATCACCCCAAAAGCTAATGTCGTGGGCTGATGCTTTAAGTCGGAAAAACTTTGCATATGTCGGCTATGATGGTGAGAGAATTGGAATTGATTGAGCAATTCCGCGACTT
This sequence comes from Oxytropis ochrocephala, assembly GCA_020916435.1. Taxonomy (NCBI): domain Eukaryota; kingdom Viridiplantae; phylum Streptophyta; class Magnoliopsida; order Fabales; family Fabaceae; genus Oxytropis; species Oxytropis ochrocephala. Next base: position 60,332,254 of record CM037089.1, on the reverse strand, counting down.
GAAATCAGTTCGTGAGGTGACACCCAGTGTCGATTGGGTATCTTGAGGATTGGGAATGATTTCTTGGTTAGTATCGAGACGCCTTGAAACTAGATGTGAAAGCGGTAGACTTCTTTGGTTCTTTGGTGAGCAAGCTGCAGAGGGGGATTACAGGTTGGATTACCAGGGTGTGTTGAGGTTCAGGGACAGAATCTGTGTTCCGGATGATGCTGAGATACTTGAGGAGAGCCATAGGAGTAAGTTGAGCATTCATCCAGGTGCTACTAAGATGTACCATGATCTGAAGAAACTGTTTTGGTGGCCTGGTATGAAGAGAGATGTTGCGCAGTTTGTGTACGCGTGTTTGACTTGTCAGAAGTCAAAGATTGAGCATCAGAAGCCTGCGGGGTTGATGCAACCTTTAGAGATTCCGGAATGGAAGTGGGACAGCATCTCCATGGATTTTGTGACGGGGTTGCCAAACACCGTGAGAGGGTTTGACACTATTTGGGTGATTGTGGATAGGCTAACCAAGTCTGCCCATTTTATTCCTATCAACATCACCTATCCAGTGCCAAAGTTGGCTAGAATATACATTCAGGTGATTGTGAAGCTTCATGGGGTCCCGAAGAGTATTGTGTCGGATAGAGACCCGCGGTTTACATCCGAGTTTTGGGGGAGCTTGCAGGAGGCTTTGGGGTCCAAGCTGAGGTTGAGTTCAGCTTATCATCCTCAGACTGATGGTCAGACAGAGAGAACCATCCAGTCTTTGGAGGATCTTTTGAGAGCTTGTGTGCTAGAGCAGGGAGGTGCGTGGGATACACATCTTCCACTGATTGAGTTCACTTATAATAACAGCTATCATTCGAGCATTGGGATGGCTCCTTTTGAGGCACTGTATGGGCGGAGGTGCAGAACTCCTTTGTGTTGGCATGAGTCCGGTGAGAGTGTTGTTCTTGGACCGAGTTGGTTAGGGGGGACACTTGAGAAAGTGAAAATGATCAGGGAGAAGATGAAAGAGTCTCAGAGTCGGCAGAAAAGTTACCATGATCGGAGGAGAAAGGACTTGGAGTTTCAGGCTGGTGAGCATGTGTTCTTGAGGGTCACACCTATGACTGGTGTTGGGCGTGCTCTGAAGGCAAAGAAGTTAACTCCAAGGTTTATTGGACCGTACCAAATCACTGAGAGGGTTGGAAAGGTTGCTTATAGGGTGGCCTTGCCACCTAATCTTTCGAACTTGCACGATGTTTTCCACGTGTCACAGCTTCGGAAGTATATTCCAGACCCGTCTCATGTGATTCACATGGATGATGTGGAGGTACGTGAGAACCTCACGGTGGAGACTATGCCAGTGAGGATTGATGATAGAGAAGTGAAGGTGTTGAGAGGGAAAGACATTGCCTTGGTCAAGGTAGTGTGGTTGGGAGCTGCTGGTGAGAGTATGACTTGGGAGCTGGAGAGCAAGATGCGGGAGTCTTATCCAGAGTTATTTGACTCAGGTATGAATTTCGAGGACGAAATTTCCTAAGTGGGGGAGAGTTGTAACACCCTAAATGATTTAATTAATTATTTGATTAAATTATTTAAAGTGTTACACTGTTTTAAATTATAATAGAATATAAAATAGTGTTTATAATTCAAGAATTTATTTTAATTGAAGGGGATGGTGGAAGAAAACGGAGAAGGGGTGTAAAAAGGGCCCAAGTCGTTGGCCCAAGGAATATATAGCCAAATTAGGCATTTGCTCTCATTTGTGTGAGAAAGAAAAAGAAAACGAAAGAGAGGAGAAGAGAAAAGAAGCTCACGGCAAGAAAACCCTAGGAGAAGAGGAGGAGAAGAGCAATTTCGTGACTTGAAGGCTTGGATTGTTGCGATGGTTTTGTTCGTGACTCCATTTCGGCTCTTCTCTACGGTTAATTTGAGGTAAGGGGAGTCTCACTCTATAATAGAGGAGATAATGGGTTATATGTGTATCATAGGGGCTGTTTTATGTTATTTGATTATTGAATGAAGGATTGAATCATTGAATTTGATGAATTGTATGATGAAATCGAGTTAGGGCTTAGGTTAGGGTTTATAACATGAAATTTTGTGATTTGTGGTGTGTTTGATGATTTAGCATGCAATTGATTGTTTGATTATGAAATTAGGAGTGTTAGAATGATTATTGAGTGAATTGATTTGGAAGAATTTGAGAAAATTGGGATTTTGGGGCGCCAATGTGCTAGGATTCTGGCGCCACAGTATCTTGAGCAAGTGATGAGCTACAGGTTGTGTTCTTTGTTCAGGCGCCACTTTGCCGAGGAATTGGCGCTGGGTTCTGCTCACGTCTTTGGAGTTGTGTGAGTGCGGTGTGTGTGCGTGTCCAGGCGCGAAATGTGGGTATTTTGGGGCCCGGGGAGTGAAACTTGTATTTCTGGGCACATTTTCTCGTGCCAAATTTTGTATTCACCTGCCAACTTTCAATTTTAAGTGTTTTGGCTCGAGTAGTTTTCTGGTTGCAGGTGTCATTTTGAAAATGTCCCGGTGGGGGGTGATTTTGTGTGTGTTTTGGGGCCCGGGGAGTGAAACTTGTACTTCTGAACATATTTTCCCGTGCCCAATTTTGTAATCACCTGCCCAAATTCAATTTTAAATGTTTTGGCTCGAGTGGTTTCCTGAGTGCAGGTCTTATTTTAAAAAGGTCTTGGTGGGGGTGACCTTGTGTGTGTAATCTGGGGGGTTTAAGTGAAACTTATTTTTCTAGGCATATTTCATCGTGCCAAGTCTGTATTTACTCGCCCAAAAACATTTTTAAACATTTTGGCTCGGGTGGTTTTTGGTTTGAAAGTGTTGAGTGTCTTTGGGTCGCAGGGGGCGCTAAATCAGTCTCTTGCCAGGCGCCTAGTCTGCTTGCTCTGTGTCCGAGATTGTGTCAGGCGTCGTGCGAGTTTGTGTCTAGGTCTGTGTTGCCCGGGCGCCAGTTGCTAGAAAAGTGGCGCCCAGTGGGTCAGTGTTGCCACGGGCGCGCAAAATCTTGAGTTCTGGCGCCTAGTGTTTGTGCACCGGGGCGCTGAATCGTGGGGAAAATGGCGCCTAGTCTTTGCCAAGTGCCTAAGAGTGTCTTTATTTTGGTCCCTAGGTGACAGTTTGGTCCCTAGATGATGGTTTTGGTCCTAAATGGTGGTTTAGGTCCCTGAGTGAGGTTGAGTACTCTAGAGGAGATTAGTCCTTGGGACTTAATGGTGTTGAGAGTGTATAATGAGGTGACTGAGCATGCCATGGGGGCATGGGCCGGAGGGCCAAGCCATGAGGGCTATAAAATGAGGTTAACTACTGAGGTAAGAGTTAATGTGTGTATTGAGCTGTTGAGATTGTGTTGTGTTGTACATGGAGTCTCATGCATACATTCGGCTGCGGTCGTAGAGCTTATAAAATAATTGTGAAGCCTGAGGGCGGCCGGAGGGCCAGAGTCATGAGGACTCCATTGTTGATGAGAATGCCTGTAACACCCCTTTTCTACCCTTATATTACACGTCATTTATCAGAGTAATTCTTTCTCAAAATATTTATTTTAATCGATAGAAAAGAAATGCTACAACTTCATTAAAGCAAACTCATCAATTGCACTCTTCAAAATTTGTGCAACAAAACATCCGTTAAGGGAAATCAAATCCTCATAAGTCACATCACAGCGGAATAAACAACACCTCACTAATAACTCTCAAACACGTCGCAATGTAGCAATAAAATCATTATTCATCTAGTTAAACATTTTAACAAACTACACCCACGCCCCTAGGTGTTACAAAGATCGTCGAGAGCGACACGACAAACATCCCAAGAGCTAGTAAGGAAGGCAAAGCAGATCCTTCACTCGCGGTTTACTGCGCAGCGTTGCCACAATAGAGCAACATTCCAAGCGTAAGGGTGAGAATTTCAATAAAACATAATCAAGTTCATAATAGAGAAATGAGAGCGGGCAATCACACAATATTATCATCATCACTACATCGTAATCACGCAACACCACTCCAATCACAAACAACAACAATACATAGTCATGATTATGCATGAAGATGCAACCCCACTGGGGCATATGCATGATGGTACCATATCATCGCAAAATGGCCGAAGCCTAAACATCGCAAAAGTGGCCGAAGCCTATACATCGCAAAAGTGGCCGAAGCCTATACATCGCAAAACATCGCAAAATGGCCGAAGCCTATCCATCGCAAAATAATGCACATGCCATGAGACTCTATGAAACACATGTGCAATTCACCAAAACTCACCTAGAGTGCTCTTCGTCATCGTTATAAAACACGCATAGAGTGTATCCTTCGCAAATCATCACAATCATTATACATCATCGCTATAATTATACTCACAGAGTATACACATCATCAATCATCACACACCAAAACTCACCTAGAGTGCTCTTCGTCATCGTTATAAAACACTCATAGAGTGTATCCTTCGCAAATCATCACAATCATTATACATCATCGCTATAATTATACTCACAGAGTATACACATCATCAATCATCACAAATCATAATTCATCATCATCAAGCAATTACTCATAAAGTACACTCATCGCAAAAACATCGCTATTCATAGTACATCATCATAAACACACATATCCTCATCATCATTCAGTACATATATATACTTCATTTGTCTTTTAGCTTAGGGTGTCATAAAATAGTAGACTGATTGACTATGGGATTACTCTGGACCAGGTTACAACTCACCACGGGCATTGGCCACTCCGTAAGAATTTATCTCCGAAATTTGGTGGGGTTCACGTGGTAGCCAAACAGAGCAAATACATCAAATAAAGAAATTCTGACCTTAGTGGTAAACCACAGTCTAGCCATAGTCAATTAGTGTACTAATAATATAACGTTTCATAGTAATTCACTTATATAAACATAGTATCGCAATTTTCATAAAACAGCACCATTTACTTAGTAAATACAGCAACAATAAACATTTTATTTTGCCATAAAAATAGAATATTCAGTTAGGCCTCTGAATAAGCTTTCCAACGCATCTTAGAACACCTCAATCGGGTTCCTGTTCAAAAGATATTCAGATTTTCAAAAACAAAGACAAAACAAAGGAAAAACAAGGGAAAGCGATCATCGGCGCATGAAGCGCCAGGAGAGCGCGACAATGAGCGCCATTGGGACGTAAACATTTGCGTTTCTGAGATGCTCTCCTGCGCTTGAGCCCCGGGGAGGGGAAAACGGGGCCCCATTTGGCTGTCACCGAACATTATTCCAGAAAATTCAGAAAAACTCATTTTCTTTCAATTCAATCTTCACTTCCTCAAATCTTTTCCTCATTACACTCACACAGAAATGCATTTGTTCATCAATTCAATCAACTAAATCCACCAAGAAATCATTGAATTCATCAAATAATCACCACAAATCATTAACTTACTCAAAACCACATCAAATTCAAGCAGAATTCGATTTCACCAACTCATCATGAACTAGGTCATTACATTGCCAATTTTAATTTTCACCAAAACGTCACAACCCAATTTCATCAAAACATCATCAAAATTTCCTCAAGAACATCATCAAAATTTCACCAAGAACATCATCAAGATTTCATCAAGAACACCATCAAAATTTCATCAACAACCTCAAATTCATCAATAACATCAAATTCATCACTATCAACGAAAATTCATCAACCACATCGAATTCATCAATAACAACAATTCATCAATGACACAAAATTCATCAATATTATTAAATTTATCAACAACATAAACCCCCCCCCCCCAAAACCCCACTACATACCCAATCATGTTAAACCGAAACGCTCACCCTTACCTCTTAAACGTAAGCTCTGTAGAAGATGAATGAGAATACTGAACGAAACCACAAAGAATAATCCTCGCGATCTACACTTCTTCTCTCCTTCTCACGATCGCGAAGTTCTCTCTCTCTTAGATTGTAGGGAGATCAGTTTTCGTTCTCACCACTTCTGGATTCTAACTCTGGAATTGCTCTCCTATTGAAGCCCTCTGCGATACGAGAAGAACGCAACAAACGGCGTCACAATCGGAGCTCGAGAGACAAAGATATGATAAAAAGAGTGAAAACGGCAAGAAAATGCCCTAGCTGCGCAAACGCAGCTATATACGCTGAACTTCAGCGCACGGAGCGCGAGCCAGCGCGACTTAGGCGTGAGTCAAGCGCGAAACACCCTACACCTGCTTGGCGAATTAATTAAAATAGCAAACGACGCCGGATTTTAACAAATGACCACTCGTTGGAAAGCTCTCATGATGTAGTTTCTATCTATGATTTTTAATTCCCAAAATAAGTAACCAATTCATCTAAAAATAAATTTAAATAAAATTGGGGCGTTATAACTCTCCCCACTTAAAGAATATTTTCGTCCTCGAAAATTTACTCCAACTCACGAAACAAGACTCAATCTTCTTGTCACCCATACGCTGCACTTAGGCACTCTATGGTTCAACCACCCTAGCTTCTACATACATCTACACTTAAGCTTTTACTCACCACACTTCAACAACTACCCTTAGGCGCACCACCGCGCGCACGACACTTCACCCCGACACCAAGTACAACATGTAACCGACGCACACATTCCTTCGACTCACACTTCCGACACCCACATACTTCGATAACTTTGCAACACTGCACTTCGTCACACTTATACGTCGACTTCCATATATTTTGTCCCGCTTATAGTCAGGTAACTACACCTCGGCTCCTACGTCACCTTACACACCTAACCTTCACTTCTCCTCGTTTTCTTTGGTTCTCACGCTATGATCGAACTTAGCTACGATTGTAACACCAACAACACATCATAACTTCACCAAAGTGAAGCACACACCACCTCAATCACACAGTAAGCAACACAACAACTCCAAAAATAAATAGGCATTAAGCCAAAACTCCAAAGTAACAAAGATATGATTTAAAGAAAAATAGGAAAAAGCAGTCCTCTTAAATTTTGAAACTGCACTGTGAGTTCATAAATCAAGTACCTATAAACTTAAGGAAACAACATCCTTTATTCGCAAAAAAATAACAACAAGAACAAAGATGCAAAACAACAACTCTTTATTTATACAAGCGGCAACGAGAACCACATAAAACAAAGACTTGCAAAATAGGGAAACATCACCCTTAAATATGGGGAGGCAGCACCTTTAAATTTTAAAAACAGCACAATTAAATTGAAGAAAACATCACTCTTACTTTAATCAACAACACTCTTGAATTTGAGATGATAGCACTCTTATTTCTGGGAAAATGCAATAGCTTTAAGATTTACAAAAATAGCACTTCAAGTTTTAGTAAATGAAGACATTAAAATTTGGAGAATTCAAAGACTTTAATTGTAGAAAAACAACATCCTTAATTCAAGAAACAACGCTTTTAATCTTGGGAAACAACAACATAAAATTGAGAAAACAGCAGCATCTATTTTTAAAACGGCAACAGCATCACTCTTAATAAAACAGCAGACAGTAGCCTCTTCTAAAGGAGACAAAACAGCAAACAGCAGCCAGAAAAACAGCGCAATTACACATAAAAACAGCGCTTCATTCTTTATAAAACGGCAACACCCTTTCTTCATAAAAACAACAACATTTTATTTTGCACATTAGCAACGCTCTCTTTGATAAACAAAGAAACAAAGAACTTAATTTTTATTCTCAATATCACTATCACCGCGTTCCTCGATTTCATCATGATTTTTACTCTCGAACTCATTGCATCATTTTAATAACCATCTAAGTGGTACCGCACAACAACACTAACACACAAGGTGTACCAGCACCAACATCACAACACAAACAATTAGCACACGGCATCAAACAGCATCACAACATAAACTGGCGCCTATACACATCTCAAAAATGACACGTGCAAAAACAAAACCACTCGAGCCAAAATGTTTAAAATTGAGTTTGGGCACGCGAACGCAAAAAGATGGCACGGTAAAATATGCCCCGAGCTCGAAGTTTACCCACACTTAGAATTTGGCGCCTATACACCCGTGGGGATGTATAGGATACCGATTTTCAAAACAAAGAATCCATTTTCAAAACGTCTCCAATTTCATTTCTCATCTATACACCCACAATCTTAAGTAAAATCACCCCTACATTTTTAGTAACACATCTTCAAGTTCCAAGAGACAACACGTTAAAAATTTGGGTAACAATGTATTTGAAATCTTGGAAAAACATCTCATTTCCATGCTCGGGTAGCATCCCTTTTTAAATCATAAACGATGGTAAAACCTCAACCATTTTATTTATAAAAACGACCACCTTAAAAATCTGGTTTCTGAAGAACTTATAAAAAGGGCTAACAAAGATATCATTAAAGGCTAACAAAGAACGCTTTATTTTCAAAGAAGAACAAAGAACACACACAAGTTAAACCCCCACATCCAACACCCTCAAACTATTGTCGATCCGTCCTATTACCCAAACATATCGTTAATCATCACATATGTCACGATCCTAACTAGAATGACACATATTTTTCCTCACATCTTTAGTTTAAGTTCAAAAATGGTTCAATCACATGTTCTCACCATATATACTAAAAATCGACCTCTACCCTACATAATCACCCAAATCGAAATCCAACTCATCATCTCATATGCTCAATCACCAGGCGACATCATTAATTCATCAACAATACCAAAAACACCCAACGGCAAACAACAAAATCCACCACAAAGTCTTCGTCGAAAATCGACGAGAGACACAGAAAACACACCAAGCAACACATTCCATTCATACACGAAGTACTCAGAGCAAACACACACATAGTAGCAATAAGACAATAAGCAACACCAGTATTAACAATAGCAGTCATACCGTCTGGCCAATTCAGCTAATCACTGCAACACAAATTATAGTTAGAACGAGTACCAAGACTCGGGAGATAACTAGACTCGACACTGGACAACTTGGCCGGACAGACCGAACTGCTCTGATACCACTATTGTAACACCCCTTTTCTACCCTTATATTACACGTCATTTATCGAGTAATTCTTTCTCAAAATATTTATTTTAATCGATAGAAAAGAAATGCTACAACTTCATTAAAGCAAACTCATCAATTGCACTCTTCAAAATTTGTGCAACAAAACATCCGTTAAGGAAATCAAATCCTCATAAGTCACATCACAAATGGAATAAACAACACCTAACTAATAACTCTCAAACACGTCGCAATGTAGCAATAAAATCATTATTCATCTAGTTAAACATTTTAACAAACTACACCCACGCCCCTAGGTGTTACAAAGATGTCAGAGCGACACGACAAACATCCCAAGAGCTAGTAAGTAAGGAAGGCGGCAGATCCTTCATCGCGGTTACTGCAGCGCTGCCACAATAGAGCAACATTCCAAGCGATGAAGGGGTGAGAATTTCAATAAAACATAATCAAGTTCATAATAGAGAAATGAGAGCGAGCAATCACAAAATATTATCATCATCACTACATCGTAATCACGCAACACCACTCCAATCACAAACAACAACAATACATAGTCATGATTATGCATGAAGATGCAACCCCACTGTGGCATATGCATGATGGTACCATATCATCGCAAATGGCGAAGCCTAAACATCGCAAAAGTGGCCAAGCCTATACATCGCAAAACATCGCAAAAGTGGCCGGCCTATACATACATCGAAAACATCGCAAAATGGCCAAGCCTATCCATCGCAAAAATAATGCACATGCCATGAGACTCTATGAAACACATGTGCAATTCACCAAAACTCACCTAGAGTGCTCTTCGTCATCGTTATAAAACACTCATAGAGTGTATCCTTTGCAAATCATCACAATCATTATACATCATCGCTATAATTATACTCACAGAGTATACACATCATCAATCATCACACACCAAAACTCACCTAGAGTGCTCTTCGTCATCGTTATAAAACACTCATAGAGTGTATCCTTCGCAAATCATCACAATCATTATACATCATCGCTATAATTATACTCACAGAGTATACACATCATCAATCATCACAAATCATAATTCATCATCATCAAGCAATTACTCATAAAGTACACTCATCGCAAAAACATCGCTATTCATAGTACATCATCATAAACACACATATCCTCATCATCATTCAGTACATATATATACTTCATTTGTCTTTTAGCTTAGGGTGTCATAAAATAGTAGACTGATTGACTATGGGATTACTCTGGACCAGGTTACAACTCACCACAGGCATTGGCCACTCCAGAAGAATTTATCTCCCGAAATTTGGTGGGGTTCACGTGGTAGCCAAACAGAGCAAATACATCAGCGAAAGAAATTTTGACCTTAGTGGTAAACCACAGTCTAGCCATAGTCAATTAGTGTACTAATAATATAACGTTTCATAGTAATTCACTTATATAAACATAGTATCGCAATTTTCATAAAACAGCACCATTTACTTAGTAAATACAGCAACAATAAACATTTTATTTTGCCATAAAAATAGAATATTCAGTTAGGCCTCTGAATAAGCTTTCCAACGCATCTTAGAACACCTCAATCGGGTTCCTGCTCAAAAGATATTCGATTTTCAAAAACAAAGTGACAAAACAGTGAAAAAACATGGGAAAGCGATCCTTTGGCGCATGAAAGCGCCCGATGAGAAGCGACGATGAGCGCCATTGGGCGAAAACATTTGCGTTTACGAGATGCTCTCTGCGCTTGGAGCGGGGTGAGGCGACAACGAGCGCCATTGGGCATCACGCATGATTATTCGAAAAATTCGAAAAAACTCATTTTCTTTCAATTCAATCTTCACTTCCTCAAATCTTTTCCTCATTACACTCACACAGAAATGCATTTGTTCATCAATTCAATCAACTAAATCCACCAAGAAATCATTGAATTCATCAAATAATCACCACAAATCATTAACTTACTCAAAACCACATCAAATTCAGCAGGAATTCCGATTTCACCAACTCATCATGCACTAGGTCATTACATTGCCAATTTTAATTTTCACCAAAACGTCACAACCCAATTTCATCAAAACATCATCAAAATTTCCTCAAGATCATCATCAAAATTTCACCAAGAACATCATCAAGATTTCATCAAGAACACCATCAAAATTTCATCAACAACCTCAAATTCATCAATAACATCAAATTCATCACTATCAACGAAAATTCATCAACCACATCGAATTCATCAATAACAACAATTCATCAATGACACAAAATTCATCAATATTATTAAATTTATCAACAACATAAAACCCCCCCCCCAAAACCCCACTACATACCCAATCATGTTAAACCGAAACGCTCACCCTTACCTCTTAAACGTAAGCTCCGTAGAAGATGAATGAGAATACGAACGAAACCACAGCAACAATCCTCGCGATCTACACTTCTTCTCTCCTTCTCACGATCGCGAGTTCTCTCTCTCTTAGATTGTAGGGAGATCAGTTTTCGTTCTCACCACTTCTGGATTCTAACTCTGGAATTGCTCTCCTATTGAAGCCCTCTGCGATACGAGAAGAACGCAACAAACGGCGTCACAATCGGAGCTCCAGAGACAAAGATATGATAAAAAGAGTGAAAACGGCAAGAAAATGCCCTAGCTGCGCAGAAACGCAGCTATATCACGCTGAACTCGCGCACGGAGCGAGCCAGCGCGCGACTTAGGCGTGAGTCAAGCGCGAAACACCCTACACCCTGCTTCGCGAATTAATTAAAATAGCAAACGACGTCCGGATTTTAACAAATGACCACTCGTTGGAAAGCTCTCGCAGATGTAGTTTCTATCTATGATTTTTAATTCCCAAAATAAGTAACCAATTCATCTAAAAATAAATTTAAATAAAATTGGGGCGTTAAAAAGACTCGTGTTGGTTCGTAGGGGCGATCAACGATTCTAGAAGCGATGCAGGATGTTACAAATGGTATCGAGCAGCAGACCTCTCTCGATGACGGTGTGGTTCGAGGACGAACCAAGCGGAAGTCGGTGGGCATGTGACATCCGGCCGACGAGGGCGGGAGTGATCGCCGGTGCATAAAAAGGTGGCATGGCAAGCGCGCTCCGGCGGCTTCAAAGCGAAGAAGCGCGTGAATGAACCGAATACACACCGTGAATGAGAGCGGATCCCGAGGTCATGCGGTATGGGGTATCAGATTGAAGGAAGGCTTAGAAGAATTGATTTGGACTACCTATACCAACAAGATGCATCTTCTTTTCGGGAGCCCATCCCATAAGAACTCCATAGTTAAGCGTGCTCGGCTTGGAGTAGTAGTGGGATGGGTGACCTTCTGAAGAAGTTTTCCTGAAAGCATGCAAGTGAGGACAAAACATCTTTGAAAAGACTCGTGTTGGTTCGTGGGAAGCGATCAGCGATTCTAGAAGCGATGCAGGATGTTACAAATGGTATCAGAGCAGCAGAGCTCTCTCAGTACGGTGTGGTTCGAGGACGAACCAAGCGGAAGCTGGTGGGCATGTGACATCCGGGGCCGACGAGGGCGGGGAGTGATCGCCGGTGCATAAAAAGGTGGCATGGCAAAGAGCGGCTCCTGGCAGCTTCAAAGCGAAGGGGCGCGTGAATGAACCGAATACACACCGGAATGAGAGGATCCCGAGGTATGCGGGTATGGGGTATCTGAGTTGAAGGAAGGCTTAGAAGAATTGATTTGGACTACCTATACCAACAAGATGCATCTTCTTTTCGGGAGCCCATCCCATAAGAACTCCATAGTTAAGCGTGCTCGGCTTGGAGTAGTAGTGGGATGGGTGACCTTCTGAAGTTTTTCCTAAAGCATGCAAGTGAGGACAAAGCATCTTTGAAAAGACTCGTGTTGGTTCGTGAGGGCGATCAACGATTCTAGAAGCGATGCAGGATGTTACAATGCCGGAGGGCAAATGGTACCACATGCATACTTACATTGCATACATTCTCATTAGTGCATGAATATTTGTTGAGTGATGATTGGTATGTTTGAGTATGCTGTGAACTATGATTATATATATATTGCTTATTATCACGTTTATTATATAGTTCGAGACTCACCCTTTCTGTTGTTGTTTACCACAGGTAGTCATGAGTGAGGGCTTTCTACCTTCACTACTCCCCGAGTCGGTGCCGCTCGACACGTAGCACCTGGGGTTGGGATTATGAACTATAGTTGTCTGTTTTGCTCTGTTGAGCCTTCTATGTCTTGTTTTGAGGCTATTTGGATTATTCTGTTGAGATTATGAGTATTTTCCGCTGTAGTATGTGAAATTATATTTCTATGAGTTTATCTAATGGTGTTACGTATCTTGATTTTCTTTATGAGATGAATTAACTGTTGAATGTTTTAAGAGAGAGGTGTGACGCTCCATTTAGTGAAAAATGATTTATGTTATACTATTAGTGTGCTTTGAATGACTATGGCTAAATTGTGGTTCGCCACTAAGGTCAGAATTTCTTTCGCTGGTGTATTTACAAGGGCATCACTGAGAGCCTTGCAAAGGAGGTCAATGCCTGTTGCAAGTAGTATCAGTTACCTGAGTAATCCCATAGTCAATCACCCACTATTTTATAACACACTAAACCAAAAGATGATCAGAAATGATTTTTATATACTCTGATTTTTGATTTAAATTACCGGGTAGAAATGGGGTGTTACAAGAACCCCCCTACCTTCAAGGGGAGGTACAACCCGGATGGTGCCTTGACTTGGCTGAAGGAGATTGAGAGGATCTTCGGGTGATTAAATGCAGTGACCGAAGGAGCGTAAAGTCAGTCACAGTACTCATACTTTATCTGAAGAGGTGATGGTAGTGGTACGGAGACCGTGAGAGGTTGGGTCTTTGCCAGAGGAGATCACTTGGGCTGTGTTCCGAAGGGAATTCTTGAGGAAGTATTTCCCGGAGGACGTTAGAGGTAAGAAAGAGCTGGAATTCCTTGAACTGAGGCAGGGGAGTATGTCACATTCTCGAGTATCTTTGCCAAGTTCACTGGATTTGGCAAAGTTCTATCCCCACTATCTTGAAATTCGGGCTGAATTCTCAAAGTGCATTAAGTTTGAGAATGGACTGAGAGCTGATATCAAACAGGCTGTGGGGTATCAGAAGATTAGAGTATTTGCTGATCTGATAGATTGCTGCAGGATTTATGAGGAAGATGAAAGAATGCCCGCTCTAGGGTCATGAGAGACCGTGAGGGGGAAATTTCATAACGAGGGTAAGCCTTATGAGACGTCTGGCGACAAGGAAAACAAAGGTATGCGGGTGGTAACAAGTATAATGGTGGGAGCAGTCTGGAGGGTAGGAGGTATCGTGATGGCAAGAAGCCAAGTGGGGGAGACGCCCCATCCGATGTTGTGTGTTTCAAGTGTGACAAGCCGTGTCCACAAGAGCTTTGATTGTAAGATGGAAGTGAAGAGATGTTTTAAGTGTGGGAAGAGTGGTCACATGGCATCCGAGTGTGATCGCAAGGAAGTTTGTATGTTTCAATTGTGGTGAAGTCGGTCACATTAGCTTCAAGTGCCCCAAGCCTAAGAAGGAAAGATCTCTTTGGGAGGGTGTTTGCATTGGCGTGTTGAGAGGGACCTAATGATATCAGAGGTACATGTTTCATCTCCGGTACACCTTTAGTTGCTATTGTTGACACGGGTGCTCACGCTCTTTTATTGCATCTGTTTGTCTTTGAAAAGTTAAATTTAGTATTGTCTACTATGGAGAGAGGATGGTTATCGACACTCCACGGCGGTCCGGTAACTACTTCTCTAATGTGTGCTAGGTGTCTCTGTCGGTCTTGGCGCAGAGATTTTCCGGTTGATCTGATTTGTTTGCCTTTGGGTGGGTTAGATGTGATTACTCGGCATGGGTGGTTAGTAGATAACCATGTGCACATCAAGCTGCTCGATAAGTCTATTAGTTTTCTCCTTCCCGAAGAGGAAGAGTGCGCTCTGTTTGTCTGAGAGCAATTGTGCAGGTAATGAAAGAGGGTGGTCAGTTGTTTGCTTTGATGGCGTCCATGTCTGCTGAGAACCGAGTTGTGGTTGATGGGTTACAGGTGGTGTGTGAGTTCCCTGAAGTGTTTCCGGATGAGATTCCTAGTGTACCCACAGAGAGCGAAGTTGAGTTCGGGATTGAGCTTGTGCCTGGTACTAGGCCTGTGTCTATGGCACCGTACCGGATGTCCGCTTCTGAGTTGTCTGAATTGAAGAAGCAGTTAGAGGAGCTTCTTGAGAAGAAATTTGTGAGGCCTAGTGTGTCACCATGGGGAGCTCGGTTTTATTGGTAAAGAAGAAGGATGGGAGTATGCGTGCATGCGTGGACTACGATGCAGTTGAATAAAGTAACTATCAAGAATAAGTATCCTCTCCCGAGGATAGATGATCTGATGGACGGTGGTGGGTGCTAAAGTGTTTAGCAAAATTGACTTGAGGTCCGGTATCACCGTGTTAAGGTGAAGGATGAGGATATCCGCTGACATTCGAAGCGAGATATGGGCATTATGAGTACTCTGTAATGCCGTTTGGTGTCACAAATGCACCAGGGGTGTTTATGGAGTACATGAACCGAATTTTCCATAGCTATCTGGATCGGTTTGTGGTCGTCTTCATTGATGATATTACGGTGTACTCAAAATCGAGGAAGAGCATGCGAGCACTTGAGGTTGGTGCTATAGGTCTTGAAAGAGAGGAAGTTGTATGCCAAGTTGTCAAAGTGTGAGTTACAGGCGCATGAGGTGAGCTTCTTGGGTCACATTATTTACGTGATGGTATAGCCGTGGATCCAACCAAGGTTGATGCGGTGTTGCGGTGGGAGAGCCCAAAGTCCGTGGATCGAGATCGGGAGTTTCTTGGGGTTGGTGGTTTATTACAGGAGGTTTATTGAAGGGTTTTCTAAGCTAGCCCTTCCATTGACCCGACCGACTGTAAGGGAAGGCATTTGTGTGGGATGCAAAGTGTGAAGAGAGCTTCCAAGAGCTAAAGAGGAGGTTGACCACGTCTCTAGTGTTAGTGTTGCTGTGCGGAGCAACCATTTGTTGTGTCTCGCGATGCTTCCAAGATGGGTTTGGGAGGTGTGTTGATGCGGGGATGGGAAGGTAGTCGCTTATGCGTCTCGCGATTGAGGACGCATGAGAAGAACTATCCTACTCATGACTTAGAGTTGGCCGCGATTGTGTTTGTCTTTGAAGATTTGGAGGCACTATCTCTATGGTACTAGATTCGAAGTGTTCAGTGATCACAAGAGTCTGAAGTACTTGTTTGACCAGAAGGAGCTGAATATGAGACAGAGGCGTTGGTTAGAGCTGCTGAAGGACTATGATTTCAGCTTGAACTATCACCCCGCAAAGCTAATGTCGTGGTGATGCTTTAAGTCGGAAAACTTTGCATATGTCGACTATGATGGTGAGGAGTTGGAGTTGATTGAGCAATTCCGCGACTTGAGTCCAGTTTGTGAGGTGACACCTCGAGTGTCGATTGGGTATCTTTGAGGATTGGGAATGACTTCTTGGTTAGTATCAGAGACGCCCAGAAGTTAGATGTGAAGTTGGTAGATTTGTTGGTTGCTGGTGAGCAAGCTGTTGATGGGGATTACAGGTTGGATTCCCAGGGTGTGTTGAGGTTCAGGGGCGGAATTTGTGTTCCGGATGATCTTGAGAGTTAAAGAAGATGATACTTGAGGAGAGCCATAGGAGTAAGTTGAGCATTCATCCAGTGCTACTAAGATGTACCATGATCCGGAGAAATTGTTTTGGTGGCCTGGTATGAAGAGAGATGTTGCACAATTTGTTTATGCATGTTTGACTTGCCAGAAGTCAAAGATCGAGCATCAGAAACCTGCGGGGTTGATGCAACCTTTAGAGATTCCGAATGGAAGTGGGACAAAGATTTCCATGGACTTTGTGGATCAAGTTGCCAAACATCTGCGAGAGGTCCGACACTATTTGGGTGATTGTGGATAGGCTGACTAAGTCTGCTCATTTTATTCCTATCAACATCACCTATCCAGTGCCAAAGTTGGCTAGAATATACATTCAGGTGATTGTGAAGCTTCATGGGGTTCCGAAGAGTATTGTGTCGGATAGAGACCCGCAGTTTACATCCGAGTTTTGGGGGAGCTTGTAGGAGGCTTTGGGGTCCAAGCTGAAGTTGAGTTCAGCTTATCACCCTCAGACTGATGGTCAGACAGAGAGAACCATCCAGTCCTTGGAGGATCTTTTGAGAGCTTGTGTGCTAGAGCAGGGAGGTGCGTGGGATACACATCTCCCACTGATTGAGTTCACTTATAATAACAGCTATCACTCGAGCATTGGGATGGCTCCTTTTGAGGCACTGTATGGGCGGAGGTGCAGAACTCATTTGTGTTGGCATGAGTCCGGTGAGAGTGTTGTTCTCGGACCAGAGTAGGTTAGGGAGACTACGGAGAAGGTGAAAATGATCAGGGAGAAAATGAAAGAGTCCCGAGCCCGCGAGAAAAGTTATCATGATAAGAGCGGGAAGGACTTGGAGTTTCAGTGGTGAGCATGTGTTCTTGAGGGTCACGCCTACGATCCGGTGTTGGGCGTGCTCACGAAGGCAAAGAAGTTGACTCGAGGTTTATTGGGCGTGCGGCATCACCGAGAGGTTGGAAAGGTTGCTTATAGGGTGGCTTTGCCGCCTAATCTTCGAACTTGCACGGCGTTTTTCACGTGTCACGCGCCGGTATATTCCGGACCTGTCTCATGTGATCCACATGGATGGCGTGGAGGTATGCGTGAGAACCTCACTTTGTGGAGACTATGCCGGTGAGGATTGATGATAGAGAAGTGAAGGTGTTGAGAGGAAAGACATTGCCTTGGTCAAGGTAGTGTGGTACGAGAGGCTGCTTTGGTGAGTATGACTTGGGAGCCGGAAAGCAAGATCGCGGGAGTCCTATCCAGAGTTATTTGACTCAGGTATGAATTTCGAGGACGAAATCTCCTAAGTGGGGGAGAGTTGTAACACCCCAAATAATTTAATTAAGAAATTGATTAAATTGTTTAAGTGTTGCACTAATTTTTAATTATATTAAATTATAATATGGTGTTTATAATTTAGTATTTATTTTAATTGAAGGGGATGGTAGAAGAAATGGAGAAGGGGTGTAAAAAGGGCCCAAGGTGCGCTGGGCCCAATATACATATAGCCAAAAGTAGAATTTTCTCTCATTTGTGAAAAGAGAAAGAAAGTTGCGAAGGAGAGAAGAGAAAGGAGAGGGAGAACTCGGCGCAAACCCTAGGAGAAGAGGAAGAGAAGAAGAATTCGTGACTTGAAGGCTTGGATTGTTGCGATGGTTTTGTTCGTGACTCCATTTCTGGTTCTTCTCTGATTAATTTGAGGTAAGGGGAGTCTCAC
The DNA here is from genome assembly GCA_020916435.1 of Oxytropis ochrocephala. Lineage (NCBI taxonomy): Eukaryota > Viridiplantae > Streptophyta > Magnoliopsida > Fabales > Fabaceae > Oxytropis > Oxytropis ochrocephala. Next base: position 60,313,877 of record CM037089.1, on the reverse strand, counting down.
TCTATAATAGAGGAGATAATGGGTTATATGTATATCATAGGGGCTGTTTTATGTTTAATTGATGATTGTATGATGATTTGATTTCTTGAATTTGATGAATTCCTTGGTAAAATTGATTTAGAGCTTGAGTTAGGGTTTTATAAAATATGATTTCGTGATTTTGATGTGATTGATGATTTGTACGTGTAATTGGTTGTTAATTCGTGAAATTAGAGGTGTTAGAATGATTAAAGTGTGGATTGGTTTGAGAGGATTTGGGGAATTTGGGATTTTTGAGGTTGGGGCGCCAAATGGCTAGGAATTGTGCGCCCAGTGCTTGTATGAAAGGGAAGTTTCGTGTGGTGTTCTTTGTCAGCGGGCGCCAATTTCCTAGAGAAATGGCGCTGTGTCACCGTGCTTGATGGCCCGGGTAAGTGTGTTTCTTTGTCTTGGCGCCAGATGTGGGTATTTTGGGGCCGGGAGTGAAACTTGTATTTACAGGCACATTTTCTCGTGCAAATTTTGTATTCACCTGCCAACTTTCAATTTTAAGTGTTTTGGCTCGAGTGGTTTTCTCGTTTGCGGTGTTATTTTGAAAATGTCCCGTGGGGCTTGTTTTGTGTGTGTAAATGGGGTGGGTGCGTGAAACTCACATTTTTGAACATATTTTCTTGTGCCAAATTTTGCATTCACACCCCCAATTCAATTTAAAGTGTTTTGGCTCGAGTGGTTTCTGAGTACAGTCTTATTTTAAAAATGTCTCGGTGGGGTGCTTTGGTGTGTGTAAATGGGGTGGTTTAGGTGAAACTTACTTTTCTAGGCATATTTCACCGTGCCATATTTTGTATTTACCGCCCAAATTCATTTTTAAACATTTTGGCTCGGGTGGTTTTTGGTTTGGAAGTGTTGGGTGTCTTTGGGTCGGTAGTGGGGCGCCAAATTGTCTTTGCCAGGCGGCTAGTCTGGTGCACAGTGTCTGCGATCGTGTGCAGGCGTGTGCGAGTTTGTGTCTAGGTGCATGTTGCCCGGGCGCGCCAGTTGCTAGAAAAGTGGCGCCCGATGGGTTGTGTTGCCACAGGGGCGCCAAAATCTTGAGTTTACGGCGCTAGTCTTTGTGTTGCACCGCGCGCGAGATGTGGGAAAAATGGCGCCCAGTCTTTGCCAAGTGCCTAAGAGTGTCTTTGTTTTGGTCCCTAGGTGACAGTTTGGCCCTAGATGATTGTTTTGGTCCTAAATGGTGGTTTAGGTCCTTGAGTGAGGTTGAGTACTCTAGAGGAGATTAGTCCTTGGGACTTAATGGTGTTGAGGTGTACAATGAGGTGGCCCGAGGCATGCCATGAGGGCATGGGCCGGAGGCCAAGCCATGAGGGCTATAAAATGAGATTGAATACGAGGTAAGAGTTAATGTGTGTATTGAAATGTTTGAGATTGTGTTTGTGTTGTACATGGAGTCTCATGCATACATTCTACCGCTGGATCGTAGAGCTTATAAAATGATTGTGAAGTTCGAGGCGGCGGAGGGCCTTTATAAAATGATTGTGAAGCTTTGAGGGTCGCCGGAGGGCAGAGTCATGAGGACTCCATTATTGATGAGAATCTTGGGAGGGCAAATATTGAAGCACGCCGGAGGCAAATGGTACCACATGCATACTTCCATTGCATACATTCTCATGAGTGCATGTATGTTATTGAGTGATGATTGGTGTGTTTGAGTATGCTGTGAACTATGATTATATATATTGCTTATTATCACTTTTATTATATAGTTCGAGACTCACCCTTTCTGTTGTTGTTTACCACAGTAGCCACAGTGAGGGCTTTCTACCTCACTACTCCCCGAGTCGGTCTGCTCTGATACGTAGCACCTAGGGGTTGGGGTTTAGACTGTTATTGCTTTGTTTTGCTCCTTGTTGAGCCTTTTATGTATTTGTCTTGAGATTGCTGAAAACTACTTTGAGATGTAGTTTATTTCCGCTGCGTGACATGAGATTTTACCCCACGTGTTGTATGGTGTTATGTATCTATGTATTTTTAGGCCCATTCATTGAGTGTTTTAAGAGAGAGGTGTGACGCCCACTACTTGAGGAATGGTTCGCCACTAAGGTCAGGATTTCTTTCACTGGTGTATTTACAAGGGCATCACTGAGAGCCTTGCAAAGGAGGTCAATGCCTGTTGCAAGTAGTATCAGTTACCTGAGTAATCCCATAGTCAATCAGTTCACTATTTTATAACACACTAAACCAAAAGATGACCAGAATAGATTTTTATAAACTCTGATTTTGATTTTAATTACCGGGTAGAAATGGGGTGTTACAAGAAGCCTGCGGGGCTGATGCAACCTTTAGAGATTCCGGAATGGAAGTGGGACAGTATTTCTATGGACTTTGTGACTGGGTTGCCAAATACTGTGAGAGGGTTTGACACTATTTGGGTGATTGTGGATAGGTTGACTAAGTCTGCTCATTTTATTCCTATCAACATCACCTATCCAGTGCCAAAGTTGGCTAGAATATACATTCAGGTGATTGTGAAGCTTCATGGGGTTCCGAAGAGCATTGTGTCGGATAGAGACCCGCGGTTTACATCGGAGTTTTGGGGAAGCTTGCAGGAGGCTTTGGGGTCCAAGCTGAGGTTGAGTTCAGCTTATCATCCCCAGACTGATGGTCAGACAGAGAGAACCATCCAGTCTTTGGAGGATCTTTTGAGAGCTTGTGTGCTAGAGCAGGGAGGTGCGTGGGATACACATCTTCCACTGATTGAGTTCACTTATAATAACAGCTATCATTCGAGCATTGGGATGGCTCCTTTTGAGGCCTTCAGTATGGGCGGAGGTGCGGGGACTCCTTTGTGTTGGCATGAGTCCGGGAGAGTGTGGTTCTTGGGCCGGAGTTGGTTAGGGAGACGATCGAGAAGGTGAAAATGATCGAGAGAAAATGAAAGGGGCCCGGAGCCGAGCGAGAAAAGTTATCACGATAGGAGGAGAAAGGACTTGGAGTTTCAGTGGTGAGCATGTGTTTACGAGGGTCACGCTTTATGGTAGTGTTGGGCGTGCTTTGAAGGCGAAGAAGTTAACTCCAAGGTTTATTGGACCGTGCGGATCACCGAGAGGTTGGAAAGGTTGCCTATAGGGTGGCTTTGCCGCCTAATCTTTCGAACTTGCACGATGTCTTCCACGTGTCACAGCTTGGGAAGTATATTCCAGACCCGTCTCATGTGATTCACATGGATGATGTGGAGGTACGTGAGAACCTCACTGTGGAGACTATGCCAGTGAGGATTGATGATAGAGAAGTGAAGGTGTTGAGAGGAAAGACATTGCCTTGGTCAAGGTAGTGTGGCCGAGGCTTTCTTTGGTGAGAGTATGACTTGGGAGCTGGAAAGCAAGATCTGGGAGTCCTATCTAGAGTTATTTGACTCAGGTATGAATTTCGAGGACGAAATCTCCTAAGTGGGGGAGAGTTGTAACACCCCAAATAATTTAATTAAGAAATTGATTAAATTGTTTAAGTGTTGCACTAATTTTTAATTATATTAAATTATAATATGGTGTTTATAATTTAGTATTTATTTTAATTGAAGGGGATGGTAGAAGAAATGGAGAAGGGGTGTAAAAGGGGCCCAGGTGCGCTTGGCCCAATATACATATAGCCAAAGTAGAATTTTCTCTCATTTGTGAAAAGAGAAAGAAAGTTGCGAAAGGAGAGAAGAGAAAGGAGAGGGAGAACTCGCGCAAGAAACCACAGGAGAAGAGGAAGAGAAGAAGAATTCGTGACTTGAAGGCTTGGATTGTTGCGATGGTTTTGTTCGTGACTCCATTTCGGTTCTTCTCTCTGATTAATTTGAGGTAAGGGAGTCTCACTCTATAATAGAGGAGATAATACGTTTTATGTAGGTCATAGGTTCCTATTTGATGTTATTTGATTATTGAATGAAGGATTAAATCATTGAATTTGATGAATTGTATGATGAAATCGAGTTAGGGCTTAAGTTAGGGTTTATAACATGAAATTTTGTGATTTGTGGTGTGTTTGATGATTGAGCATGCAATTGATTGTTTGATTATGAAATTAGGAGTGTTAGAATGATTATTGAGTGAATTGATTTGGAAGAATTTGAGAAAATTGGGATTTTGGGGTTTGGGGCGCCAATGTGCTAGGATTCAGCGCCACGTGTCTCAGAGCAGGAGTGTTGGTGTTGTGTTCTTTGTGCGGGCGCCAATTTCCTAGAGAAATGGCGCTGTGTCACCAGCATGTGATGGATCTGGGTAAGTGTGTTTCTTTGTGCAGGCGCGAAATGTGGGTATTTTGGGGCAGGGAGTGAAACTTGTATTCTGGGCACATTTTCTCGTGCCAAATTTTGTATTCACTGCCAACTTTCAATTTTAAGTGTTTTGGCTCGAGTGGTTTTCTGTTGCGGTGTTATTTTGAAAATGTCCTGGGGCTTGTTTTGTGTGTGTAAATGGGGTGGGTGAGTGAAACTCACATTTACAACATATTTTCTTGTGCCAAATTTTGCATTCACCTGCCCAAATTCAATTTAAAATGCTTTGGCTCGAGTGGTTTCCTGAGTACAGGTCTTATTTTAAAAATGTCTCGGTGGGGGTGCTTTGGTGTGTGTAAATGGGGTGGTTTGGGGGAAACTTACTTTTCTAGGCATATTTCACCGTGCCATATTTTGTATTTACCTGCCCAAATTCATTTTTAAACATTTTGGCTCGGGTGGTTTTTGGTTTGAAAGTGTTGGGTGTCTTTGGTCGATGGGATGGGCGCTAAACCCAGGCTTGCCCAGGCGCCTAGTCTGCTTTGCTCGTGTGCAGGCGTCGTGCGAGTTTGTGTCTAGGTGCTGTGTTGCCCGGGGGCGCAGTTGCTAGAAAAGTGGCGCCAGTGGTCAGTGTGTTGCCACGGGGCGCCAAAATGCTTGAGTTTACGGCGCTAGTCTTTGTGTTGCACCGGGCGCGAGATGTGGGAAAAATGGCGCCAGTCTTTGCCAAGTGCCTAAGAGTGTCTTTGTTTTGGTCCCTAGGTGACAGTTTGGCCCCTAGATGATTGTTTTGGTCCTAAATGGTGGTTTAGGTCCTTGAGTGAGGTTGAGTACTCTAGAGGAGATTAGTCCTTGGGACTTAATGGTGTTGAGGGTGTACAATGAGGTGGTGAGCATGCCATGAGGGCATGGGCGGAGGCCAAGCCATGAGGGCTATAAAATGAGATTGAATCTTGAGGTAAGAGTTAATGTGTGTATTGAAATTTGTTTGAGATTGTGTTTGTGTTGTACATGGAGTCTCATGCATACATTCTAGTGCGGTCGTAGAGAGCTTATAAAATGATTGTGAAGTTCGAGGCGTAGGAGGGCCTTATAAAATGATTGTGAAGCTTGAGAGGGTCACGGAGGGCAGTCATGAGGACTCCATTATTGATGAGAATGCTTGGGAGGGCAAATATTGAGAACGCCGGAGGCAAATGGTACCACATGCATACTTCCATTGCATACATTCTCATGAGTGCATGTATGTTATTGAGTGATGATTGGTGTGTTTGAGTATGCTGTGAACTATGATTATATATATTGCTTATTATCACTTTTATTATATAGTTCGAGACTCACCCTTTCTGTTGTTGTTTACCACAGTAGCCACAGTGAGGGCTTTCTACCCTCACTACTCCCGAGTCGATGCTGCTCTCGATCGTAGCACCTAGGGGTTGGGGTTTAGAACTATTATTGCTTTGTTTTGCTCCTTGTTGAGCCTTTTATGTATTTGTCTTGAGATTGCTGAAAACTACTTTGAGATGTAGTTTATTTCCGCTGCGTGACATGAGATTTTACCCCACGTGTTGTATGGTGTTATGTATCTATGTATTTTTCTGAACTGACTGTTGAGTGTTTTAAGAGAGAGGTGTGACGCTCCACTACTTGAGGAATGGTTCGCCACTAAGGTCAGGATTTCTTTCACTGGTGTATTTACAAGGGCATCACTGAGAGCCTTGCAAAGGAGGTCAATGCCTGTTGCAAGTAGTATCGATTACAGAGTAATCCCATAGTCAATCAGTTCACTATTTTATAACACACTAAACCAAAAGATGACCAGAATAGATTTTTATAAACTCTGATTTTGATTTTAATTACCGGGTAGAAATGGGGTGTTACAAGAAGCCTGCGGGGCTGATGCAACCTTTAGAGATTCCGGAATGGAAGTGGGACAGTATTTCTATGGACTTTGTGACTGGGTTGCCAAATACTGTGAGAGGGTTTGACACTATTTGGGTGATTGTGGATAGGTTGACTAAGTCTGCTCATTTTATTCCTATCAACATCACCTATCCAGTGCCAAAGTTGGCTAGAATATACATTCAGGTGATTGTGAAGCTTCATGGGGTTCCGAAGAGCATTGTGTCGGATAGAGACCCGCGGTTTACATCGGAGTTTTGGGGAAGCTTGCAGGAGGCTTTGGGGTCCAAGCTGAGGTTGAGTTCGACTTTATCATCCCCAGATCGATGGTCGAGCAGAGAACCATCCAGTCTTTGGAGGATCTTTTGAGAGCTTGTGTGCTAGAGCAGGGAGGTGCGTGGGATACACATCTTCCACTGATTGAGTTCACTTATAATAACAGCTATCATTCGAGCATTGGGATGGCTCCTTTTGAGGCCTTGGTATGGGCGGAGGTGCGGGACTCCTTTGTGTTGGCATGAGTCCGGGGAGAGTGTGGTTCTTGGACCGGAGTTGGTTAGGGAGACGACTGAGAAGGTGAAAATGATCAGAGAGAAAATGAAAGGGGCCCAGAGCCGACAGAAAAGTTATCACGATAGGAGGAGAAAGGACTTGGAGTTTCAGGCTGGTGAGCATGTGTTTCTGAGGGTCACGCCTATGACTGGTGTTGGGCGTGCTTTGAAGGCGAAGAAGTTAACTCCAAGGTTTATTGGACCGTACCAGATCACTGAGAGGGTTGGAAAGGTTGCCTATAGGGTGGCTTTGCCGCCTAATCTTTCGAACTTGCACGATGTCTTCCACGTGTCACAGCTTCGGAAGTATATTCCAGACCCGTCTCATGTGATTCACATGGATGATGTGGAGGTACGTGAGAACCTCACTGTGGAGACTATGCCAGTGAGGATTGATGATAGAGAAGTGAAGGTGTTGAGAGGGAAAGACATTGCCTTGGTCAAGTAGTGTGGCCGAGTCGCTTTGGTGAGAGTATGACTTGGGAGCTGGAAAGCAAGATGCGGGAGTCCTATCTAGAGTTATTTGACTCAGGTATGAATTTCGAGGACGAAATCTCCTAAGTGGGGGAGAGTTGTAACACCCCAAATAATTTAATTAAGAAATTGATTAAATTGTTTAAGTGTTGCACTAATTTTTAATTATATTAAATTATAATATGGTGTTTATAATTTAGTATTTATTTTAATTGAAGGGGATGGTAGAAGAAATGGAGAAGGGGTGTAAAAAGGGCCCAAGGTGCGCTTGGCCCAATATACATATAGCCAAAAGTAGAATTTTCTCTCATTTGTGAAAAGAGAAAGAAAGTTGCGAAGGAGAGAAGAGAAAGGAGAGGGAGAACTCACGCATGAGCCCAGGAGAAGAGGAAGAGAAGAAGAATTCGTGACTTGAAGGCTTGGATTGTTGCAGTGGTTTTGTTCGTGACTCCATTTCGGTTCTTCTCTACGGTTAATTTGAGGTAAGGGGAGTCTCACTCTATAATAGAGGAGATAATACGTTTTATGTAGGTCATAGGTTCCTATTTGATGTTATTTGATTATTGAATGAAGGATTAAATCATTGAATTTGATGAATTGTATGATGAAATCGAGTTAGGGCTTAAGTTAGGGTTTATAACATGAAATTTTGTGATTTGTGGTGTGTTTGATGATTGAGCATGCAATTGATTGTTTGATTATGAAATTAGGAGTGTTAGAATGATTATTGAGTGAATTGATTTGGAAGAATTTGAGAAAATTGGGATTTTGGGGTTTGGGGCGCCAATGTGCTAGGATTCAGCGCCACGTATGCTGATGCAGAGGAGTGTTGGTGTTGTGTTCTTTGTGCAGGGCGCCAATTTCCTAGAGAAATGGCGCTGTGTCACCATGCTTGATGGCCCAGGTAAGTGTGTTTCTTTGTCTGGGCGCGAGAATGTGGGTATTTTGGGGCCGGGGAGTGAAACTTGTATTTACGGGCACATTTTCTCGTGCCAAATTTTGTATTCACACTGAACTTTCAATTTTAAGTGTTTTGGCTCGAGTGGTTTTCTCAAGTTGCAGGTGTTATTTTGAAAATGTCCGGTGGGGCTTGTTTTGTGTGTGTAAATGGGGTGGGTGAGTGAAACTCACATTTACAACATATTTTCTTGTGCCAAATTTTGCATTCACTGCCCAAATTCAATTTAAAATGCTTTGGCTCGAGTGGTTTCTGAGTGCAGTCTTATTTTAAAAATGTCTCGGTGGGGTGCTTTGGTGTGTGTAAATGGGGTGGTTTGGGGAAACTTACTTTTCTAGGCATATTTCACCGTGCCATATTTTGTATTTACTGCCCAAATTCATTTTTAAACATTTTGGCTCGGGTGGTTTTTGGTTTGAAAGTGTTGGGTGTCTTTGGAGTCGATGGGATGGGCGCCAAATCATGCGCCCAAGCGCGCCTAGTCTGTTTCGTGTCCGGAAGGCGTGTGCGAGTTTGTGTCTAGGTCTGTGTTGCCCGTGGGGCGCCAGATTGCTAGAAAAGTGGCGCCAGTGGGTCAGTGTTGCCACGGGGGGCGCCAAAATCTTTGAGTTCTGGCGCTAGTGCTATGTTGCACCGGGCGCGAGAATGTGGGGAAAATGGCGCCTAGTCTTTGCCAAGTGCCTAAGAGTGTCTTTGTTTTGGTCCCTAGGTGACATTGGGTCCCTAGATGATTGTTTTGGTCCTAAATGGTGGTTTAGGTCCTTGAGTGAGGTTGAGTCCTCTAGATGAGATTAGTCCTTGGGACTTAATGAGGTTGAGAGTGTATAATGAGGTGACTGAGCATGCCATGGGGGCATGGGCCGGAGGGCCAAGCCAGGAGGGCTGTAAAATGAGATTAACTACTGAGGTAAGAGGTAATGTGTGTATTGAGCATGTTTGAGATTGTGTTTGTGTTGTACATGGAGTCTCATGCATACATTTGGCTGCGGTCGTAGAGCTTATAAAATGATTGTGAAGCTTTGAGGGCGTGGCGAGGGCAGTCATGAGGACTCCATTATTGATGAGAATGCCGGAGGGCAATTATTGAGAACGCCGGAGGGCAAATGGTACCACATGCATACTTCCATTGCATACATTCTCATGAGTGCATGTATGTTATTGAGTGATGATTGGTGTGTTTGAGTATGCTGTGAACTATGATTATATATATTGCTTATTATCACTTTTATTATATAGTTCGAGACTCACCCTTTCTCGTTGTTGTTTACCACGGGTAGCCACGAGTGAGGGCTTTCTACCTCACTACTCCCGAGTCGATGCTCGCTCGATCATAGCACCTGGGGGTTGGGGTTTAGACTGTTATTGCTTTGTTTTGCTCCTTGTTGAGCCTTATATGTATTTGTTTTGAGATTGCTGAACACTACTTTGAGATGTAGTTTATTTCCGCTGCGTGACATGAGATTTTACCCCACGTGTTGTATGGTGTTATGTATCTATGTATTTTTCTGAACTGACTGTTGAGTGTTTTAAGAGAGAGGTGTGACGCTCCATTTTATTGAGGGATGAATTATGTTATACTATTAGTGCGCTGAATGACTATGGCTAAATTGTGGTTCGCCACTAAGGTCAGAATTTCTTTCACTGGTGTATTTACAAGGGCATCACTGAGAGCCTTGCAAAGGAGGTCAATGCCTGTTGCAAGTAGTATCAGTTACCTAAGTAATCCCATAGTCAATCAGTTCACTATTTTATAACACACTAAACCAAAAGATGACCAGAATAGATTTTTATAAACTCTGATTTTGATTTTAATTACCGGGTAGAAATGGGGTGTTACACGGCCGACTTTGGGCAAACTCAGAGCCGTAACTTCCACTGTCCATCTCAAAATGAAGTTTCTCTCCGAAAAGGATCAAGTGGTAACAATCCCTGCAGATCTCGACGCGACAAGAAGGTGCCAATAACTCTGCTTGAAAGCAGAGAACCGAGCTGAGAAGGAAGCAGTCGCAAAGTCGGGATCCAGCGAAAAACGAAAGTAAGTGGTAATGTATCAAATGAAAACTGAAGGGTAAGCACCGATGTTTAGAAAGAACAAAGAACGATGTACTACTTCCCATGTTTAATAAAGAAAAGCTTGCAGAATCACTCTTTGTCGATTATTTGCACATTTCTATGTCGCTCACATACAGGTATGTCGGCGACCACGGCTCCCGACTTAATACAACGCCCCTCTCACCTGAGTATGACCCGAGATGGCCACTCGATAGACGACGGTATGGGACAAGGTCGTTAAAGAAAGTCCTCCATGATTCCGAGCTCAAACGCTCTGTCGTGGGGCGGTGGCGAGGCCCACAACGGCTCAACTATTTCGTTAACCTCACCACATGAGTATCACACGATCCAGCGTCGGTGTAGAAAACTAATAGAAGTAACAATTGTTGAATAAAGAAGAAGCCAATTTACATTTCATAACAACTAGGAGTCTTTACAGCAAAGTGTTAACGTTAAAATTGGCAAAAGATAAGAAAAATTACAAGAACATAATTGCCGCTATGGACTTCTTCCTAGGTCCCGAACTGAACATTGAAGCTTGGAATTCGGGAGGGGGCAGGTGCTCAAAAGAGAAGGGGTCGAAGTCGCCGTGGACTTCTTCCTCCGGTCTTTGTCTTGACATTTAAGGCAAGCCAAAGAAGAGGCTGGTTCGCACCCTCCGGTCTTCGTCTTGGCATTTAAGGCAAGCCAAAGAGGAGGCTGGTTTCTTGTGGCGAGTCTTGAGGTCATTGTGGACTTGTTCCGCACCCAGTGGCTAAGCATTTAAACTCAGATTCGGGAAGGGTCATAGTGATTTCATTCAATAGTAGGAAACATTCGATTTGTTAAATTTAGTGAATAAATGCATAATCAATTGTAATATATTTTGAGTTTTGCTGCGTTCCACGTTTGGGAATCGGTTCTTTGGAGAGAGTCTCTAGTTTGTATGTTCCTTTGCGGTCTTGAATACCAAATCGGTATCCCAAATCAGTTAGGATGTTTTTCTTGACGAACTTGATACGCTTCTTGGTTGTTATCTGCGTGAGTGGTTCTCGCCTCAATCCACTTAGTGAAGTAGTCAATCGCTACGATGATGAAACTTGACTCCACCTCGGGCTAGTGGGAAGGGTCCGAGTAGATCTATTCCTGTTGAGAGAAACGACCATGGTGCCGACAAAGAAGTGAGTTACGTAGGGTGTCGGCGTAAAGTTGGCAAGTGTCGCACTTCCCGACCAAGTCGACAACATCTTTTACCATGGTTGGCTAGAAGTATCCGTCCCTGTGGGCTTTCTTTGCCAAGGCTCAAGCTCCCAGGTGTTGTCCACAAATGCCTTCAGGGATTTCTGCGAGCACATACTCCGCCTCCTCCTGTTCCACACATTTCAATAAAGGGGAGAGAAAACCTCGTCTGAAAAGCCTTCCGTCGACTATGGAATAAAATGCTGCAAACATTGCATGTTGGTTTCGTGCTGGGTAACTTTGCTAGCATGTCATCATTTTCAGGCTAACGTACGTGTTTCAACTCTACTTGTTCAACTTTGAAGGGCCAGGCTCCGTGCATCGCAACCAGTGCATCGCTACAATATGGGATCTTTGGCCACAAAATCTTCTTTGACTTGGGAGACCACAAGTAGTGAGTCAGTGTTTAGCTCGATGACTATTTCCCCGAAGTCCTGGGCTAATTTCAAACCAGCAATGCATGCCACATATTCTGCTTGATTATTTGAAACGATGAGGGAGACCTCAGTCATAAGTCCTTCAAAATTTTCCAGTATTAGTCTGGTTCCACTGCCTTTTGACTTCGAAGATTCGTCGACGTGGAGTTTCCACCATAAAGGTACCGAGCTATTGAGTGTCTACGTCATTTCAGCGACGAAATCGGCCAACACCTGAGCTTTGAGAGCAAATTGGGCTTCATATTTAATCCCAAAGTCGGACAATGCAACTGCCCATTTAATAATTCTTTCCGCCAGATCGGGCTGATGTAACACTTGATGGATGGATTGATCCGTTCTTACAACGATTTGATGCGCCACGAAGTATGGCCTCAACCTCCTAGCTGCTATAACTAGGGCCAATTCTACTTTTCTATTTTTTGGTACTTGGATTCGGCCCCCTGTAATACTTTGCTAATGAAGTAAACTGCCTGTTGTCCGTCTTCAGTTTCTCGAATCGGCACTGCGCTGACAGTCTCCTCGACTACGACGAGGTAAAGGTAGGGAGTCTCTCCTTCTATTGGTTTCAATAATATTGGAGGTTCGAAAAGTATCTACTCTAGCTCGGTTAGGATATTTTCACATTTCGGTGTCCATTTGAATTCGACCCCCTTTTGAGGATCTTGAAGAAAGGGAGTGATCGATTCACTGCCTTAGAAACAAACCTGGAAAGGGACACATGTGTTTGGGGGACGCATGTCGTTCACGACCCTGCATTTATCAGGATTGGCCTCGATTCACCTCTCGGTGAGGCCGAAACTGAGCAACTTTCCTACTCTGATGTCGAAAGTACACTTTTCAAGATTGAGCCTGAGGCTTTTTTCCTAGCCTCGGCGAAGATTTCTTGGAGGTCGGCGGATGCCCCGTCGCTTTACTTTTAACGATTATATCATCGAGATAGACTTCGACGAACCAGCCGATCTGATCGTGAAAGACCTTGTTCATCATGCATTGATAAGTCGACCATGCATTCTTGAGGCCGAAAGGCATTACTCTGTAGCAGTACTTCCCCTGGTCGGTCATAAATGCCATTTTCTCTTGGTCTGGTGGATTCATCGCAATCTGGTTGTAGCCGGAGTAGAAATCTAAAAAACCTTTTTAACATTAAAGTGGGTTAAAGGGTTAAAATGACCCATCAATGTATTAATGAGACATAAAATAAACATTCAATATTAGAAAAGGGTAACGTGCATGCAATATAATAAATCCTACACACAAATTGGGCGGTGTAAAGATAAAAAAAATAAAAAATGCAGCCCTGTAAAGATCGGTTCACCATAATTTTCTACATTATTCTTGGAATTTATTTATTATTTAGATCTATTCATTTTTTGGATCAGCTTAGATATAAAATAAAATTTGACAATTAAACAAAATATTTAATTAGTAATAACCATAGCAAATGCAATATTATGTGTCTATATATATTAATTTATAATTGTAACCTAAAATAAAAAACAACAATAATTCTGGCTTTTACTATTTGTACTAAATCACCTTTTTATGCATTTATATCACTGATCAACTGCCATTATATATATATATATATATAGTCTGTGTGTGTTTTTAAGTGTTATTTTAAGCTTTCGATTATTTTTTGACAATAAGCACCGAACGAATTTCATTGATAATTAAATTTTAAATATATGAGGGAAAATCAGAGTATTCTCCAGGACTAGCTGACAACAGGGAAACCCCCGCAAGAGAGTGAGCGACCATATATGTTAGCATTCCTCCTAACAAACACAACTTAAGAGTTACAATTGAAAAATAATCTTACAAGCTTTGTGTAAAGAACCAAAGAAAAATTTTAACCCTTCAAATGATCATTCCTAAACAAACATTTTTAATATTAAAGTGGGGTTAAAGGGTTAAAATGACCCATCAATGTATTAATGAGTCATACAATAAACATTTATTATTAGTAAAGGGTAACGTGCATGCAACATAATAAATCCTACATACACTATAAAGCAATCTTACCAATTGTGGTTTATTAGCAATAGGTGTGGAAAAGAATGGATAAATATCTCAAGTTTATTTCTGCACTGATTCTCTTGTTTTTCATATTTCTTCATTTAACCAATGGATATTCCTTATCAAAAACAAATGGATTTGGGAGGAGGCGGATAAAGGTGAAGCTAGAGATGAAGTTTGGGGAGGAGAAGGTGAAGATTTGGATGCGGAATGCAGAGGAGGCGGGAGCGTAAGAATGCCACCCGGAGGGGAGGGCATCGTAATAGTAAGCTTACATTTATTCATTCTTATGTTTCATTTTCATAAAACATTTATTCTATTTGATTAACATTAATAATTGCCTATTCTTACATTACATGTCAGTATTTTATACTAGAATTCCATGTAAAGTTAAAGAAGACTGCAAGAAACCTTGCGAAACTAAAGGCTATAAAAAATATAAGTGTAAGGTTATGTGCCAATGCCGCCGCTAGCCTAAATAAAGGTATTAAGTTTAGTAATAACTTACTTGTCATACAAATCATACTGTGTCTCTAATTATTATTCCTGTAACATTTCCCTTTTTGTTACAGCTTCAAGTGAGTACTAGGATATTGTATGCTATTAGAACATGGTTTGCACGTCACCGCAATTTATGGAGAAACAATAATAATGTTTGAAGAATTCTACTAAACTTCTGTAATGACCCAAGAAGAATCTAAGTAATGGCCCAACCCAAGAGAAACAAGCCCAAAATATCTAAAGAGAGTATGTGAACTAAGAAGAAGCACCTAGAAGATTCTAGAAGCATATGAGTCACCATTTTATTTTGTCTTTTAGTTAGTCATTGGATTCCCTATCTTTTTAACACACTATGTATTTGAAGTGCTATATATACCTTGATTGTAGAAGTCAAATATATGAATTTAAGGAGTCGCCACCCAATTTATTTTTTTAAAAGGAAAATTGAGAAAAACCTAAACCTAAGATTATCGGCCTGCGAAACTAGGTTGGATTCGAGAGTCGGTTATGTGAAGGTAATGGGTGAAAACTAGTTTCACTGCACCCCTAACACATCTGTCCTAAGACAGTTACCCTAAATTTGATTTGTGCAATAATCACTAGTGTAGAAAAGACTTTTAGTATCGGTTATTTTGCACTTTTAGCATCAGTTATCTGTCGATACTAATTCGACCGATACTAAATGTCTGACCTTTAGTATCGGTTAAATAACCGATGCTAAATGTGACTTTTAGCATCGGATTTTCAAAAAACCGATGCTAAATGACGTTTGTTTTGTGTTTTTTATGTCTTGAAAACATACTATTAGTATCGGTTATTTAAATAACCGATACTAAAATTCTATCTTGGTGACTTTTAGCAACGGTCATCCTGAATAACCGATACTAAAAGTCTATCTTGGGGACTTTTAACAACGGTCATCCTGAATAACCGATACTAAAAGTCTATCTTGGTGACTTTTAGCAACGGTCATCCTTGATAAACGATACTAAAAGTCTATCTTGGTGACTTTTAGCAACGGTCATCCTGAATAACCGATACTAAAAGTCTATCTTGGTGACTTTTAGCAACGGTCATCCTTAATAACCGATACTAAAAGTCTATCTTGGTGACTTTTAGCAACGTTCATCCTGAATAACCGATACTAAAAGTCTATCTTGGTGACTTTTAGCAACGATCATCCTTAATAACCGATACTAAAAGTCTATCTTGGTGACTTTTAGCAACGGTCATCCTTAATAACGGATACTAAAAATCTATCTTGGTGAATGAACATAATTGCCGCTATGTTCATTCATTCCTTGTATGCTCATTCATAGTTGCCTAATCATGCATTCATATCCACATGCTTACTCATTTAAACTAAGAATATCCTATGCTTATGATCAATGGCATTCTTTTGTTCATGATGCCATTTAAATGTCTTGATTTAATTGTGTGCCATCCTTTCTACATGCATGTACTCTTATATGAAGACGTAAGCCTACTTTCTTGTTGTAGCATAGAGTCATTAAGATGAATGCACCCCTTTGAGATTGTTGCCCGTCCCGTAGCAATTCTCACCCACACAACACAATTGTTTTGAGAACTTTGTCTTGCATCTTTGATAATTGAATCCCTTGATTGTATTGGCATGCTTAATCTTGGTTGATGAATAATATGTTCATGATTGCTTGATTGTTGAAGTATTTGTCTTGTTCATTCATTTGCATTTGGTTATGGATTTAGAATTGATTTGAAATGTTCTACTTCTTCTAAAACCCATTTCCTAGATTCATTTTTAAAAACCCTTTTATTTTCAAAACAAGAATAAAATAAATTGTCATTGATGACCAATCGCGTCGTTATCGTTTAGGTTGTTAATGATGATTTTTTTTTCAAAAGGAGTTAGTAGTGAGGCCATTCTAACCGTTGTTGTTCGGTCTTCGCAAAAGCTCAATCCTATTTTCGAAAACTTATTTATTCCTCAAAAATAAATCAATTGTCATTAATGATCAATCGCGTCGTTGCCGTTTAGATTATTAATGGTGATTTTCTTATCCCCAGCGAGTTAGTAGTGAGGTCATTCTAACCGTTGTTGTTCGGTCGTCACAAACGCTCACCCAATTGCGAAAAACTCTTAAGCCATTTTCAGACGCAAAAGCCGAGAACTACGTAGAATTGATCCCTCATCCCAGTGAGGGTACGTAGGAGCGGGGTCCTGTCCCGTCAAGCATCTTTTTAAAAAATCTTTGTTTTGTCCTAATTTTCAAAGATAACCAAAAATATTCCTCTTCCCCTCCTGTTTTCAATAAAACAAACGCTTAAATAAAAGAAAAGGAAAGAAAAGAAGTAGAACAAAAATCATTTCAAATCAACTTTTCCTAAACCACACATCAAGTTAATGGTTCCCTTTCAGTAGAAAGGAGGTGCGGGATGCTAATACCTTCCCCGCACCTAAATCTATTTTTGACCAGTTAGAAATTGGAAATGCAAAACCAACCACTGTGACACTTCAATTAGCTGACAGATCAATAGCCTATCCTGAAGGTATCATAGAATACATCCTAGTCAAGGTAGATAAATTTGTATTCCCTGTAGATTTTGTTATCCTTGACTTTGATGCAGATAAGGAAGTGCCTATTATCCTATGTAGACCATTCTTAGCAACTGGCAAAACCATAATTGATGTGCAAAAAGGTGAACTCACTATGAGAGTGAATGATCAAGAGATAAAATTCAATGTAATGAATGCTATGAAGTATCCTGCAGAGAATACAGAAGAGTGTTCATCCTTAGTCTCTCTAGATCAATTGGTAGAAAAACAATTTTACAAGCAGTATGATCACTTAGCCAATGCAGATGCATTAGATGCAGCAGCATTGCTAGATGATGAAATACAAGAAAAAGAAAATCTACCAATAGAAAACTCTTGTAAGGAGGTATGGGTTAGAACTTATGACCCACTCAATCTTGAGGATCCAATTCTCAAGAAGAACTTACCCTCAATAGAACAACCTCCTAAGTTAGAATTGAAGATACTGCCTGAACACCTTAAGTATGCCTTCTTAGGAATAAATGAAACTTTACATGTTATCATTGCTTCTGATTTAACATCAAAACAGGAGAGTGATCTCATCAGTACTCTAAAGAAGCATACCAAAGCTATAGGTTGGCAAATGGCAGATATCAAGGGAATTAGTCCTTCTATATGCATGCATAGAGTCACTTTTGAAGAAAATTCCAAAAATAGCATAGAGAGTCAAAGAAGACTAAATCCTATTATGAAAGAGGTTGTGAAAAAGGAAATCATTAAGTGGCTGATGCTGGAATCATATACCCCATATCAGACAGTGCTTGGGTAAGCCTTGTCCAATGTGTACCAAAGAAAGGGGGTGTGACAGTGATAGCCAATGAAAATAATGAGTTGATACCAACTAGGACTGTCACAGGGTGGAGAATCTGTATGGATTACAGAAAACTCAACAAAGCTACCAAAAAGGATCACTTTCCTTTACCATTTATAGATCAAATGTTAGATAGACTAGCAGGGAAAGAATTTTATTGTTTCCTAGATGGCTACTCAGGCTATAATCAAATAGCCATTGAGCCTAAGGATCAACACAAAACTACTTTTACATGCCCTTATGGAATCTTTGCTTTTAGAAGGATGTCATTTGGCTTATGTAATGCACCTGGTACATTCCAAAGATGCATGACGTCTATATTCTCAGATTTCATTAAGCAATCAATGGAAGTATTCATGGATGATTTCTCTATCTTTGGAGAAACATTTCAAGTTTGCTTGGAAAACTTGGAACAAATTCTCAAGAGATGTGAAGAAACAAACTTAGTATTAAACTGGGAAAAGTGTCATTTCATGGTACAAGAGGGCATTGTGCTAGGACATAGAATTTCAAAGACAGGTCTAGAGGTAGACAAAGCTAAGGTTGATGTCATTGAGAATTTGCCCCCACCAAATACAGTCAAAGGTATCAGGAGCTTCTTAGGCCATCTTTGGTTTCTATAGAAGGTTTATCAAAGATTTTTCAAAAATCTCAAAACCATTATGTATGCTTCGCAACATGATGTAGCATTCAACTTTGATGATTCTTGTATAGAAGCTTTTGAAAAGCTTAAAAGGCATTGGTATTGCACGATGATAGTAACACCCAGTTGGAGCGAGCCATTTGAATTAATGTGTGATGCTAGTGACTTTGCGGTAGGAGGAGCGATCCCGGGGCAAAGGTATGACAAGGTTTTTCATTCCATTTATTATGCTAGCAAAACATTAATTGAAGCTCAAGTGAACTACACAGTCACAGAAAAAGAATTATTAGCTGTGGTATTTGCATTTGAAAAATTTAGATCTTATTTAATTATTGTCTATACTGATCACTCTACCATTAAGTATATAATTTCAAAGAAAGATGCAAAACCAAGGCTGATAAGGTGGATTTTACTCCTACAAGAATTTGATTTGGAAATAAGAGACAAGAAAGGAGTAGAAAATCAAGTAGCTGACCATTTATCAAGGATTGAAGGAGAATCACTTGGTACACAAGGAGAAGAAATCAAGGAGAGATTTCCAGATGAAAAACTATTGGCAATCACAGTCAATGCAAAACATGAAACTGCATATGCTATAGGCAATGCAAGAGCATCAAATGCATCTGCACCATGGTTTGCCGATATTGTAAATTTCCTTGCAAGCAAAGTAGTTCCAGTGAATATGACATATCAACAAAGGAGAAGGTTCTTCCACATAGTTAAGCAATACTATTGGGATGATCGATTCCTTTACAAGATTGTGCCCTGATCAATTAATGAGGAAATGCATCCCTGAAGAGGAGCAATAAGCAGTGCTACTGCGTCGCCATGCTGCACCTTATGGAGGACACTTTGGAAGCACTAGAACAGCAGCTAAGGTATTACAGTCTGGTTATTTTTGGCCTACTTTATTTAAAGATGCTTATTTTATGGTCAAATACTGTGATAAATGTCAAAGAGCAGGAAATATTTCTGATAAACATGAAATGCCAAGAACCAATATTTTAGAAATTGAATTATTTGATGTTTGGGGAATGGATTTCATGGGACCTTTTCCACCCTCTTTTGGAAATTTATATATCTTAGTAGCTGTTGATTATGTGTCCAAATGGGTAGAAGCAGTAGCATTACCTAATAATGATGCTAAATCAGTGAGTAAATTTCTTCAAAGAAATATATTCACTAGATTTGGAACTCCTAGAGCTATCATTAATGATGAAGGTTCACACTTTTGCAATAAGATCATTGAAAACCTTCTAGCTAAGTATGGAGTTAAGCATAAGATAACTACATCTTACCATCCTCAAACTAGTGGGCAAGTAGAATTATCCAATAGGGAAATTAAGAGAACGCTAGAAAAAATGGTGAGTCCAAATAGGAAAGATTGGTCTTTACATTTGGATGATGCCTTATGGGCATATATATTAGCATTCAAAACACCCTTAGGAATGTCTCCTTATAAATTATTCTATGGAAAAACATGCCATTTACCTGTGGAATTGGAAAACAAATCCTATTGGGCTATCAAGAAGCTCAATCTCAACCTAAACAAGGCAGGTAAAAAGAGAATGATAGAACTTGATGAGCTAGAAGAAATTAGGAAAACCTCTTATGAGAATGCTGAAATCTACAAAGATAAAACTAAGGAATGGCATGACAAGAAAATTCACGAAGAGAATTGAAAGAAGGAGGACTAGTTACGCTATACAACTCTAGGTTGAAGCTATTTCTGTAAACTAAGATCAAGGTGGTCGGGACCATTTAAGTTGATAAAGGTTTATACACATGGAGCAGTAGATTTATTAGATAAGACATCAAATACTGTCTTCAAGGTGAATGGTCAGAGGATAAAAATGTATTATGGTGAACATGTGGTGAGAGACAAAATCACCACCCATTTGCAAAATCTCTAAGTAAAAAGAGGTAGTCAGGCTGACAAGATTCTTAAAACAAGTGCTTAATGGGAGGCAACCCATCATTTTTAAGTATTTTTGTTCAATTTTATGTTTTCAATTGTTTTGTAGGAATGCAGGATACTAATGCAAACAGCATCAATGCACTGCATTGCGTAAGAAAAATTGCCTCGCATCAAAAATTTCAAAAATTTGAAGAATGTGATTAAGTGTGAGTCTTAAGGCATCAGGAAGATCAAAGGGAAGTTAAGCAAGATAAATGATGTGTTAGTAGCCAAAGATGACACATGGCATGATGCATGCTCAACACGCAAGACATAACGGCTACCTACAAACTCCACACCTTCTTCCTGAAACATTAAAGCCTTAATCTTACTATCGTCATCCCTTCTTCGCAAAACCTCACAAATTTCTCTCATTCTAGAAACAGTTACTCCTCACATTCTCATCTCCATTTTTTCAATCAAAAACAATCAAAGACCTAGAAATTGAAGAATCAAAATGGTGAAGAAGCAATCAGCACAGAAATCATCAAGCAAGCATACCAAAACTCCCCAGAAAGAGAAGATAGTCATGCATGCAGGATCATCATCAAGCAAGAAAGGCAAAGCCAAAGAATCAACATCGAGAACTGATGATAATGCACATCTATGGATGATGTATCTTCTGCCTGAAAGAGGATATGATTTGAAGAACGCTTGCCCATCATTCATGTCAACAGTGGCCAATCTCAACTGGGATCATTTCGTTCTTCCAAGAGGAGGCTACATTGTAGATTTGGTGAGAGAATTCTATGCTGGAATTACACCACAAGAAGGAACAAAGCATTCCTACACTTCTATGGTGAGAGGTAAACTTGTACACTTTCACGCAAAGAAATTGAATGAACATTATATGCTGAGATATAATGTAATTGAATTTGAAAACTGTAACACCCCGGAAATAATTTAATTAAATTATTTAATTGAATTATTGATTTTATTGGAAACGTGATTAAATTAATTAAAATGATGGGCGTGGTTCAGGAGGTGGAGCAGTATTGGGGGTGATGTCGCGAACTCGGGGTGGTGAAGAATGGCCCAGAAGCCCAAGCCCAATAGCTAGGCGCTCCCGAGACTCCTGAAGCTAAGGGGGTTAGGGTTGGCACCTCACTCCTTGCATCAGAGAAAGAAAACAAAACCTGAGAGAGTGAGAAGAGAGAGCTCAGCGCTAAGAAGAAGAGGAAGGAAGGAATCGTCTCAAGTTCGTTAGGTAAGAGCTCTCAATCGTTCATTATCGTTCTCTCCTTTTTCCTAATGATGTAGCCTTAATCTCTAATTTCCGTGGTGTTGATGTTTTCATTGATCATAGAGGAGGAGATCGCGAATTTTCAAGGGAGAAGGAGAAGATCGTTCGATTGAGTTCTTTGTAGTTTTGTGTATCGTGTTCTCATTCATATTCCGAGCGTTCATATTAAAGGTAAGGGTGAGCGTTTCATTTAACATAATTGGGTATAGGTAGGGTTTATGGGGTTTAGTGCGTTAGCTAGTGTTGAATGAAATTGATGTTGTTTGATATATATGATTGGCTGAGTGTGCCTGGATGATTCTGAACAGTGATGTTTTGTGATTGTGAATTTTAAACCAATGGAAGAATCGATTGTTTTTCCTCCAAAGTGAAGATTGAAATCGATTCTGGGCCTATCTGAAGCTTCCAGAAAATCGATTTCCCCTTTAAACATGAGCTAGAATCGATTTCCCACTTCCAATTTGGAAGGAAGGAATCGATTTCCCACTTCAAATTGGAAGGAAGGAATCGATTTCCCACTTCAAATTGGAAGGAAGGAATCGATTTCCCACTTCAAATTGAAAGCAAGGAATCGATTTCCCACTTCAAATTGAAGCTAGAAATCGATTTTCCCCTTTAGAACAGAAGCTAGGAATCGATTCCCTCTTTGAAAATGAAGCCATGAATCGATTCCCTCCCTTAGAAATGAAAGCAAGGAATCGATTCCCCCTTTAAATAAAAACAAGGAATCGATTTCCCATTTTAAAAATGAAAGCTATGAATCAATTCCTCTTTTGAAAACAAGTAGCTATAAATCGATTACTCTTTTGAACATCCTAGGTGTTTTTCCCGAATTGAAACATGACGATTCTTAACAGAAAAATTTGTGATGCTATGTTATATAAATGAGTCTCGGTGAACTGTTATACTACTAGTGTGCTAATTGACTATGGCTAGACTGTGGTTTACCACTAAGGTCAGAATTTCTTTATTTGGCGTATTTACAAGGGCATCATCGAGAGCCTTGCAAAGGTGGCCAATGCTCATTGCAAGTAGTATCGATTACAGTAATCCCATAGTCAATCAGTGCACTATTTTATGACACCCTAATCCAAAAGACAGATGAAGTATATATATGTACTGAATGATGATGAGGATATGTGTATTATGATTCGTGATGATTGATGATGTGTAAACTCTATGAGTATAATTATAGTGATGATGAAAAATGATTGTGATGATTTGCGAAGGAATACACTCTATGAGTGTTTTATAACGATGATGAGGAGCACTCTAGGTGAGTTTTGGTGAGTTGCACATGTGTTTCATAGAGTCTCATGGCATGTGCATTATTTTGCGATGTTTAGGCTTCGCCACTTTTGCGATGTTTAGGCTTCGGCCACTTTTGCGATGTTTAGGCTTCGCCACTTTTGCGATGTTTAGGCTTCGGCCACTTTGCGATGATATGGTACCATCATGCATATGCCACAGTGGGGTTGCATCTTCATGCATAATCATGACTGTATCGTTGTTGTTATGCGTGATTGGAGCCGGTGTTGCGTGATTGTGATGTAGTGATGATGTTAATATGGTGTGATTGCCTGTGCCTATTTCCTCTAATTATATATATTCGATTATGTTTATCTGAAATTCTCACCCTTCGCTTGGAATGTTGCTCTATCGTGGGCAACGTAGCAGCTGCAGTGATCGCGAATGAAGGAACTACTGCCTTCCTTGTTTAGCCGTTGGGAAGTCTTAGAGTCGCTCTCTGATACCGTAACACCTAGGGGGCGTACTTGGAGTTATTAGTAGTTGAATAATTATCTTATGACCATGTTTATGTCATGATACGAGTTTGAGAGACATAGTGAATTGTTGTTTAATTCTGCTGCGACCTCCTTATTTTGAAATTGAGTATTTAGCACGAATTATAATGGTGCGAAAGTTGAGTTTTAACAATTGATGATTATGTGGCATTCCTTTCCTACTAAATAAATATTATTTTCGAAACGAAATTACTCCGATAATGATGTGTACGTTCGGGGTAGAAAAGGGGTGTTACATTAGTGGTATCAGAGCAGTTCGGTCTGTCCGGCCGGTGGTTGAGTCGTCAAGTTGAGTAACATTCGAGTTTTGTTACTTATTTCTGATCTTTGTTTTCTGTTGCAGTACTAGAATGGCAGGACGGAACGATGCTGCACTTGCTGCTGCCTTGCAGGCTATTGCTGGGGTTGTGGGTAACATACCCAATGCTATTGGTGATGGAACGCGTAGTTTGGCTACGTTCTAGCGTGAGAACCCTCCTACTTTCGAAGGTGGGTATAATCCTGATGGTGCTCTTGAGTGGCTAAGTGAGATGGAGCGGATCTTCTGCGTTATGGATTGCACTGATGCTCAGAAGGTTCGCTATGGCACACACATGTTGAAGAAAGAGGCTTATGATTGGTGGAGGGCAGCTAGTCAGGGGTTGACGACTGCCAATGAGGAGATTACTTGGGCTGTGTTTGAGAGGGAATTCAAGAGAAAGTACTATCCGGAGGATGTCCGCGGGAAAAAGGAGGTTGAGTTTTTGAGACTTGAGCAAGGTAGCATGACTGTCACTGAGTATGCTGCAAAGTTTACTGAGCTGTCTAAGTTTTATCCTCATTATGACGGAGAGGGGGCTGAGTTCTCCAAATGCATCAAGTTTGAAAACGGGTTGCGTGCTGACATTAAGAGAGCCATAGGGTATCAGCAGATCCGTGTGTTCCCATTGTTGGTTAATAGTGCCAGAATTTTTGAAGAAGACAATAATGCCTTCTCCAGAGCTATGAGGGAGAAGCAAAAGAATTTTTCGGGGCGTGGTAAGCCCTATGAGGTGCCTGCTGGTAAGGGCAAGGGAAAATTTGTTGGTAAGTCTGTCGATGGGTCTAAGCGAAGTGGGGGAGATGCTGTAACCGGTGTTACTTGTTATACGTGTGGAAAAGTGGGCCATAAGAGTCCCGATTGCCCAAACAAGAATCATAACAGATGTTTCAAGTGTGGGAAAGAGGGGCACAGGGCTCCTAACTGTGATAAGAAGGATAAGGTATGTTTCAATTGTGATGAAAGTGGTCACGTCAGTGCTCAGTGTCCGAAGCCCAAGAAGGAGAAGTCGTATGGGAAGGTATTCGCTTTAGCTGGGTCGGATGTAGTGAATGCGATTCGAGGTACGTGCTATATCAATAATATTCCTCTTGTTGCTATTGTTGATACTGGTGCTACCCATAGTTTTATTGCTACTGCATGTGTTGATAAACTCTAATTTGATGCATTTTTAGAGATACATTTGAGTCTTTTTCTAGAGTAATTATTAGCAATTATATAAATCACTGACTTAATTTATTTTATTTTTGCAGAAAGAAAGAAAATATAAAAAGAAAGGAAATAGTTTATATTATTAATAAATATATATATATATATATATATATATATACATATATAAGGGGAGGTTGAAGGAAGAATATAAATAATTAATGGGTGTTTTTTTTAATA
This sequence comes from Oxytropis ochrocephala, assembly GCA_020916435.1. Lineage (NCBI taxonomy): Eukaryota > Viridiplantae > Streptophyta > Magnoliopsida > Fabales > Fabaceae > Oxytropis > Oxytropis ochrocephala. The sequence continues at coordinate 60,288,807 of CM037089.1, read as the reverse complement.
CCCCCACCCCATCCCCTCCCACCCCCACCCAATTGTGATATACCGATTTTACCCCTGCCATTAACTCACTTTTTGACTTTCATTAATTCTCTCTGACTGGGACCCACAAGTTAACGCATCGTATATACCTCCATGGAAGGTATATACGATTACATTAATTAATCAACGCTGACCTGGAAAATTGCTCGTCGTATATATGTCCTTCAAGACATATATACGATTGCACTATTTAATGCTTCGTTGACTACCCATCGTATATATGTCCTTCAAGGCATATATACGATTGCATTATTAAATGCTTCGTTGACTACCCATCGTATATAGGTTATATACGAGTGGGCTATGAAGATCTAATCGTATATACATCCGGGCCATGTATATATGATGTGAAAAAATACCCATCGTATATACATGGTTGAGGAGGTATATACGATGGGCTATTTTTTTTTTTTTCTTGAGTTGCTATCTCTGTTTTGTTGGAGCAGATATCGACCCGCCTGACAGTGAGATCTGAGCTCTCGGTTGGCTCTCACGATATTGATACTACATTGACTTTCACGACGGATACGGTATATTTTTGTTACTCAAGTTTGGTAAATGGAATTAATTTACTTAAGTACTTAGTAAGTTATATATTTTGTAGATATTTTCTACACGCGAGGCTGTGGAGGAGTGGGCCACATCTGTTGGTAGAACTATCGGTGTAGTTGTTGTTAAAGTGAGATCTGAGAAAGCAGCTGGAAAGAGGGGAAGGCGAGATAAGATTATTTTTGGCTGCGAGAAACATGGCGAGTTTACTAATGATTCAATGGTTTTCGGTTCTAAAAGGAGAGGCTGTCCTTTTAGATTGAAGGCTACTTGCACTGTTAGCCGTGGGGGTTGGTGTGTCACGGTTAAATGTGGTAGACACACGCACGACTTGCTCAAAACTTCCGTTGGTTGTTGTTTTTTTGGGCGTCTGTCTGAGGCGCAAAAGGATCTGGTTAACAAGCATGCAGATCTTGATGTCGGACCGAAAGCTACTATTACTGCTTTGAAGAAGCTAGATCCGGAGAATGTGACTAGTCTTCGTCAAGTTTATAGGCAGCGTCACAGACACCGGTCTACAAAGAGGGGTCCTAGAACGGACATTCAGGAGGTGTTGAGATTGATTGAATCCCATAATTATCTATGTTGGTCTAGAAAGATTCCGCAATCTGATGTCGTCAGTGATATCATGTGGGCTCATCCCACTTCTATAAAGTTGCTCAGGTTGTTTCCCAAAGTTATCATTCTTGACTCAACCTACAAGACCAACAGATATAATTTGCCTCTTCTACAGATTGTGGGAGTCACAAACACTGAGATAAGCTTCCACGTTGCATTTGCTTATATTGGGCAGGAGCTTGCTATTCATTTTTCTTGGGTATTGGAGCAGCTGCGAGGTATATGTGAGTTGCATTCTATTCATCCTCGAGTTTTCTTGATGAGATGAGATCTCTACCAGTATATGTCCGCTATTCTTGATGTCTTTCCTGCTGCTACAAATTTATTGTGTCATTGGCATGTTACAAAAAATGTCAAAGCCAAGATTAAGGAGTTGGTTCACAAGGATAGACGGTATAATGTTGCATTGGTTCAGTTTTCTTTATCTATGAATTTCACTTATCTGCCTTTGAGAGGCACCTACAGTTCATCTAAGTTGAAAATCATATCTGCTTACAAACGAGTAAAATGTACAATTGGTTGAATCTTTCAATCTCTCCCACTTGTCCATTGCCTCCTATTGCCCCACAGTGGTACGGCACTACTTACCGAGTCCGCTTCATGGTTGCATCCGTATGCCGGACGTTTTACCCTATGGCGATCTATGTGTCCTCCGTGCGACCTCTCACTCACCACAGAGATCGTCTAGATGTATAGATTTAGCCGATGATTCTATTGACGACTTGTAGATAGATTCACACATTTTTGTATTACACGTGTATATATGATTATAAGCGCGCGTTTTTGTAATTATACGCGTTTATTTTATCCAATATATGTACGCGTTTATTCAAATCACGAGGCTAGTAAATTATAAATCATTAATAAAATGTAGCGTTAACCAAAAAAAGCCCATCGTATATATCTCGTTTGGGGCATATATACGATGTGCATTTTTAACCCATCGTAAATAGGTTCCTCAGGCGTATATACGATTGACTTAAAACGCATCAATCGTATATACGCCCAACGAACATATCTACGATGACAAAATTGTACCCATCGTATATAGGCTCCAAAAAGATATATACGATGGGTGTAATTTTGTGAAAAAAAGCAGATTTTGAAGGGCATTTTGGGAATTACAGTGTGGGTGGGGGTGTTAGGGGAATGGGTGGGGGTAAAAAAAAAAAAACCCATAATTAAGCTAACAAGGCCCAATTGTTTGAATATCCAGCCCATGAATTGAAAGGAATGGAACGTGAGATGAAGAATTGAATTGAAGCTGCGCACGCAACCCTAGGAGGGAGGAAAGGCAACATGAATGATGATAAATAGCCTTACTGCACATTCAGAACGGGAGGAATAAAAGAGGAAGCCGCATAATACCAAGGAGAGATACAGCAGCCGCACAACAACACCTGACGGAACATCGGAGAGAAATTGGAAGGCTTGGGTACCGTTTTTGACACTGTGAGAGAGCTCTGAAGCAGGAGAAGGAGATTGAAGACAAAGATTAAGACTTTCACTATTTCCGGGTTATTCTTATCTTTGTAATTTCATGAACCTATTTCTATTTTATTGTTCTTAATTATTATGGATACCTAAGTCCTCTTCTAGGGTCTTAGGTAGATCTTGCATGTTGAGAGACCTTTTTATGATCTAATTTCTAGTTTGAATTCCTGTTTTTATTTTAATTGATATTGTCCTATCGTTTTTATATCACGTGATTAGGATTAGCTACCCTTTGCATGTTTATAATCAATTAGTTGATCAGCGACCGTACTGCAATTAGTTGGTGGACCTATAGGATAATTAGGGCTATAATTAGGGCATGACCAAACCATAATTTAGTCTTCCAATCATTCAACCTTTTTGCTCTTTATGCTTTTCCTGAATTTAAATTCTTGCATGACCAAACGGGGGTTAATTTAGGAAAAAGAATATTAATCGCGAATGACCAAACGGATTAATAGTTTTAGTAAAGGGATTGGTAATTAAATAAAATAAGGGAATTCAGGTAGAATTAGACATAGGGGAATCGAACCTTGCAAGTGAAACCGTGACTCTAGGTCTCTCACCATTTAGTAAATCTAGCATTTTAATTATCGTTATTTATTTATTTTTATTTTAGTTTCTACATCACTCAAACTATTTGTTTCGTCTAAACAATATATAATCTTGACTAGTTTAGTACTTGTTAATTAATCCCTGTGGACACGATAATCTTTTATACTACTTCTGCGAAAGAGTACACTTGCTCTAAGTGTGTCTTTGACGCAACAAGTTTTTGGCGCCGTTGCCGGGGATTAATTTAGCAATATTAAACGAAAAAGATTTTTATTGCTTTAGACATTTTTTTTTGCTTTTATTTTTGTTTATTTATTTATTTATCTTATTGAAAAATACAAAAAAAAAATTGATAACACTTTCCCAAGAGCCCGTTGCAGTTCACTTTGTTTTGCAGTGAAAAGTCTAAATCATGGTTAAAACTCTTGGAGACTACATTAGAGAGGCAGAGGCACAAAGAAATTTAGAGAAGTCATATTGGTATATGCCTCAATGTCAACGCTCATTTTCTCCTCCTTATGAGCCTTATTCAAACTATTGGGATGACTATGAGCCACCTCCTTATTATTCCTCCAACTGTGATAATTATGAGTCACTACAAGTGGAGAGGAAAGAGGAGGAATCTGATATTGATGAGGTCTTAGTCAAATTTATGGAGCAAACAAATGAAACACTTGACAGTTTGAAGAATCAATTGTCAAAAGTTATTGATATGGTAACAACTCAGTCGGCTCAAGAAACTCTTTATTTACAAACTAAGTCTACCCCAAATGAAGAATCTGAGCAATATAAAGATAATATTCTTAGTAGTGATGAAGTGTTCTCCAGAGAAGATAATCTAGAGGAAAAAGCTCTCGAGAAAGATGAAGAGACTCCTACTGAAGGGAGTCAAATCAAAATAATAGATCCTACTGAGGAGAGTCAAATTGAGATAACAGATTCCATTGATGAGAGAAGTTATGAGGAGAATGAGAAAGATCAACAGGTTCCTGATTTGGAGAAAGAGGAGAAAACCCAAATTTCTGGCCAAATTGTCTTAACCATTGGTGATGCTATAATTGAGGTTAATAAGGGGAAAGTAACTTTAAGGAGCGGTAAAGAAGATGATGTTATTAAAGCTTTAAATTTCAACGAAAATTTATTTTCTTTAACTTCTCCTTATTTTGATGATGTGGTTGAAACTAATATTTTTTGTGATCTAAAGATGCAGAACCTTTTGAAAAAAGTTCTTATTATGCAGGATCCTAGTTTAGTGGTGGATGGAGATACAGTAAAAATATCACCATCATTTGAAGTTCATCCACCATGTGGAAAAAGAAAGAACAATGTGAACCACATGGTTAGAAAACTAAGAAGATGCACTGCGTTAGATGTAAAATTTGCTCTTGGAGAGCCACCTGATTGAGCACCAACTATCGTCAGGCTCATGACGTTAAACAAGCGCTTCGCGGGAGGCAACCTGTGTTTTATTTTCAGTCATTTTTGTTTTCTTTTTGTTTTCTTTTGTTTTTAGGAACAAGCTCCAACTACAAGCTCTCTCAGGGAAGTCACTCTTACTCTCTCATTTATTTATTTTTGTGCCAATCTAATATTTTGCATTGAGGACCATGCTTCATGCTAGTGTGGGGGAGGATATCATATGTTGTTACTTGATCTCTATTAATGCATATACCCACTACATATGTTGATAGCATTTTTTCTGGCTTGTTTTGTATGAGTTATGCTTATATTGAAAAAAAAAATAGAGATTATGCCTTTAGGGGATCCCATAATTAATTTACTTGACAGACTTGTGCTTAATTGTAACTGTGAGGATGTCCTTAGGAAGCTGATAATTAGCATTTGTCTCTCTTGAGTACTTTTTGTGAACTAGCTTCTAAATGTGAGATCTGAGCCTATATAAGGGGATTGATACTAAATCATAAATTTTTACCCCTTTTTCTTTCTATGAGTGTGTTTCCCAATTTGTTACATTCTAGAATTTGTCTTTTGACCATTTCAAGGCGAAAATTGATTTGCATCATGTAAAAAGATTTGGGGAATTAGGTATTTTTCTGGCCTCAGAGTTGTTTGTTGAATTTATCCCTTAGTTGCCCCCTTTGAGCCTAATTGTTATATTTTTTCTTTGGTACCCAGATATAATTTTTTCTTTTTCTTTCTTTTGGTAACCAATTGAAATTGAATGTGGAGCAACTATTGAAAATTACAATTTTGTCCTATATTTTAATGATCTATATTGTCGAGATGAAATTTTTTCCCATACTTTTAGTTGTCTATCTTGTTAGGATGAAGAAAACAAAAGGAGTGAATCATGTGCTTACAAGAATATTTTTTTTACAAAGGAAACAAAATAGAAGTTGTCGTGTACTTACCTTTTCCTCCTAAGAAAAAAAAATAGAAAGAGAAAAAAAAAAAGAAAAAAAAAAAGAAAAGCAAGAAAGGAGGAAAATGCACATCAAAAGAATGAAAGAGCCAAAGGGCAAATCCAAATCAAAAATAGAAAATGTCTACTCAAGAGAAAAGACAAATCAAAGAGAGCAAACCCAATAGAAGAAGAGTGAAGAATCAAAGTGAAACTAATTTGGAGTTTGGACAAAATTGTAAAATAGATAGGAGCTCCATATTTGGTTTCAATGGTTCTTTCTCTGTTTCTTGTTTTTTTCTTTTAGCCATTTGATTATCTCCTCTTCTTATTTCCTACCCCGCATGAATTCACCACAGCCCCATTACAACCCATGAAACCCCATCTTTTGCATGCATGTGAACTATTTAGTGGAGATTTGATCAAATTACAAACATATGGTAATGTGCATTTTGTGGAAACTTGAGTGTATATTTTCACTAGTCCCTAAACACTTAGAGAGATTGTGAGCGAGTGCCATTGTTCACAGAAATGTAGTCTTCAGGGACTTGAGCCTCTAATTGGGTAACCTTTTGACACCTCATATGTTCTATACTATCTATTGGCTGTCATTGTGCTTCAAATTTTGGGTTCCTTATTTGGCTATCTCTATTACTTATTTGAAAAGTTTTTGAGCCAGAGAATTTGCTTGAGGACATGCAAATGTTTAGTGTGGGGGAGTTGATAAACTCTAATTTGATGCATTTTTAGAGATATATTTGAGTCTTTTTCTAGAGTAATTATTAGCAATTATATAAATCACTGACTTAATTTATTTTATTTTTGCAGAAAGAAAGAAAATATAAAAAGAAAGGAAATAGTTTATATTATTAATAAATATATATATATATATATACATATATAAGGGGAGGTTGAAGGAAGAATATAAATAATTAAGCTAACAAGGCCCAATTGTTTGAATATCCAGCCCATGAATTGAAAGGAATGGAACGTGAGATGAAGAATTGAATTGAAGCTGCGCACGCAACCCTAGGAGGGAGGAAAGGCAACGTGAATGATGATAAATAGCCTTACTGCACATTCAGAACGGGAGGAATAAAAGAGGAAACCGCATAATACCAAGGAGAGATACAGCAGCCGCACAACAACACCTGACGGAACATAGGAGAGAAATTGGAAGGCTTGGGTACCGTTTTTGACACTGTGAGAGAGCTCTGAAGCAGGAGAAGGAGATTGAAGACAAAGATTAAGACTTTCACTATTTCCGGGTTATTCTTATCTTTGTAATTTCATGAACCTATTTCTATTTTATTGTTCTTAATTATTATGGATACCTAAGTCCTCTTCTAGGGTCTTAGGTAGATCTTGCATGTTGAGAGACCTTTTTATGATCTAATTTCTAGTTTGAATTCCTGTTTTTATTTTAATTGATATTGTCCTATCGTTTTTATCACATGATTAGGATTAGCTACCCTTTGCATGTTTATAATCAATTAGTTGATCAGCGACCGTACTGCAATTAGTTGGTGGACCTATAGGATAATTAGGGCTATAATTAGGGCATGACCAAACCATAATTTAGTCTTCCAATCATTCAACCTTTTTGCTCTTTATGCTTTTCCTGAATTTAAATTCTTGCATGACCAAACGGGGGTTAATTTAGGAAAAAGAATATTAATCGCGAATGACCAAACGGATTAATAGTTTTAGTAAAGGGATTGGTAATTAAATAAAATAAGGGAATTCAGGTAGAATTAGACATAGGGGAATCGAACCTTGCAAGTGAAACCGTGACTCTAGGTCTCTCACCATTTAGTAAATCTAGCATTTTAATTATCGTTATTTATTTCTTTTTATTTTAGTTTCTACATCACTCAAACTATTTGTTTCGTCTAAACATTATATAATCTTGACTAGTTTAGTACTTGTTAATTAATCCCTGTGGACACGATAATCTTTTATACTACTTCTGCGAAAGAGTACACTTGCTCTAAGTGTGTCTTTGACGCAACATTGCTATTGTTGATACTGGTGCTACCCATAGTTTTATTGCTACTGCATGTGTTGAGAACTTAAGCCTTGTTTTATCTGATATGTTGAGGGAGATGGTTATCGATACTCCAGCTAAGGGTTCGGTGACTACCTCTGTTGTTTGTGCTAAATGCCCTGTATCCATGTATGGTAGAGACTTTTTAGTTGATCTGATCTGTTTGCCACTAAGGGGGATGGATGTCATTCTGGGTATGGACTGGTTAGTTGATAACCATGTTCATATCAATTGTCGTGAAAGGTCTGTGAGTTTTGCTTGCACTAAGAAGAGAAGTCGGGTTTCTTATCTGCGAATTCGACTACACGATGATGATGAGAGAAGAGGTTCGGTTGTTTTCTCTATTAGCATCGTTGTCTGCTGAGAGCCAAGCGAAGATTGATGAATTGCCAGTAGTGCGTGAGTTTTCTGAGGTGTTCCCTGATGAGATTCCCGATGTACCACCAGAGAGAGAGGTGGAGTTTACCATTGATCTGGTTCCTGGCACTAATCCTGTGTCTATGGCACCATATAGAATGTCTGCACCTGAGTTGGCAGAATTGAAAAAGCAACTTGAAGATTTGTTAGAAAAGAAGTTTGTGAGACCGAGTGTGTCACCTTGGGGAGCCCCAGTGTTGCTAGTGAAAAAGAAAGATGGTAGTATGAGGTTGTGTGTAGACTATCGGCAGTTAAATAAAGTTACAATCAAGAATAAGTTCCGTTCTTTGAGGATTGATGACTTGATGGATCAATTAGTGGGTGCTAAAGTATTTAGCAAGATTGACTTAAGGTCCGGTTAACACCGATCAAGGTCAAGGATGAAGATGTTCCAAGACGGCATTCGGGACAAGATATGGGCACTACGAGTATTACATTATGCCTTTCGGTGTGACTAATGCGCCAGGAGTATTCATGGGATACATGAACCAAATTTTCCGTGAGTACTTGGACAAGTTCGTGGTGGTTTTCATTGATGACATTCTGATTTACTCTAAGTCAGAAGAGGAGCATGCGGAACATCTGAGGTTGGTGTTAGAAATTACGAGGAGTCGAAAGTTATATGCCAAGTCAGTCCAAGTGTGAGTTTTGGTTGAAAAGGGTCGATTTTCTCGGTCATGTGATTTCTAGTGAAGGGATTGCGGTGGATCCTTCCAAAGTTGATGCGATCTTTGCGGTTGGGAGTCTCCAAAGTCGATTCTTGAAATAAGGAGTTTTCTAGGATTAGCTGGCTATTATAGAAGATTCATTGAGGGGTTTTCGAAGTTGGCTCTGCCATTGACCCAATTAACTTGCAAGGGCAAAGCGTTTGTTTGGGATGACCGATGTGAAGAAAGTTTCAATGAGCTGAAAAGAAGATTGACTACATCTCCGGTGTTGACCTTACCTAGTCCTACCGAGCCGTTTGTAGTATCTTGTGACGCTTCCAAGATGGGTTTGGGTGGCGTGCTTATGCGAGAATGGGAAGGTGGTCGCTTATGCGTCGAGGCAATTAAGGACTCATGAGAAGAATTACCTACTCATGATCTCGAACTTCTTCTTTGTGGTATTTACATTGAAAATATGGAGGCACTACTTGTATGGATCGAGATTTGAGGTGTTTAGTGATCACAAGAGTCTCACGGTATCTGCTCGATCGAAAAGAATTGAATATGAGGCAGCACGGTGGTTGGAACTATTGAAAGATTATGATTTTGAATTGAGTTATCACCCGTAAAGCTAATGTGGTTGCGGATGCTTTGGCCGGAAGACTTTGCATATGTCGGCATTGATGGCTAGAGAGCTTGAGTTGATTGAGCAATTCAGGGACATGAGTTTAGTTTGTGAAGTCACACCTTAGAGTGTCCGGTTGGGCATGTTGAAAATTGGCAATGATTTTATGACTAGTATCAGTGAAGCGCAGAAGTTAGATGTGAAATTGGTTGATTTGATGAGTGGGATTGGTCAGTCAGGGAATGAGGACTTTGAGATAGATGCGCAAAATGTGTTGAGATATCGAGGGAGAATTTGTGTTCCCGAAGATGAAGAAATGAGGAAGGCGATCCTCGAGGAGGGCCACAAGAGTAAGCTGAGTATCCATCCGGGAGCAACAAAAATGTATCAAGATCTGAAAAAGATTTTCTGGTGGCCTGGATTGAAGCGAGATGTGGCGCAATTCGTGTACTCGTGTTTGACCTGTCAGAAATCGAAGGTCGAGCACCAGAAGCCTGCGGGAATGATGCAACCGTTGAATGTCCCAGAGTGGAAGTGGGATAGTATCTCTATGTATTTTGTGACTGGGTTACCCAATACGGTGAGAGGGCATGATTCGATTTGGGTAGTTGTGGATAGATTAACGAAGTCGGCTCATTTTATTCCTATCGGTATTAAGTATCCGGTGTCGAGATTGGCTGAAATCTACATTCAGGTGATTGTGAAGCTGCATGGTATTCCTTTGTGCATTGTGTCAGATAGAGACCCAAGGTTTACTTCGAATTTTGGAGTAGTTTGCGTAAGGAGTTGGGTTGAAATTGAGGTTGAGTTCGACTTATCATCCTCAAACCGACGACGGGCGATTGCAGAGGACAATTCAATCATTGGAAGATCTGTTGAGGTCGTGTGTTCTAGAGCGCGGGGTGCGTGGGATACTCATCTCCCTTGATCGAGTTTACATACAACAATAGTTATCACTCCGATGACGGGATGGCACCGCTTGAGGCATTGTATGGTCGGAGGTGTAGGACTCGGTATGTTGGTACGAGGCGGGAAAGTTTAGTGCTTGGACTGTGGTTAGAGAAACCACCGAGAAAGTGAAGATGATCCGGAGAAAAATGAAAGCGCCTCGAGTAGAGCGAGAGAGCTACCATGATAAGAGAAGGAAGGATTTAGAGTTTGAGGCGGGTGACCACGTGTTCTTGAGGTCACACCTATGATGCTGTGTCGGGCGTGCGGCGAAATCAAAGAAGTTGACTCCTCGCTTCATTGGACCGTGTCGACACGGAAAGAGTTGGAAGTGTTGCATATCGGGTGGCCTTGCCACCTAATCTTTCGAACTTGCACGGCGTGTTTCACGTGTCGCAGCCTTCTGAAGTATATTGCGAACCGTCCCATGTGATTCAAATAGGATGATGTAGAGGTGCGGGATAATCTCACCGTGGAGACCGTGTGCACATGCGAATTGAGGATTGGGAAGTGAAGACCCTTCGAGGTAAAAAGATTAATTTGGTGAAGGTTGTTTGGCTCGGAGCAACTGGAGAAAACCTGACTTGGGAGCTGGAGGATAGGATGCGAGAGTCGTATCCGGAGTTATTTGAACCAGGTATGTTTTCGAGGACGAAAAATCTTAAGTGGGGGAGAGTTGTAACACCCCGGAAATAATTTAATTAAATTATTTAATTGAATTATTGATTTTATTGGAAACGTGATTAAATTAATTAAAATGATGGGCGTGGTTCAGGAGGTGGAACGAGTATTGGGGGTGATGTCGGCAACTCGGGGGTGGTGAAGAATGGCCCAGGAAGCCCAAGCCCAATAGCTAGGCGCTCCTGAGACTCCTGAAGCTAAGGGGGTTAGGGTTGGCACCTCACTCCTTGCATCAGAGAAAGAAAACAAAACCTGAGAGAGTGAGAAGAGAGAGCTCAGCGCTAAGAAGAAGAGGAAGGAAGGAATCGTCTCAAGTTCGTTAGGTAAGAGCTCTCAATCGTTCATTATCGTTCTCTCTCCTTTTCCTAATGATGTAGCCTTAATCTCTAATTTTCGTGGTGTTGATGTTTTCATTGATCATAGAGGAGGAGATCGCGAATTTTCAAGGGAGAAGGAGAAGATCGTTCGATTGAGTTGCTGTAGTTTTGTGTACGTGTTCTCATTCATATTCCGGAGCGTTCATATTAAAGGTAAGGGTGAGCGTTTCATTTAACATAATTGGGTATAGGTAGGGTTTATGGGGTTTAGTGCGTTAGCTAGTGTTGAATGAAACTGATGTTGTTTGATATATATGATTGACTGAGTGTGCCTGGATGATTCTGAACAGTGATGTTTTGTGATTGTGAATTTTAAACCAATGGAAGAATCGATTGTTTTTCCTCCAAAGTGAAGATTGAAATCGATTCTGGGCCCTATACAGAAGCCAGAAATCGATTTCCTCCTTTAAACATGAGCTAGGAATCGATTTCCCACTTCCAATTTGGAAGGAAGGAATCGATTTCCCACTTCAAATTGGAAGGAAGGAATCGATTTCCCACTTCAAATTGGAAGGAAGGAATCGATTTCCCACTTCAAATTGAAAGCAAGGAATCGATTTCCCACTTCAAATTGAAGCTAGAAATCGATTTTCCCCTTTAGAACAGAAGCTAGGAATCGATTCCCTCTTTGAAAATGAAGCCATGAATCGATTCCCTCCCTTAGAAATGAAAGCAAGGAATCGATTCCCCCTTTAAAATAAAAACAAGAAATCGATTTCCCATTTTAAAAGTGAAAGCTATGAATCAATTCCTCTTTTGAAAACAAGTAGCTATAAATCGATTACTCTTTTGAACATCCTAGGTGTTTTTCCCGAATTGAAACATGACGATTCTTAATGAGAAAAATTTGTGATGCTATGTTATATAAATGAGTCTCGGTGAACTGTTATACTACTAGTGTGCTAATTGACTATGGCTAGACCGTGTGGTTTACCACTAAGGTCGAAATTTCTTTTCACGGGCGTATTTACAAGGGCATCACTGAGAGCCTTGCAAAGGTGGCCAATGCCTGTTGCAAGTAGTATCAGTTACCTGAGTAATCCCATAGTCAATCAGTGCACTATTTTATGACACCCTAATCTAAAAGACAGATGAAGTATATATATGTACTGAATGATGATGAGGATATGTGTATTATGATTCGTGATGATTGATGATGTGTAAACTCTATGAGTATAATTATAGTGATGATGAAAAATGATTGTGATGATTTGCGAAGGAATACACTCTATGAGTGTTTTATAACGATGATGAGGAGCACTCTAGGTGAGTTTTGGTGAGTTGCACATGTGTTTCATAGAGTCTCATGGCATGTGCATTATTTTGCGATGTTTAGGCTTCGGCCACTTTTGCGATGTTTAGGCTTCGGCCACTTTTGCGATGTTTAGGCTTCGGCCACTTTTGCGATGTTTAGGCTTCGGCCACTTTGCGATGATATGGTACCATCATGCATATGCCCTGGTGGGGGTTGCATCTTCATGCATAATCATGACTGTGTACTGTTGTTGTCTGTGATTGGAGCTGGTGTTGCGTGATTGCGATGTAGTGATGATGTTAATATGGTGTGATTGCCTGTGCCTATTTCCTCTAATTATATATATTCGATTATGTTTATCTGAAATTCTCACCCCTTCTGCTTGGAATGTTGCTCTATCGTGGCAACGCTGCAGGTGATCGCGAATGAAGGAACTACTGCCTTCCTTGTTTAGCCGTTGGGAAGTCTTAGAGTCGCTCTCTGATACCGTAACACCTAGGGGGCGTACTTGGAGTTATTAGTAGTTGAATAATTATCTTATGACCATGTTTATGTCATGATACGAGTTTGAGAGACATAGTGAATTGTTGTTTAATTCTGCTGCGACCTCCTTATTTTGAAGTTTGAAATTATGTTGATTGAGTATTTAGCACGAATTATAATGGTGCGAAAGTTGAGTTTTAACAATTGATGATTATGTGGCATTCCTTTCCTACTAAATAAATATTATTTTCGAAACGAAATTACTCCGATAATGATGTGTACGTTCGGGGTAGAAAAGGGGTGTTACAAAAACAAAGTGGCCAAGGCCTTTAAGAAAGAAATGGAAGAAGTGAAAAGTAGGATTGCAATACCAGGATCTGTTTGGGAAAAATTCACACCTAATGAAATCAAACTTAGAAGCACATATCTGATAGATGCATTAGGAAATTGGCATTTGTTCATAGCAACTTCAGTCTTACCTACATCACACACATATGCAATGACCAAAGAGAGATTGATCTTGCTAGATACAATTCTCTTCGAGGGGAATGTTGACATAGGTAGATTGATTGCTAGGGAAATTCTTGCATGCACAACCAAATCAAAGGGAGATTTGAATGTTGACATAGCCTCCCATGAACAAAGAAAATTCCCACCTGGAGATTTGAATGCTAAAATGAAAGTGAGATTGAGAAATGTAAGAGGCCCTGCACCTGCAATGCAAGAGCATCACATGCAGAAGCAACTTGCAGTCTGGAAATTTTTGAATGATCAACATGATTGGCTACAACTTGTATTTGACAAGATGTTTGATATTGTGGGCCAAGTTAATGCCCCTGAATTTCCAAGTTGGGTGCTCAAGACTGAAGGAGAAGAAGAGGAAGAGAAACAAGCTGAGGAAGAAGAGAAAGAAGAGGAAAAGGAGAAAGAACCTAGTACCAAGAAAAAGGTGACTAGGAAACAAGCAAAAGGAAAGAAGAAGGTAGTGATGGAACCTAAAATTGAAGAGTTGTATGACTCGAATCATCGAGGATGAGGAATTAGAGAAAGAAATGGATAAAGAAGTGGAAGAAAATGAGGAAGAAAGTGATGATGAATTTGATGAAGAAGAAGAGGAACATGCTAGAGGTGTGATTCTAGAAGAGATAGCTAGACAGAAATATGCCAAACAAACACCACAAGCCCAACAAGAAACCACTCATACTTCACCTATCACATCACCAATTATCTCACCAAACCAAGAATCATCTTCCCACCCAAAATCACCATTACCCTCCTGTTAGCTTTGTATTTTCAACAGGCTAAATAAATCTGATCAATAAAGTTGACTTAGGTATTTTGAAAGGAAGATTGATGGCCTTCGACGCTCAAAGATAGTTTTCGACCATCACAGGACTTGGCGAAGAGCGAAGACATGAGGGCTACGATTCGACCAAATCCTCTTCAGAGTTAGTAGGCTGACTACCCTCAGTAGTAGTTGTGGCGATCAAAACTTGCGCTTGTCGAAGCCCTTTCATTCATCAAGAGCATAAAAGCTTCAAAAGAGTTTTTGCTCTTAAAACTTGGTAAACGTGGTGGAAGTTACAAAGATGATGGGAGAGATGGAGTGTGGCAGTTACCAATGGTTAAAAACGACAACGCACTCAAGTACTGGTATGCAGAAAAGTAAGTGTCTTGTAAAAGTTAAAAAAAATGATGACGTTATATTATTTGATAGAGAATTGTCGAAGAGAAGTCAAAAAACATCATTTTCTACCTTTGCTCACGCCTCAGTCGAAAACTACATTTTTGGAGGGCAATTTGTTAGCCTGTATTTTCAACAGGCTAAATAAATGCAGTCAATAAGGTTGACTTAGGTATTTTGAAGAGAAGATTGATGGCCTTCGACGCTCAAAGATAGTTTTCGACCATCACGGGGACTTGGCGAAGAGCGAAGACATGAGGGCTACGATTCGACGAAGAACCAAAAGTTAGAAGTGATTTCGCGCAAGGGAGACACCGTCGAACTGTGTTTTGAAGATGCGGTCGAAGGGCGTGATTTTCACGTTGTCGAAGCACTGGGCAGTTTATCTGATCAGTTATTGTTTTTAAATTCAAATTGTTCAGTTACTTTGTTTCCCTCCCTGTATATATACTAGTTTTCCATATGGAAAACGGGTCACAATCCCAACATACAATTTCTTACGCTCAAACTTCGGTATTATATAGAAAATCGAGCACAAGAAGCAAATGTATGGATCTGTGCACCAACTCTTTATATTTCCTTGCAATTTAAGTTCTTTTCTTTGAATTTCCAATTGCCTTTTATTTTATTTCCCTTTTACGAATTCCTTGGCGTTCAAGGCAATTCTTTGTTTCTTTTGTTTCATTTTGTTTGGTTACGCGAAGAACACCAATTTCCTACTACTAATCATATAAGATCTTAAGCACAATATGTCCTGCGATTCACTGGTTGATCTCGCAAGTAATTAATTCGGACCAGATTTGTTTACCAAATTTCACAGTAAACAAATTGCACGACACTGGTGGGACCGATTGTGCTAAATCTTTTCATATCTGAATAATTCTTGGGTCAGTTTATGCATTTGAGAAGTGGAAAAACAATTTCTACAATGACACGTTCAGGTTCAAACAATGCCTCAACATCAAATGCACAAAATCCACAGAATTCTCAAGAACAAGCGTCACAAGGTGATGCTAACGCTGCAACCGTCGTAGGAGTAACTGCTCCTATGCCTGTTTTGACACTAGTCGGAGTAACCACTCCTGTGTCTGTGTCAAGTGTTGCAGCAATATCACAACCGTTAGTAATGGGTTCATCAACGAACCCCGTAATGGTAAATCCAATGGTCGGAAGTTCATTCGACACACGGTTTCAAAATCTTTCACAGTTTAGAGGTTATCCATATGGTATGCCAACGGCTATGATGGCAGGCCTTTAAACAAACATGTCAACATACGCAGATACGATGGGAACCACTTTCTCCCCAATACATGGTTCTCCAGAGAGTGTTTTTGGTCAAAATGCTCAACCTCCTTTAACTACATCATCATTGTTGGCACTTAGACAACAGATGGATGATAGTAATCATGACATGGTTAACATGTTAACTCAACAGATATGCACTGTGTTTAACCCGTTGATTCAGAACACAAACAAGAGTTACCAAATGTTGGCTAACCAAATGGGTAGAATTGCAGACTTCTTTGGTGCTCCACCAGTGCAAAACCAACTTGTGCCACAAATTCAACTGAATAGGCATGGTGAAGTTCCTGTAAACCAGGCACAGCCAATGGCTATTGAACAACTCGTGGCAAGGGAAGCCGAAGCGATCCCTGAAGTAGTCTTGGTTAATAGGGGTCAAAATGCTGACGAAGTAGTTAGACAAGTGCAACAAAAAAATTTTGGTCTTCAGAATAACTTGACCAACCTTGTTGAAACGATTCTAGCACAGAATGGCGTGAACTTAGGCATGCATAGGCCTAATTTTATTTCACCTTTGTCAGAAAATGTGCTACAAACTGAACTGCCTAGAGGATGGAAAATCCCAAAGTTCACAAAATTTGCTGGAGAAACTAGCAAATCAAGCGTCGAACACGCGTTGCCGCTTATCTAACCGAGGTAGGGGATTTGGCTCATAATGAGAATTTAAGACTTAAGTGTTTTCCAAATTCTCTAACAAAGAATGCTTTCACGTGGTTTACTACGCTTTCCCCTCATTCCATATTTAACTGCGGGCAGTTAGAAAAAGCATTCCATGAACAGTTTTATATGGGCCAGTAAAAAATTAGCCTTAAAGAATTGGTCAGCGTTCGACGCAAAGTGGCTGAGTCTATTGATGATTATCTCAATAGGTTTAGACTTCTCAAGGCGAGGTGCTTTACTCAAGTGCCTGAATATGAGTTAGTTGAAATGGCTGCGGGTGGATTAGATTACTCTATAAGAAAGAAGTTAGATACTTCCCACCTGAGAGACATGACACAACTTGCTGATAGAGTTCGACATGTTGAAAGTTTAAAAGCTGAAAAAACTAGAACTAACAAGTTCAATAAGAAAGAAAAGGTCGCTTATGTTGAACAACATGATAGTGACCAAGAGTTCGACATTTCTTATGGAGAAGTCGAAGAGGAGGTTAACGTCGCTGAATTAAAACCTGGACCTCCTTATGCTTGTAAAGTGTTAAAGCCTTCGGATGGGAAAAATCCTGTTGAACCAAAAAATGATAGATTTGTTGCAAAAACTTACTCTTTCGATGTTTCAAAATGTGATCAAATATTTGATCTATTAGTTGCTGATGGTCAGTTAATAGTCCCTAAGGGCCTAAAGATACCACCATTAGAACAACAAAAGAAAAGAGGTTATTGCAAATATCATAATTATTTAGGCCATAACACTTCTCAATGTGTTCTTTTCAGGGATCTAGTTCAGAAAGCACTGAACGATGGAAGGCTGAAGTTTGGAGATAAATCAAAGCCTCCAATGAAGATAGACACTGATCCTCTTCCATCGGCGGAGGCCTTTTATGCTGAACCTTTTGAGATTCATATGGTCGAAGCTGTGGGGGTTGCCACTACGAGCAATGATGTTAAAGTAGCTCTTGACTTTCCAAAAGGCGATGTCGAAGTGGTCACTAAAGACAAATACAATGAAAAAATGCAAGTGGTTTACCCTGTAATGAGGAGGAACTCATTGATTTCCTTAACCGTTGCAAGATCAACAATCTTGAAGTCATGCTATGCCCAAGGTGTAGTTACGTGTTTGATAAGGAAGTCGCTAAGAGTTTGGAAGGTTTTGACCCTCGGTTGAAAAGAAAAGGAAAATCGATTCGACAAGAGGCCTAAGTTCAACTTCAACAAAAGAGGAATTCCTTACAAAGTGGTGCCTTCGACAAAGCAGCCACAGAAATTTCAAATTAAGAGTTATGTACCACCAAGCACTGCCCCAGTTGGGAAGTGGGTTCATCCAAGGTCTTCTGTGGAGAAGTGGGTATCTACAGGAAAAAGAAATGTGGGTTACGTCTCTACAAAGGAAAGAGGAAGTTCAAGTGGAGCTAGTCAGAACAAGGCTGCAGGGCCAACGAAGTATGCATACAACAACAACTACAAAGGCAAGAATCCCATGACTAGAACACAATGGCGCAGGTATCAACGCCAAAAGAAAACTACTGAGACAACAAAGGTAAATCCTGCATATAGCAAAAAGGGTAAGCAAATAGAATCCAAGGTTGAAGTGCAAAGGAAACCAGCAACAGAAAGGATCTTTCCTCCATTGTCAGTTGTCAAAGAAGGTTTGAGTATTGAGAAAGCTCATAATGACAAAGAGGGTTTCGATTTAGATGAAGACGTAGGGTCCGGTTTTTTTGATTCTGAACCAGACTTTAATGTCCTATGTAGTGTGGTCTCAATACTCCCTATTGAGTTTGATATGGTATCTGATGTGAATGAGGTCGAAGGAGAGTTCGATGAAGATATGACGAATGATGTTTGAGAGACCAGATGGTGGAATGATGTACCATCTTAAACCTTTGTTTATCCAAGCGAATCAACAATGTGGGCGTCAACAAAGTGCTCGTTGATGGTGGGGCTGCTGTAAACCTGATGCCTCAGTGTATGCTACCAAAAATTGGTAAATCAGAAACTGATTTGAGGCCTCACAACATAGTGTTGACTAACTCTGAAGGAAAATCAGGGTACTCTCTTGGAGCGCTTGAGGTAGAGCTTGTGGTTGGTAGTGTCAATAGGCTCACTTTGTTTATGGTGATTTCAACCAAAGCAAATTTCAACTTGCTGCTCGGAAGAGAATGGATCCATGGTGTGGGCGCAGTGCCTTCAACATTGCACCAGAGAATTGCCATATGGAGAGAAGATGGACTTGTAGAAAATGTAGAAGGAGATCAGAGTTATTTCCTAACAGAGGTTGATCACATTTCCAAGAAGACATTCGACAAGCAATTGGCTACTATTGCACCATGTACACCATCCACGTGTGCTTATATGCCACAAGGTGATGTCTATGAATCACTTGACCTGCACCCCCAACATGATTTCATTTGGGAGAGAGAGGTAGTTGGTGAGTCAAGCTGCCCAAAGGGTTATGTCAAACCCACAGGGTGGGATGGTCCATAAATTGTTTTATGATGACTACACCCAGTGCATGGGAGCGAATTACGGCTTACATAGCTGAGAGCAAGAAGAACATGGCTTTAGAGGCCAAGGTAAAACAGAATGTGGTCAAAGAAACTACATCAAATCAGCCAGTTGAGAACAGGATAGAGGATAAAAGATTGGATTGTATTTACGATGATGAACCCTTAAGCTTTGAAAAAGATCCAATGTTTTCAACAGAGAAAATGAAGGCACAAGATCCCATGGAAGAGATCGACTTGGGAGATGGCACCATAAAAAGGCCAACTTTCATCAGTTCCAAGATTGAAAAAGATTTCAGAAGGAAAATCATAGAGCTTTTGAGAGAATACAAGGACTGCTTTGCTTGGGATTATCATGAGATGCCAGGTTTAAGTCGTGAAGTGGTATTGTAACACCCCCTTCTATCTAGTCTATTATTTTAATAAATTCGAAAATCAGAGTCTACGAAAAACCTTTAGTGCGACCACGTGAGGGTGCCACATTCAAACAACCACATTAAACTCCAAATAATAATTATAATAACTCCAAAAAGGTGATACATAGCACCATAAATCCGTACGAGGATAGAGATCGTACCAGCGGAAATAACAACCGAAATACAGAAATACAGTTATCCAAATAAACGATAAATCATAACATAACGACAAAATCTAGCTATCCCTCCCCGGTGCTACGTATCAGAGCTGACTCGACAAATACTAGCAGAAGGTGCTCACGTCACCTTCAGTCACTGTCACCTGCAGCGTTGCCACATAAGAGCAACATTCCAAGCAGAAAGGGTGAATCTCATTTCATAGACAATAGTAAATAAAACAAACAACACAATAAGACAAGCATTAGCACACCAAGCAGTACAATCCAAACACTTTCACCGCTTAATTATACACACCTGGACAACCACCGTAAATGTATGCAAGTGCATGATATGCAGCCAACGCCGAGGGCATATGCATGTGGATCCATCACCAAAAGGCCCGGGGCATTCACCAATCACAAAAAGGCCGAAGGCATTCACCATTCACCAAAAGGCTCAAAGGCATTCACCAAAATATTTTATGAGGCCGAGGCCTATTCACCAAAAATGCATATGATTATGCGACACCATGACTATGCACCATCACACCAAAACACCAAATTATGCATTAGAATGCTCACCATTAGTTTATTTACTCACCAATCATCAAGAGAGGTCATAGACCCTCAATCACCCAAAATATACTCACCATCAGCATGCATCACCACACCAAACAATCACCAAGAATCATACATAGAATAATCACCTTTAATTTTATTTACTCACACACCTCGGCACACCTCACACACCTCGGACACACCCTCACACACCTCGGCACCCACTCAAACAACTCGGCACCCACTCAAACACCTCGGCACGCACACTCACGTACCTCGGCTCCCACTCACCCACCTCGGCACACACAAAACACACCTCGGTACACTCTCACACACCTCGGCACATCACCCCATTCACCTCGGCACCTCGCCTCGCCTCACTCACCTAGGTCACCTCACCTCATTCCCCTCGGCACTTCACCTCATTCACCTCGGCTCCTCACCTCACTTCACTCACCTATGTCACCTCACCTCATTCACCTCGGCACCCCACCTCATTCACCTCGGCACACTCACTTGTACCCCTCGCACACCTCGCACCCACAACTCACACACCTCGGCACACAACTCACACACCTCGGCACACTCACTTGTACCCCTCGCACACACCCTCGTACACCTCGCACCCACTCACACACCGAACACACGCACAAGGGCGCGCCACAACCGGCAACGCCCAACGCATACACTCACGCACAGGGCACAGGCGCCTTGCGCCCAGCCCGTGCCACTCTCCCACACCCCACGCAACCACTTGGCGCGCACACTCTAGTGCAGCGCCGACAACGCACGCACGCACCACCCATACCAACCGAGAACAACAACATGGATACACAACAACCTTAATTTATTAGCAATCATCCATACACTCAACACCCAAGCAAGAACACCATTCATACACACAAGTAATGTTGCCAAAAATTCACTCACGCCTAGTACCAAACACCTAACCTTCATTCTCAATCCTCCCTATTGTTTTCATTCAAAGTAATACAATTAACATGCCAACACCACTCAAAATAACCTCATCACTCCAATTATCACATGAGGACTCAATTCAATTATATATTCATTACATTCATCACCAAATCAATCAAATTAACATATAAGAATTCAATCAAACATTTCCTAACACTCAATCCTATGGTTCCAAGGTTTATAAACTATTGGCTATGGAAAGAGAATCCCCTTACCTTTGGTAATTGAAGAGAACAACAAAGCTCCTAGCAATTTCTCCAAGTCACCAACGATCCAAGCTTCCTCCTTCCTTGAGCTTCTCACGATCGCTCTTCTCTCCACCTCGCAACACAATATAATCCCACTAACCCTAGCTTAAGTTATTGGGCTCTTGTGTCTTGGGGCCCTTTTACCACCCACTTAGTTACTTACGCTACTCCCTAGCATAATAAGATACATATTAATTCAATATGATTAAACCCACGGGATGCCTAAATAATTTAATTAAATAATTAATTAAGTTATCTGGGGCGTTACACCAACAATGACAGTCCAAAAGTCATACACAAAATATTAAATATGCTAAATCATAGTGCAACAGAGCCAACTACTTCTTCAGACAAGTATAATATATTAAAATATACAAAATATATTAGACTTGATAAAGTTTATATCATATCATATAGAGTCTACTTTGTAGGTCATGTTTAATAAAAATACCTTTTGTAAAATATTAATTTATTATTAGAATTACTATGAAACATAGTGGAGTATGATATCACATAAGCATACCAATTGTTTTGGAGCCATAAGCTAACAGTGTAATGCTAAAGAATTGTAGTCTCACCTAGGGATTGGAAGATGCTGACGTACACATGAATTGGAAAAGCCTTTCCTAATTAAATTTGTGTTCAAGAGTTATCCTTGTCTCCCAGCACTTGTTTACGAATAATAAACCTCAGACCCTTTGGAGAATATGCCATGGCTATCACCTCTAGAAACCCACGATTTTTGCGAGATCGTTATGGAAACGACATGGTGTGACTATAACAATTACGGCTCTTTGATAACGTTAGAGGCGGCTACATAGAAATGATAACAAGCTTTTGGACCACTGAGAGGAATTCAGGTTCACAAGTGAGATGAAAAATCTTGAAAGTGAGTGTGTGATAATAGTAGTTGCGGTGCTACTAACTCTTGGATGGAGAGAAACTGAAATTAGAAATTTAGGTTTTCTTGAGTGGCAGCAGCGTAGAGAAGAATGAGAAGGAGAGAGTTGGATCGGGTCGGGTCCTTTCAGAGTCAGTTGGGCTTGGGCTGTGCGCTAAAGAGGAGTTGGTCACAAGGGTGCGCCTAGCAAGGGAACTGGAGGTGTATGCGTGTAAAATAACCCAAAATACATTTTAAATTATTTTCAAATTCCAATTTCACAAAAACTATTATTTTAACACTTCACTAGTCTAAAATAATTAATTTTTATAAATAAGATCTAAATAATTCATAAATAATTCATAAAACAAACACATTTAAAAGAACCACAATGTACAAAAATCGGGGTGTTACAATAACTAAGGCTACCAATTCGACCAGAAAAGAAACCAATCAAGCTGACACCAAGAAGATTTGCACCTCAGTTCTTGTCAAATATTAAAGAAGAAATCGAAAGACTCCTCAAAAGCAAGTTCATAAGAATAGCAAGGTATGTTGATTGGCTAGCAAATATTGTTCTTGTTATTAAGAAAAATGGGACTCTTAGAGTCCAGTATAGATTTTAGAGACCTAAATAATGCTACACCAAAAGATGAATATCCTATGCCAAATGGCGAAAATGTTGATCGATTGAATAGGATTTGAATATTTGAGTATGCTAGACGGATATTCGTGGATATAATCAAATCTATATTGCTTTGAAGGATGTTTCAAAGACAACATTTAGATGTCCTAGGGCATTGGGGTTTATGAATGGGTAGTAATGCCATTCGGGCTAAAAATCTTTGGGCAACATACCAACGAGCAATGAATTCTATGTTTCATGATTTCATAGAAAAGTTTATGCAGATATACATAGATGATATTGTTGTTAAATCGTCAACAGAAAGTGGTCATTTAGACCATCTTCGACAATCATTCGAAAGAATGAGAAAATATGGATTGAAAATGAATCCATTCAAATGTGCCTTTTGTGTTCGTGCAGGTGATTTCCTCGGTTTTGTTGTGCACAAAAAAGGCATTGAAATCCATGAAAACAAGACAAAGGCTATCTAGGAAACAAAGGCTCCCACAACAAAAAAGGAATTGCAATCTCTGTTGGGAAAAATCAACTTCTTAAGAAGGTTTATATCAAACCTCAGTGGAAAAACGCAAGTTTTCTCACAGTTACTCCGCTTGAAGAAAGAAGAAGATTTCAAATGGGAACCAGAACTTCAAAAAGCCTTTGATGAAATCAAGTCATACTTGACAAAGCCACCTATGTTGCTTCCTCCTATTAGAAACAAAGCTATGAAATTGTACATAGCAACATCAGAAAAAACAATAGGAAGTATGTTAGCACAAGAGGATGTAAACGGTGTCGAAAGAGCCGTATTGAATGATGCAGAAACAAGATATAATCCAATAGAAAAACTTTGTCTATGTTTGTATTTCTCTTGTACATAACTGAAGCAATATATTAAGCCTGGTGATGTGTATGTTTATTCGCATTATGATATAATCAAACACATGCTGTCTAAACCCGTACTTCATAGTCGAGTGGGGAAATGGGCTTTAGCACTATCAAAATATTCCTTAACATATCAGCCCTTAAGTGCTGTAAAAGGACAAGTCGTGGCTAATTTCATAGTAGAACATGTGCTGGTCGAAGAACCAATATGTTCAATAGAGACTAAAACTTGGAAGTTGTATTTTGATGGCTCGAGCCACAAAAATGGTACAGGAATTGGGATCTTGATAATATCTCCAACCAAAATACCAACAAAGTTTAAATACAAAATCCAAACAAATTGCTCCAATAATGAGGCAGAATATGAAGCCTTAATAACAGGATTGGAACTGTTATTGGAATTGGGGGCAACATCTGTCGAGATAAAAGGCGACTCAGAACTAGTCATTAAGCAACTCACAAAAGAGTATAAATGCATTAAAGAGAATTTGGTAAACTACTTTGTTGTTGCCAACACATTGCTTAAACGGTTCACACATGTGCAAATAGAACATGTGCCTCGAGTTGAAAATCAAGAAGCAAATGAGTTAGCTTAAATAGCTTTAGGATACAGAGTTTCAAAAGAAAAACTTCAAGAATTCATTGAAATAAAAGAGAAACTCTTTTCGGCAGATGATTCGCAAACAGAGTTGCCATTGCAAAAACTTGGGGGGGCAGAAGATAAGCTAGAAGTATTTTTTCCTCCAATTGACGATGAAATTCGAGATTTTCAAGTTTTTGTCATTGACAACATGCCAAATGACGATTGGCGAAGGCCAATTGTAGAATACTTAGAAAATCCAACAGGGGTAACTTCTCGGAAAACTAAGTATAGAGCTTTAAGCTATATGATTGCTGGGAATGAATTGTACAAGAAAACTACTGAAGGCGTTTTACTTAAATGTCTAAGTGAAAACGGCTTCTATGTGGCGATATCCGGTACTCACGGTGGTGCTCATGGATCACATCAAGCGAGCCATAAAATGAAATGGCTCTTGTTTCGACAAGGTGTATATAGATTTCGCCAAAAGGTGTCAAGAATGTCAAAGACACGCAGGAATTCAACATGTACAAGCAAACGAGTTGCATTCAATAATAAAACCTTGGCCATTAGGGGTTGGGCCTTAAACATAATTTGTGAGATAAGACCAACTTTGTCAAAAGGTCATCGTTTCATTTTAGTGGGTATTGATTATTTCACTAAATGGGTCGGCCCATCCCTTTAATTAATGTGGATCAAGAGGCAGTCGTGAACTTTATTCAAAAATATATTTTGTATATATTTGGAGTTCCGGAAACCATTACAACAGATCAATGCACAGTTTTTACTGGTCGAAAAATGGTGGATTTTGCCTCTGAAAAAGGTTTTAAGTTGTTAACTTCGACACCTTATTATGAACAAGCTAATGGTCAAGTAGAAGCTGCCAATAAGATTGTCATTAATTTGATTAAAAAGCATGTTGGGCAGAAGCCAAGGAATTGGCATAATACTCTTGATCAAGTGTTATGGGCTTGCAGAACTTCTCCTAGAGAATCCATTAACACTACCCCTTTTCGACTTACGTTTGGGCACGATGCATTGTTGCCAGTCGAAATTTATTTGCAATCAACCAGAATTCAAAGACAATTTGAAATTCCACTAAATCAATATTGGGATATGATGGTTGATGAGTTAGTGGATAGAGTCCTAGGAAAATGGTCTCCAAATTGGGAAGGACCATTTAAGGTAATACAAATCTTTTCGAATGGAGCACATGAGATCGAAGAGATAAGCGCAGACAATAGAGTTATGCGTATAAATGGCAAGTATTTAAAGAGATACAAGCCAATATTACAAGAGATAAAAATAGCGCGAGAATAAACAATTGTGTGAAGTCGAAATATGGCATTGACGCCAAAGTACATGGTTAAAGACCAAATTGTTCGAAAGATATAAAGACATTGAGACAAAGAAGGTTAAGATTACAAATTGTGGGCCAGTCTAGCTAAAATGTTTTGAGAGTATTCTAGCTTTCTGTTCATAAAAGCCTCTTCTTTAGCTAATTTGGTTGCTTCATCTTCTTGACATGATGCTGATGAAGCAAATGCAAGACCTGAATCAGCTTCTTTAGTCATTCGTTTGTCCATATCAGAAATGTCTCGTTGAACTAAAGCTTTCTCTTGTTGTAGTACATTAATTTGCCTTTGAAGCTCTGCAATGGCAGCGTCGATCCCTGCTATTTGTGCTGCAGTTTGGTTCACAAGAACATCCCTTTGAACTTGCAACTCATTCAATTTGCCACGAGATGTCTCAACAGATGTCCATGACTCATGACTGAAGTTCTGCGCACGTTATTTTTGAACGATAATTCTTTTCTTGGCCTGAATGTCTCTGGTTAAAGATTCCAGGAAAGGCAGAAATTCAAGGATGAAGCTCATGACAGAGGTACTAGCAGTAGGGGTGTCAAGCTTCTTAAGCAGGTCCTTGATTTGGAAAGCTATAGTTTCGTTCTCTTCAATGGTTTGAATAAGGTTAGGTTGAAGAAGTATGCTCCTAAGCTCTTTCACCAAATCCTCTTCAGAGTTAGTAGGCTGACTACCCTCAGTAGTAGTTGTGGCAGTCCGCTTGCCGCTTGTCGAAGCCCTTTCATTCATCAAGAGCATAAAAGCTTCAAAAGAGTTTTTGCTCTTAAAACTTGGTAAACGTGGTGGAAGTTACAAAGATGATGGGAAAGATGGAGTGTGGCAGTTACCAATGGTAAAGCACGATCATCAAAAATGACAGCGCACTCAAGTACTGGTACACAGAAAAGTAAGTGTCTTTTCAAAGTTAAAAAAAAATGATGACGTTATATTATTTGATAGAGAATTGTCGAAGAGAAGTCAAAAAACATCATTTTCTACCTTTGCTCACGCCTCAGTCGAAAACTACATTTTTGTGGGGCAATTTGTTAGCCTGTATTTTCAACAGGCTAAATAAATGCAGTCAATAAGGTTGACTTAGGTATTTTGAAGAGAAGATTGATGGCCTTCGACGCTCAAAGATAGTTTTCGACCATCACAGGGACTTGGCGAAGAGCGAAGACATGAGGGCTACGATTCGACGAAGAACCAAAAGTTAGAAGTGATTTCGCGTAAGGGAGACACCGTCGAACTGTGTTTTGAAGATGCGGTCGAAGGGCGTGATTTTCACGTTGTCGAAGCACTGAGAAGTTTATCTGATCAGTTATTGTTTTTAAATTCAAATTGTTCAGTTACTTTGTTTCCCTCCCTGTATATATACTAGTTTTCCATATGGAAAACGGGTCACAATCCCAACATACAATTTCTTACGCTCAAACTTCCAAATACTAGAGAAAATCGAGCACAAGAAGCGAATGTATGGATCTGCACCAACTCTTTATATTTCCTTGCAATTTAAGTTCTTTTCTTTGAATTTCCAATTGCCTTTTATTTTATTTCCATTTTACGAATTCCTTGGCGTTCAAGGCAATTCTTTGTTTCTTTTGTTTCCTTTTGTTTGGTTACGCGAAGAACACCAATTTCCTACTACTAATCGTATAAGATCTTAAGCACAATATGTCCTGAGATTCACTGGTTGATCTCGCAAGTAATTCATTCAGACCAGCGGTTGTTTACCAAATTTCACCGTAAACACCTCCCTAAATGATCCACCTGTCCAGTCACCACCACAAACAACCCCTCCACCACCCTCTCCAACAAATGAACTCGAGAAAACACACCTCACACGTAACAAACCATCTCTCGAACCAACCCTTGTTATGCGAGAAACACAAACGTAACAACAAGTACGTTCGGACCCAAGTAACATTAATGCTAATGTTATTTCTTCTCTTGAGAAAGAGTTTGTGCAGGAAAGAGAAGAATAAGGACTCGACAAAGACAAAGGAGAAGAAGAATCATCTGCAAAGGAGCCTGTAGCTCAATGCGAGTGATGCGAGTGATGCTCCCGCATCACATGTTCTTTGCATCACAAAGAGCAACAACAACACAGCATGATGAGGCAACAATCAAGCTTGTTCTGGAACAAATGGCTCAACACTGCTACCCTTTAAGTTTGGGGGGATTTATCTAATATGTTGTGTGTTTAATTAAATATGTTTGTTTTATCTAGTAAATATATGTGTTTTAAAGTTTGTGAAAAGAAGGTGAAAAGAACTGAGTTTTATCTAGTAAATATATCTAGTAAATATATGTTTGATTCAAAATTATTTTACTTCAACACTTCAAAACTGAGTTTGTGAAAAGAACCTTGTCATTTAAAGATCAATCTGATGCAAGGGGAATTTTTGGTAAGCTTAGGTCAAAACAAAGTTTTACTAAAATGATAGAAGAGCTTAAAGAATTAAGTTTGGGGGTGTTTTATGAAAACAAAGGCTGAATTTGAAAAAGTATAAAGAGTAAACAATGCACAAAAAGAATACAAAAATGTGGAAAAAAGATCAAAGATCAAAGCCATAGTGTCCTGAATCATTTGAAACTATACCTGTGCCTAAGTACATGAATGCATATTGTGGTCAAAGACCTATGCCATGCAGGAATAAATGTATATGGAGGATAGTTCGAAAACTGAACCTGTGCCAAAGTGCAAAGAAAAAAATATATGCATCTGGAGGTCAAAGACTTGTGCCAAAGTGTAATTGCATCTGGAGGTCAGTGAGGAAGGCAATATGAGCTATCAAAATAAAAAGCATATATCAGTGCAGAAGCATCAATGCAACTGCACTGAAGAAAAGCAAAAATGCAGAAAAAATCAATGCACAAATCACTTCAAAGAAGTAATGCATCTGCACAAAAAGATCCACACAAAAAAATAGAAAAGTGCATTGGCTCAAAAGCTTTTGAAAGAAATTAAACCAAGCCCTTTGTTGTACTTAAAACTCCCCAGCACTTGAGAAAATTTTCTTAGTCTAAATTCTTTCTTTTGAAAAATATTTTGGTGTGACCAAAGATAAACCAATCCTTTCAAAGGCTAGGAGGAAGTTTTTCACTTAGTCTTGGAACCAATCTCAACTCAGTGGGTTCACACACACACAAAAGAGTTTGAATAGCTTTGGTAGTTTTGAAGAAATAAAGGCATAAGAAATATTGCTGAGAAATGAAGCTCATAGGGAACTCCTCATGAAAATCCAAAATATCCAACTGATCTATCTTCTAGAAATATAGTTTTAAATAGTTTGTCTTTGTCATTACTTGAGGACAAACAATGGTTTAAGTTTGGGGGTGTGATAACTCTATTTTATATAGAGTATTTCATATGTTTAAAAGTAGTAAATTGCTCTATTTCAAGTAAAGATAATGAGTTTATATAGTATTTTGTGTGATATATGATAACTTGAGTGATTGACATGGTTATAGTTGTTAATAGGCCATTTTGGATATATTGTGGTATGTTTGATGTTTTTGCTTAGTGCAGTCTACAGATCCTGCATCAATGCTCCTGCATTGATCCTGCACTGAATCTGCACTACTTGGTGAGTGAGCAGCTAGCTACTTGTGCATCCACTTGCATTGCTGACCTCATGCTTGGTCCCCTAAACCAGAACCACTTTATTTAGTAGGCGCCTACCATTCACACATAGCCATAGGGATAGCTTTGAAGAGTCATCAACATAGGGACACATCTTCATACATCATTGGACCTCCCTATATACTTGGTAAAAGATCTCAACTTGGGGATCTGTAACACTCCAAAATAATTTAATTAATTATTTTAATTAAATTATTCTAATGTCAAGTGATCTAAAATATATTAAATAAATTATACATGTTTTGTTGTAGTAGGAGGTGGTGGAAGTAATGTTGAGGGGGTGTAGAAATAGGCCCATTTAACATGAGCCCAATCCACACACTTAGGTTAAGTGGATTTTATAAACAAAAAGAACAAAAGAAAGAGAGAACCCGAGAGTGAGGGAGAACGCGACGGAAGAAAGGGAGAAAGGAACGGAACACACGATCGAGAGAGAGAAGAGAAACGGAGGTCGCGACTGAAGGAGGAGGGTTTTCGGTTGCTAAATTCGGTGGTGGTTCAAGAGGAAGCTTCACCTTCAACTAGTTTCAAAGGTAAGGGGAGTTAAATTTCATAAGGGTTTCCATGATGAGTTTTATGTGGGGAATTAGGGAATATGATGCTAGTTAGGATTTTGATTAATTGTATAACTGAAATATGATGCGAATTTGTTGCTGGTCTCGTTGGTAATTGAATACCTATGGTGGAGAATTTGTTGTTGAAGTTGTGCTCACCATATGTTCGGTGTTATGTGTGAGTGAACCTTAGAATGCTTGTTACATGATTGTTGAAATGCATGTGTGACTATATTCGGTGTTTGATGGTGTGCATAGGCGATAAAAATCAAGAAAACGTGTTTTAGGTGCCATTAGGCGCCACTTAGTGTTCTTTGTTTGGCACATTAGTCTTTCTTTATTTGTCCGTTAGTCTTCTTTGTTTGGTCTTTAAATCTTCTGCTTTGTTTGGCACCTTAGTCTTCTTTGCTTGGTCTTAAATCTTTCTTTGTTTGGTCTTGAATCTTTCTTTGTTTGGTCTTAAATCTTTCTTTGTTTGGCGCCAAAGACATCTTCTTTTTTAGCGCTGAATGTGTTCATGTTGCTGTTTGTGTTGTTGTAGGGCGCCGCATAGTGCTGCCTGGTCCTGCGAGGTCTAATGTGTATTAATAACGATAAGAATGACACTGTGTCAAATATGGCTAAAATAATTGACGATGTCTTGATGTGTCTAATATGACTAAGTGATTGATGACATTCTTGTTGTTGAAGTGGTGCATACCACATGTTTGGTAATATATGTAAATGGAAACACAAGGGCATGCTAGGTAATTTTTAAGGAATCGAATTTGTTGGTTTGATGTACTTTTGGCGTTTGGATGTTGACGGTTGCTAGTTTTTGGTAAAAGAATAGAAGAATGAGGATTGGGCACTCCTAGCGCCATTGTGCTAGATTTAGCGCCATGGCGCAACAAGGTTCTTTGCCTGGCGCCATTTTTCTTTTGTTTTGGCGCCACAGGCGCAACAAAGTTCTTTGCGCCAGCGCCGAAAGTTACCGGTTGTTGTTCTTTGTTTGGCGCCATGGCGCAACCGTGTTCTTTGCTGGCGCCACTTTGAGAATGCAGCGCTCAGCAGTGCGGCAAAGAAAGATGCCGCCAGCGCCACATCGCTAGAGTTTAGGCGCCACGATGCGGCCAAGTTGCCGCTAAGCGCCATTTGTCTTGGATTTGGTGCCCCGTGCGGCCAAGATGCTTTGTAGCGCCATCGTCTTTGAGTTTTTGGCGCCGCTCGCGCAACTGAGTTCTTGCCAGTGCCTTTTGTGGTTATTTGTGACACCCGAGTTGCCCGAGTTACCGTAGGGCACCAATAGGTGTTGTTTGGTGTCACCTTATGTTGTGTTTGTGTCGTTGTGAGTTATCGTGCCTAAATGTGGATAAATGTTTGCCGTTGATGTGATTGGACTAAAACTATAAAAATTTGTTGTTGTTAATGTTAGTGAAACAATCGACCACGTTGTTGTTGTTGATGGATCGCGGTCAGAGCTATGCTCACCACGTTGTTGTTGTTGATGGATCGCGGTCTGAGCTATGCTCACCACGTTGTTGTTGTTGATGGATCGCGGTCTGCAGCTATGCTCACCACGTTCTTTGTTGTTATAGGTCGCGGTCAGAGCTCGCTCACCACGTTGATGTTGATTGGTACCACATACATTCATATCCGTGTTGTTGCTTATCGTTGTGTGGTCTAAGTGGTTGCTAATTGTGTTGTTCAAGTTATTGCTCGTTGTGTAGTCTATAAGTTGTTGCTTGTTGAAATTTTATTTATATTATTGCGCGTTGTGTTGCCCAAGTAGTTGCTTGTTGTATTGTCTCTATTGTTGTCTGCTGTGTCGCCTAAATTGCTGCTTGCTGTTGTGGATGCCGTGGTTTAATGTGGTTACTTGTTGATCACCGCTGCGATAGTCGCCTATGTATGTTGTTATGGTTGGTATTTATAGTTGCTGAGTTCTTAGCATATTACTTAACATATATTCCTTTATGTTGTTGGACTCACCCTTTCTCTGTTTTAATGTTACCCCTACGTGGGTGACATGCAGGTAGTCGCGCATGAAGGACCTTCTCTCCTTCCTATTTAGAGTCCAGTGTCGAGTCGCTCTGATACGTAGCACCCGGGGGATAGACGAACACTGTTGTTTTTGCTATTATATTTTAGACCATCGTTCTATTTGGGTTATTATTTTATATGATGTGAATTTATACTAAGTTGCTGGTTGAGATTATGCATGCGATGGATCATTATATTCCGTTGCTTTGTGATGAATTTTGAGCTGTGCTACGTACTTATTCGTTGTCTTAATGAAAGACCAAAGTTGACTATTAAATGTCATGTTAAGTGTTGTCTAAAAAGTTGATGTGTAACGCTCCGATAGCATGTTAGTTGTTTTTTTGCACTCTGATAATTAAATAAATAAAGGGGTAGAATCGGGGTGTTACAGGATCAACCTCTGAAAAGCAACTACAGCACAATCCTCTCAAGATTACTTCAACGTGAAGGAAGGAAGCATGTAACACCCTAAATGATTTAATTAAGTAATTGATTAAATTATTTAAAGTGTTGCACTTATTCTAATTAATTTAAATTATAATGTAGTATTTTATTTAATTGAAGGGAGTGGTATTGAAAATACCGGGACTGCAAATATTGGCCCAAGAGCCCAAGCCCAATGACTTAGGCTCCTGGGAGTGATGCATTTCGCATCATTGTGCAAAGGAAAGGAAAAGAAAGAAAGTTTGCGAAGAGAGAAGAGAGAAAGGAAAGGAAAACGGCGCAAAAACCCTAGAGAGAAAGAGAGTGGGATCGCACCAAGGAGAAAGGAAGGAGAAGAAGCTTTGTTGCTGAGGTTTTGTAGGTGACTTGGTGAGAAGCATTTTCTACGGTGTAATTTAAGGTAAGGGGAGTCTCACTCTATAATAGAGAGTATAATAGGTCGTATGTAGGTCATAGAGTCCTTATTAGTATTCGTTGATGATGAATTTGATGGTTGTATGTTTGTTTTGATGAGTTTGAAGGTGAAATAGAGCATGAAATCGATTTAGGGCTTAATGTTAGGGTTTATAATATGTTGATTTTGTGTTTGTGATGTATTTGATGATTTGAACGTGCAATTGGTTGTTAAAATATGAAATTGGAAGTGTTAGAATGATTATAGAATGAATTAAGGTTGTTATGGATGAATTAGTTTAAGAGAAATTGAAGGAATTGAGTTTTTGAGGTATGGGGCGCCAATTGTAACACCCCCTTATTCTAATCAATTCGGTCTACTAAATTTAAAATCAGAGTTTCAAAATTCCACTCAAAGGAGTGCTACATTTGGTGATTAAAAATGAAAACAGAATTCAATTAAGTTCAAAACAGTTCACAGCATCATACAAAGCATGCCATCATACGCATCACCACGGCAAAGGGTCTCAGCCCATTATATAAGGCACCTCGGCCATTAAACATCAAGTTATATTACATAGTAATAGTTACACAAAATAATGATAGTTTTCAGTTCAAAGACTATCTAGCAAAATATACACAAGTTCAGTATACAAAACACAAAATAGACTACTCGGCCCCAACCCAGTGTTACACGACCAGAGCAGACACGACCGACTTGAGCTAGGCACAACCATCACTCATGAGTACCTGCAAGTTGCCACGAGAGCAGGCAACAATAAGCAGCTAGGGTGAGTCTCTTAACACAAGTAATATAATGTGAAGAAAACTTAAGGTTAGAAATGGCACTAAAAGCACCTCGGTTCAGCTAACACAGCCACTCACCGATAGCTCAAAAACAATCACACAAATCATCAATCAGCTCAAACACGTTAAATCATGTAATGTATGCATGAAATGCAACCCAACCACAGGGCCTTATGCAATGAGGTACCTCCACCGTCGTTATTTAGCCCGTCGGCATCTCCGTCGTTAACTCCGTCGTTATTTGATATGGAGACCGAAGTCTTACCATATCCGAGGCCGAGACCTCCTCCGTCGTAATATGCACATGAACATGCGACTCCATGACAAATACAATCACACACAATCAATCATAACGTATGTGAATGTTTACACCGTCGTTCACCGTCGTTACTCCGTCATTCTACTCCGTCGTTACTCCGTCGCTCACACTGACGTCTACACCACTTAGACATCTTCTCAGTACTAAGGTCGACCCTACAACACCGGTAGAATCACCTTAGGACCTACAACCGACCTCTCACTTAGGGACCACAACGACACTTAGGGACCAAAATGTCACCTAAGGACCAAAATGGACTTAATCGCTCCAACACTTATGCACATTGGTGCTAAATGGCACTCACAGTGGCGTCCCACAATGTGTTAGACAACATTGGCGCCTAATCATCACCTCGGCACACTATGTGTGTCCCTCGGCTACCCACACTCAAACCCTCAACTCGGTAACGCGCTCACAGTTACGCACTACCTTACACCAAAGTCACCTAAGTCATGGGAATTCACTTCTCAGTGTTCCCTGGTTCAGCTAACCTACACTTAGGCACTTGGGCATTTCACCTCGGTGACGCTTCCTCGGCCTAATGACCTTGGTTCACTATCTCTACACCTCGGTAACCTTAAGGCGAAACACCTATACTTCGGTTTAGGCGTCCCTACCCCTCGCCAATGGTGTTTAGACACATACTCACCCTCAAACTCACCAACAGACCCTCACACTTAAATACTCTAGACGTTGACTTCCCTCAACTCGGTTTCTCTCACTCTAGCTGAAGAACACTTCAGTTTACGCGCGTAATAAAGGCGCTTGACTCCCATTTTACTCCTTTACTCTGTTTCTTAAGTTAGACTCAACATGCAAGCTCATTTCCAGCTCACCACACTCATGCACACTCGGATACTCACTCTATTGCTCCGATCCTCTCCCTAACTCTACATGCAAGCTCATTTTCAGCTCACCATGTAATGCTCTCTCTTTATACCACTCAGAACAGAGAGAGTGTTACACCCCTCTCTCTTTCCAAGCTGATCCACCGTCGTTCCTCACCACAAATCACAATAAAGAGCAAGAACACAGCAAAACATGTTAAGAACAACACATAAAACACACATGCAAGGTGATCAGCACTACTCACACCCAAAATACGATCAAACACAGAACATTACAAGTATTAAAAGACCCCCTAACCTTAATAACTTGAGAAAAATGAGAACCCTTCACTCTCCAAGTAACTACAGCAACAGCTCTCCTCTCCTTTTGAACTCTCCACGCTTACTTCTCTTCCTTCTCTCCTCGGTCTCACTTCTCTCTCTACTAAGTCTCAATTTGGTAACTTAACTGATTTTGGAAGAATAGAATGTCTCCTTCGAAGACACCTTCCATTTAACATGTCCTAAAGGACTTAAGTGGGCCTTGGCCTTATTTAGGCCGTGGGCTTCCACTACCCACACCTTCTCCTAACTTAGACTTTTTACTAAAGGGTAACACATGCTTAACACTCACTTAATATATTACTTGACTTAAAAGTAAAATGTTGCAAACCCTTAATAACTCATTAAGTTAAATAATTGAATTATGTTGGGGTGTTACAACTCTCCCCTACTTAGGAGATTACGTCCTCGGAATCTTACCTTAATCAAACAGCTCGTAATAGGCCTCCTTCATCTTGCTCTCTAGCTCCCAAGTAGCATGCTCACCAGCAGCTCCTACCCAAACTACCTTTACTAACTTGATTTATTTTCCCCTAAGAGTCTTTACTTCTCGGTCTTCAATTCTAATTGGCATTGTCTCCACAGTGAGGTCGTCTCTCACTTGCACATCATCCATTTGAATGACATGGGACGGGTCAGGAACATACTTCCTCAACTGAGATACATGAAACACATCGTGCAAATTTGACAGATTGGGTGGCAATGCAATTCGGTATGCCACCTTCCCAACTCTCTCCAAGATTTGATAAGGTCCAATGAAACGAGGTGACAGTTTCTTGGACCTCAGAGCTCGTCCAACTCCAGTCACAGGGGTGACTCTAAGGAATACATGGTCACCGGCTTGAAATTCTATGTATTTCCTTCTCTTGTCATGGTAACTCTTCTGTCTACTTTGTGACGCCCTCATCTTCTCTCTGATCATCTTAACCTTCTCGGTAGTCTCTCTAACCAACTCGGGTCCTAACACAACCCTCTCTCCTGTCTCATGCCAACACAGTGGTGTCCTACACCTACGACCATACAATGCTTCAAATGGTGCCATTCCAATACTTGAATGATGACTGTTGTTGTAAGTGAATTCTATCAATGGTAGATACGAGTCCCACGCACCTCCTTGCTCAAGCACACAAGCTCTCAATAAGTCTTCTAAAGATTGGATAGTCCTCTCGGATTGACCATCAGTCTGAGGATGGTATGCCGAGCTCAAACGCAACTTGGAACCCAACGCCTCTTGCAAGCTCTTCCAAAATTCTGAAGTAAACCTTGGATCTCTGTCTGAAACAATACTTAAAGGGATTCCATGCAACTTCACAATGACATTGATATAAATTTCTGCTAACCTCGGCACTGGGTATGTGATGTTAATAGGAATAAAGTGTGATGACTTTGTCAGCCTATCAACAATCACCCAAATGGTGTCAAACCCTCTTGTTGTCCTCGGCAACCCGGTTACAAAGTCCATGGAAATGCTGTCCCACATCCATTCAGGAATATGCAACGGTTGCATCAACCCTGCCGGCTTCTGGTGCTCCACCTTTGACTTCTGGCAAGTCAAACAAGCATAAACGAAACGAGCTACATCCTTCTTCATTAGCTCCTGGATGGATACTCAACCGACTTCTGTGACACTCCTCCAGTATTGCCTTCTTGATCTCTTCATCATCAGGTACACATATCCGTCCTCTGAACTTCAGCACACCTTGCGCATCCAACTCAAAATCTTTGTTATCAGCTCGGCCAACACTCACAAACACATCAACCAACATCACATCAGCCTTCTGTGCTTCCCTTATACTAACCATGAACTCATTGGTGATCTTCAGCATCCCCAACTTAACACTCCGAGGTGTTACTTCATATACTAGGCTCAAATCCCTAAACTGTTCAAGCAATTCTAGCTCCTTTACCATCATTGATGACATATGCAGAGATTTCCTACTCAGCGCATCAGCTACAACATTGGCCTTCCCTGGGTGATAGTTCAGACCGAAGTCATAGTCCTTCAATAACTCCAACCATCTCCTCTGCCTCATATTCAATTCCTTCTGATCAAACAAGTACTGCAAACTCTTGTGATCACTAAACACCTCGAACCTTGAACCATAAAGGTAATGTCTCCATATCTTCAATGCAAACACTACGGCAGCTAGCTCTAAATCATGAGTGGGGTAATTCTTCTCATGAGTCTTCAGTTGCCTTGAAGCATACGCCACTACTTTACCTTCTTGCATCAACACACAGCCCAAACCTAACTTGGACGCATCACAATAAATCACAAAAGGATCCTCTGGATTAGGCAACGTCGGGATCGGCGACGTTGTCAATCTCCTCTTCAACTCTTGGAAACTCTCTTCACATCGGCCATCCCATACGAAAGCCCTATCTTTACATGTCAATTGGGTTAATGGCAACGCCAATTTGGAGAAACCTTCAATGAATCTTCTGTAGTAACCGGCTAGCCCCAAGAAGCTCCTCACTTCGGTGGCCGACTTGGGTGCCTCCCACTTCAACACAGCTTCAATCTTTGAAGGGTCCACTGCAATCCCCTTGCTAGAAATCACATGACCTAGGAAACTCACTTCCCTCAACCAAAATTCACACTTGGATAGCTTCGCATACAATTTCTTCTCCTTCAGAACCTCCAGCACTATCCTTAAGTGCTCGGCATGCTCTTCTGCCGACTTGGAATAGACCAATATATCGTCTATGAACACTACCACAAACCGATCTAAGTACTCATGGAAAATACGATTCATATACTCCATGAATACCCCTGGAGCATTAGTGACACCGAATGGCATTACTAAGTACTCGTAGTGTCCATACCGAGTTCTAAAAGCCGTCTTTGGTACGTCTTCGTCCTTCACTTTGATTTGATGGTAGCCTGACCTCAAATCAATCTTTGAAAATACTTGAGCACCCACTAATTGATCCATCAAGTCGTCAATTCTTGGTAGTGGATACTTGTTCTTAATTGTAACCTTGTTCAACTGTCTGTAGTCCACGCACAACCTCATGCTCCCATCTTTCTTCTTCACTAGCAAAGACAGTGCTCCCACGGTGACACACTTGGTCTCACGAATTTCCTTTCTAGCAACTCTTCTAATCAAGTTTCTTCACTCGGACAAATTTCGGATGCAGACATCCTATAAGGTGCCATAGACACCGGTCTTGTTCCAGGAATCAATTCTATGGTGAACTCAATCTCTCTCTCAGGTGGAACATCAGGTATTTCTTCAGGAAACACCTCGGCAAACTCTCTAACCACTGGCAGGTCTTCAATCTTAACTTGATTCTCTACTGTTAATGACGCCCATAAAGCAAACAGAGTAACCCCTTCTCCTAACAACTTGCGCACTTGCCTAGCAGGAAGTAAAGCAGACTCCTTCACCTCGGCAGCAGGAAAACTAACCGATCTCTCAGCGCAATTGATATGAACATGGTTGTCAACCAACCAGTCCATACCAAGGATGACGTCCATTCCCTCTAGTGGTAAACAAATTAAATTAACAGAGAAGTCCCTGCCGAATACAGTCAGTGGGCACTTCGAACATACCAGAGAGGTAATCACTGAACCCATGGCCGGAGTATCAATGACCATCTCCCTTCCCAATGAAGACAACACTAAACTCAGTCTATTAGCACACATGGCAGAAATGAATGAATGAGTTGCACCAGTATCTATAATTGCAACTAGGGGAACACCGTTGATATAACACGTACCTTTGATTTCATTCACCACCTCGGACCCAAATGCGCAAACCCCTTTCCCCACGCCTTTCTCTTGCTTTGGCTTAGGACACTTAGGGCCGATGTGTCCCATCTCACCACAATTGAAGCAAACTATCTCCCTTCGCCCACACTCGCCAGATAGGTGCCCTCCTTGCCACACCTATAACACCTCTTCACCTCGACCTTGCACTCCTTTGCCTTGTGCCCGGGCAATCCACATTTGTAACAAGTCAGAATAGCAGGAGCATCTCCCCTACTAGGCTTTCCTCTCCCTGCAGAGCTCCCCTTTCCTCTACCACCAGAATGGTCATAAGGCTTCCAACGGTTCTGAGGTTGGAAGGTCTTCTTATCCTTCCCAGCTCGGCTAGTAGCCACACTATCTTCTTCATAAATTCTGCAGCTGTCCACCAACTCAGAAAACACCCTTATCCTTTGGTACCCAATTGCCTGCTTGATCTCAGGCTTCAAACCGTTCTCAAACTTGATACACTTGGAGAACTCAGCAGTAGCTCCAGTGTAATGGGGATAAAACTTCGCCAGCTCGGAAAACTTGGCAGCATACTCAGACACAGTCATGCTACCTTGCTTGAGCTCCAAGAACTCCATTTCTTTCTTTCCTTTCACGTCTTCTGGGTAGTACTTCCTCATAAACTCTCTCTTGAAAATATCCCATGTGATCCCTTCCTCAGCAGTCTCCAACCTTTGAAGAGATTCAAGCCACCAGTCGTCGGCTTCTTCAGCGAGCATATGAGTCCCAAACCTAACTTATGCTCTGATACCAACAATGTAACACCCCCTTATTCTAGTCAATTCGGTCTACTAAATTTAAAATCAGAGTTTCAAAATTCCACTCAATACTTAGACTCGAGGCTAAGACTCGAGGCTTAAGACACTTAGACTCAATACTTGGTCGGACAAGACCGAACTTATGCTCTGATACCAACAATGTAACACCCCCTTATTCTAATCAATTCGGTCTACTAAATTTAAAATCAGAGTTTCAAAATTCCACTCAAAGGAGTGCTACATTTGGTGATTAAAAATGAAAACAGAATTCAATTAAGTTCAAAACAGTTCACATCATCATACAAAGCATGCCATCATACGCATCACCACGGCAAAGGGTCTCAGCCCATTATATAAGGCACCTCGGCCATTAAACATCAAGTTATATTACATAGTAATAGTTACACAAAATAATGATAGTTTTCAGTTCAAAGACTATCTAGCAAAATATACACAAGTTCAGTATACAAAACACAAAATAGACTACTCGGCCGCAACCCAGTGTTACACGACCAGAAGCGAATTACACGACCGACTTGAGCTAGGCACAACCATCACTCATGAGTACCTGCAAGTTGCCACGAGCGAGCAACAATAAGCAGCTAGGGTGAGTCTCTTAACATAAGTAATATAATGTGAATAAAACTTAAGGTTAGAAATGGCACTAAAAGCACCTCGGTTCAGCTAACACAGCCACTCACCGATAGCTCAAAAACAATCACACAAATCATCAATCAGCTCAAACACGTTAAATCATGTAATGTATGCATGAAATGAAACCCAACCACAGGGCCTTATGCAATGAGGTACCTCCACCGTCGTTATTTAGCCCGTCGGCATCTCCGTCGTTAACTCCGTCGTTATTTGATATGGAGACCGAAGTCTTACCATATCCGAGGCCGAGACCTCCTCCGTCGTAATATGCACATGAACATGCGACTCCATGACAAATACAATCACACACAATCAATCATAACGTATGTGAATGTTTACACCGCTGCTCGTTCCGCCGTCGTTACTCTCGTCGTTACTCCGTCGCTCACACTGACGTCTACACCACTTAGACATCATCTCAGTACTAAGGTCGACCCTACAACACCGGTAGAATCACCTTAGGACCTACAACCGACCTCTCAGTCACCTCGGCACTCCTTGGTGGACTACTTGTCACACCGAGGACCACAACGACACTTAGGGACCAAATAGTCACCTAAGGACCAAAATGGACTTAATCGCTCCAACACTTATGCACATTGGTGCTAAATGGCACTCACAGTGGCGTCCCACAATGTGTTAGACAACATTGGCGCCTAATCATCACCTCGGCACACTATGTGTGTACCTCGGCTAACCCCACGACATCACCTCGGCACACTATGTGTGTACCTCGGCTACCCACACTCAAACCCTCAACTCGGTAACACGCTCACAGTTACGCACTACCTTACACCAAAGTCACCTAAGTCATGGGAATTCACTTCTCAGTGTTCCCTGGTTCAGCTCACCTACACTTAGGCACTTGGGCGTTTCACCTCGGTGACGCTTCCTCGGCCTAATGACCTTGGTTCACTATCTCTACACCTCAGTAACCTTAAGGCGAAACACCTATACTTCGGTTTATGCGTCCCTACCCCTCGCCAATGGTGTTTAGACACATACTCACCCTCAAACTCACCAACAGACACTTCAGGTTTACTTCTTTTGTTAGGTCTCGACTTCTCCGCTATGATCTTCCCAGTAGTTCATATAGGAGCTATAGCCGTTTCATTCCTATTCGTTGTTATGATGTTCCATATTCAAATTGCGGAGATTCACGAAGAAGTATTGCGCTATTTACCAGTGAGTGGTATTATTGGACTGATCCTTTGGTGGGAAATGTTCTTCATTTTAGATAATCAAACCATTCAATTACTACCAACCCAAAGAAATACGACCTCTCTGAGATATACGGTTTATGCCGGAAACCCCTCGCCAATGGTGTTTAGACACATACTCACCCTCAAACTCACCAACAGACCCTCACACTTAAATACTCTAGACGTTGACTTCCCTCAACTCGGTTTCTCTCACTCTAGCTGAAGAACACTTGGTTTCACGCAATATAAAGGCGCTTGACTCCCATTTTACTCCTTTACTCTGTTTCTTAAGTTAGACTCAACATGCAAGCTCATTTCCAGCTCACCACACTCATGCACACTCGGATACTCACTCTATTGCTCCGATCCTCTCCCTAACTCTACATGCAAGCTCATTTTCAGCTCACCATGTAATGCTCTCTCTTCATACCACTCAGAACAGAGAGAGTGTTACACCCCTCTCTCTTTCCAAGCTGATCCACCGTCGTTCCTCACCACAAATCACAGTAAAGAGCAAGAACACAGCAAAACATTTTAAGAACAACACATAAAACACACATGCAAGGTGATCAGCACTACTCACACCCAAAATACGATCAAACACAGAACATTACAAGTATTAAAAGACCCCCTAACCTTAATAACTTGAGAAAAATGAGAACCCTTCACTCTCCAAGTAACTACAACAACAGCTCTCCTCTCCTTTTGAACTCTCCACGCTTAGTTCTCTTCCTTCTCTCTCTACTAAGTCTCAATTTGGTAACTTAACTGATTTTGGAAGAATAGAATGTCTCCTTCGAAGACACCTTCCATTTAACATGTCCTAAAGGACTTAAGTGGGCCTTGGCCTTATTTAGGCCGTGGGCTTCCACTACCCACACCTTCTCCTAACTTAGACTTTTTACTAAAGGGTAACACATGCTTAACACTCACTTAATAAATTACTTGACTTAAAAGTAAAATGTTGCAAACCCTTAATAACTCATTAAGTTAATTAATTGAATTATGTTGGGGTGTTACACCAATTGCCTAGAGAAATGGCGCCCTGTGTACTGTAGCAGTGGGTGTTTGTGTTGTGTTGCTGTATAGGGCGCCAATTTCCTAGAGAAATGGCGCCCTGTGTACTGTAGCAGTGGGTGTTTGTGTTGTGTTGCTGTATAGGGCGCCAATTTCCTAGAGAAATGGCGCCCGTGTCACTGTTGCAGGGTGGGTGGTGCGTGCTGTACTGCCAGGGCGCCAAGTTGCTGGGAATATGGCGCCCTGTGCACTGTTCATGTGTTGTGTCGTGTGTTTGTGCAGGGTTGTCACTGCTGGGCGCCATATTGCTGAGAAAATGGCGCCCTGTGCACTGTTGCAGTGGCTGTGTGAGGTTTAGTCCTCTAGTTGTGATTAGTCCTTGGGACATGATTGTGATGAGCTAGTGAATGAGGTGATTGATGATGCCATGGGGGCATGAGCCATGGGGGCTAGAGCCATGGGGGCTAAAATTGAGATTGACTTTGAGTTGAGAAATAATGTATAAACTGTGATATTATGAATTGTGCTTGTGGTATGGTCATGGAGTCTCATGCATACATTCGGCTGCGGTAGCGACGTTTATATTGTGATGATGAGGCCATGGGGGCCAGAGTCATGGGGACTCAATTTATTGATGATGATGCCATGGGGGCAAATGGTACCACATGCATGACTGCATTGCACTGCATTCATTCTCATAAAAGCATGAGTGTTGTTGGTTGATAATTGGTATGACTAGTTGTGTTGTATAACTGTGCCTGTTGGATGTTGTGATTGTATATACTGCTTATTATAGTCTTTATTATATACTTTGAGACTCACCCCTTTCTGTTGTTGTTTACCACAGGTAGCCATGAGTGAAGGCTTAGTCCCTTCACTTCCCCAGTCGATGCGCTCGATCGTAGCACCTAGGGGATGGGTTAGGATTATAGTTATTTTGTTGTTCACTGCTGAACTGTTATACTTGATGATTCTATATTGTGGTTGAGACTGTGTCTTGTCTCTTTGAGAACTATTTTATTTTCCGCTGCGTATTGTATGATGTTTACTTTACTTAATGAAGCTTGAGAACTCCGTCATTTGACTGGTGTTACGTATTCTTTGAATTAAAGAGACGTTTAAGTTATTTTGTTGTTTATTTTGATGACGTAAGTGTAGCATCCCATTTGGGTGTAATAAAGAAAATGAATTTTTATACTCTGATTTTTGATTTAAATTGCCGGGTAGAAATGGGATGTTACAAAGCACCTCTCTTGAAGACTATAAAAGGACCTCACATCTTCATTTGGAAATATATCACAATCCATAAGTTAGATCAAAATTTCAATATACATAGTTAGTTTCTATTTTATAAGAGGGAAATGAAGGAATTAACAAATCCTCCTTACTTCGATTTCATAGTGTTTGTATAGTGCTAAGGAGTAATGCTAGTGCATTGCTAGGAGAATTCATACAAAGGGCTTCAACTTGTGTAACTTCTATCTTGTTGTTTCTCTTTTGTGATTTCAATTATATAAACATGTTCCATTCAGTTTATATTTACCTTGCAATGTCTATTGTTAGCTAAATATCTCTTAGTTGGAATGTTCTAATCATTTAATGAGCTTTTAAGTAAGTATGATGCATGTATGTAATGTTTGTACTTTAGTTCTTGTTTGATAATATTTTCAACACTTATTTTGAGATTGATCACTTAGAATAAGTGTTTTATGTAACACCCCGAAATAATTTAATTAATTATTTAATTAAGTTATTAGAGGTTTACAATAATTACTTAAATAAACTAATTAACTAGGAGTTATTTGATTTCAGGAGGTGA
The DNA here is from genome assembly GCA_020916435.1 of Oxytropis ochrocephala. Classification (NCBI taxonomy): domain Eukaryota; kingdom Viridiplantae; phylum Streptophyta; class Magnoliopsida; order Fabales; family Fabaceae; genus Oxytropis; species Oxytropis ochrocephala. The sequence continues at coordinate 60,244,329 of CM037089.1, read as the reverse complement.
ATTGAATTAAAAAGGAGTGGTGTGAATAGGGCCCAAACCCATTAGTTGGCCCAATTCTTATTAATAACCTAGTAGGTCTCCAAGTTTAGTGTTGTGATTCCATCAAAGAAAAGAAAGAAGAGCCGTGAGCGTGAGAAAGAGAGTGAGGCGACGGTGAAGCAAGGAAAAAGGGAAGGAAGGAAGTTTCTCTCAAGCTTGCTTAGGTAACTCGTTTTTAATCCCTTCTTTTCCATTCTTCTCCTTTTTGTAACCTTCAACCCTCCATTCTTATTCTTGGGCTGTTCTTCTTGTATTCAAGAGAAGGTTTTGGCGTGAGTTTTGGGAGTGAGATCAAAGCTTGGAGGTTGGTGATTTTGGTGAATTCTCAAGTGTGGTCTTCTCCTTCAATTAACAAGTAAGGGGACTCTCCTTCCATAGCCAATAGTCTCTAAAATATGGAACCATAGGATTGAGTATTAGGATATGTTTGATTGAATTGTCATATGCTAACTTGTTTGATTTGATGATGAATGTAATGAATATGTAGTTGAATTGAGCCTTTATGTGATAATTGAATTGATGAGGTTATTTGGAGTGGTGTTGGCATGTTGATTGTATTACTTTGAATGAAAACAATAGGGAGAATTGAGAATGAAGGTTAGGTGTTTGGTATTAGGCTTGAGTGAATTTTTGGTAATATTACTGTGTATATAAATGGTGTTCTTGCCTGGTTGTTGAGCGTATGGATGATTGCTAATGAATTCTAGTGATTGTAGCTAATTTAATCTAGCAAAATAAGTGGGTGGTAGGTGTTGGGTTGGTAGTTTGAACAAGGAATAATAATAAATCCATGGCGTTTAAGGAAGTTTTAGGATCGGTATAGGTGGACCGTGATAGAGGCGCCAATTGGCAGTGCATTTGGCGCCTGGCCGAGGTGAACGGGGTGAGGTGCCGAGGTGAACGGGGTGAGGTGCCGAGGTGAATGAGGTGAGGTGACCTAGGTGAGTGAGGTGAGGTGAGGTGCCGAGGTGAATGAGGTGAGGTGACCTAGGTGAGTGAGGTGAATGAGGTGAGGTGACCTAGGTGAGTGAGGTGAGGTGAGGTGCCGAGGTGAATGAGGTGAGGTGACCTAGGTGAGTGAGGTGAATGAGGTGAGGTGACCTAGGTGAGTGAGGTGAATGAGGTGAGGTGACCTAGGTGAGTGAGGTGAGGTGAGGTGCTGAGGTGAATGAGGTGAGGTGACCTAGGTGAGTGAGGTGAGGTGAGGTCTTAGAGGTGAATGAGGTGAGGTGATCTAGGTGAGTGAGGTGAGGTGAGGTGCCGAGGTGAATGAGGTGAGGTGACCTAGGTGAGTGAGGTGAGGTGAGGTCCGAGGTTAATGGGGTGATGTTCCGAGGTAAAGGAGGTTGGTGGCCAGGGTGAGTGAGGCGAGGCGAGGTGCCGAGGTGAATGGGGTGAGGTGCCGAGGTGTGTGAGAGTGTACCGAGGTGTGTTTTGTGTGTCTTAGGGTGTGTGAGTGGGAGCCGACGTATGTGAGTTTGCGTCTTAGGAGGTGTTTGAGTGGGTCTTGGAGTTGTTTGAGTGGGTGCCTAGGTGTGTGAGGTGTGCTTAGAGGTGTGTGAGTAAATAAAATTAAAGGTGATTATTCTATGTATGATTCTTCTAGTATGGTCGAGTCACTCGATCACGTAGCACCTGGGGGGGGGGGGAATTTAGGATTTGTCGTTTATTTTATGAATTGACTTTTCATTTGGATAAGCGTATTTTCCGCATTTGAGTTTTGTTAATTCCTCTGCAATGGTGTTTATTCCCGGATTTCTGGTATGGTGCTATGTATCTTAACTTGGAGTTCATTCTATTTAGTATTTTTGGAATTTTTAAATGTGGTTGTTTAAATGTGGCACCCTCAGTGGTCGCACTAAAGTTTTTCAAGAGACTCGATTCTCAAATTGATCAAATAATAGACTATGTAGAAGGGGGTGTTACAGTCCCATTTATGACTTGTTACGTATTACGCTATTCCTAATGGTGAATCTTACTATCACCCGTGAATGTTTTATTGGTGAAAAATGTAGCATCCCTTGAGGGTGTAGTGAAAAATGTTTTTGAAACTCTGATTTTTGGTGTTAAATTTTCCGTTTAGAAAAAAGGGGTGTTACATTAGTGGTATCAAAGCAGTTCGGTCTGTCCGACCAAGTTGTCCAGTCGTAGTGTCCCTTGTCGATCTTCGATAGAGACTTTGTTGTGGATTTTGTCTGTTTGCCATTGAGCGGATTAGATGTGATCTTGGGTATGAACTGGTTAGAGCATAACCATGTCCATTTTAATTGTCGTAGTAAGTCGGTGAGTTTTGGGAGTAATGAGTCCGGTCTGTTATCCGCTAGTCAGTGTCTAGGTTAGCGGAGATTTATATCCGGGAGATTGTGAAGCTTCATGGGGTTTCTTTCATTGGCCGCATCAGATTTCGGAAAGAGTTGGAAATGTTGCTTAGAGGGTGGCCTTACCGCCTAACCTTTCGAACTTGCATGACGTCTTTCACGTGTCGCAACTTCGGAAGTACATTTCAGACCCATCTCATGTAATCCAGAGGGACGATGTGGAGGTACGGGATAATCTCACGGTGGAGACGATGCCTGTACGGATCGAAGATCGGGAAGTGAAGGTTCTAAGAGACCCGTGACCCAAGAACCCAAAATATAGGCGCTATGGTTAGAGCCAATGCACATTGGGAGAGAAAAAGAAAAGGAAAGTTTCAATGAGTTGAAGAGGAGATTGACAACTTCACCTGTGTTGACGTTGCCTACATCGGGAGAGCCTTTCGTAGTGTATTGTGTCGCTTCCAAGATGGGACTAGGCGGTGTTCTTATGCAAAATGGTAAGGTGGTACCCTATGCATCTAGGCAATTGAGAGTTCATGAGAAGAACTACCCCACTCATGATTTGGAGCTAGCGGCAATTGTGTTTGCATTAAAGATTTGGCGGCATTACCTGTACGGTTCTAAGTTCGAAGTGTTCAGTGATCACAAGGGGTTGCAATATCTATTTGATCAGAAGGAGTTGAACATGAGGCAAAGGAGATGGTTGGAGTTATTGAAGGATTACGATTTCAGTTTAAGTTATCATCCGGGTAAAGCTAATGTGGTGGCAGATGCCTTGAGTCGGAAGTCCTTGCACGTGTCAGCGATGATGGTTAAGGAGCTCGAATTAGTGGAGCAGTTTATCTAAGAGCGTCAGACTAGGTATGTTAAAGATCCATAATGAATTCTTGGATGTTATTAGAGAAGCTCGAAGCCGGATATTTAGGTGGTGGAGATCGCAGGTGGGGAATAATGATTCGGAGGATAAAGACTATGAGATCGATGTGCAAGGTGTATTGAGGTACCGTGGGAGGATATGTATACCTAACGATGAAGAGATTAAAAAGGCAATTCTTGAGGAGGGTCATAGGAGTAAGTTAAGTATTCACCCGGGAGCTACGAAGATGTATCAAGACTTAAAGAAGTTGTTTTGGTGGCCTGGTATGAAGCGTGATGTAGCTCAGTTTGTGTATGCCTGTTTAACCTGTCAGAAGTCAAAGGTGGAGCATCAGAAGCCTGCAGGGTTGATGCAACCGTTGGAGATTCCGGAATGGAAGTGGGATAACATTTCCATGGATTTTGTGACTGGGTTGCCAAGCACAGTAAGAGGATTTGATGCTATCTGGGTAATTGTGGATAGACTGACGAAGTCTGCTCACTTCTTGCCTATTAATATTACCTATCCGGTTCCGAAGTTGGCAGAAATCTATGTGAAGACGATTGTGAAGCTGCACGGTGTCCCCATGAGTATCGTGTCTGATAGAGATCCCAGATTCACTTCTGAATTTTGGAAGAGTTTACAAGAGGCCCTGGGTTCTAAATTGAGGTTGAGTTCGGCGTACCACCCGCAGACAGATGGACAGACGGAGAGAACTAATCAGTCGCTCGAAGATTTGCTGAGGGCGTGTGTTCTTGAGCAAGGAGGTTCGTGGGATTCTCATCTACCCTTGATTGAGTTTACTTATAACAACAGTCATCATTCGAGTATTGGGATGGCACCGTTCAAGCATTGTATGGTAGGAGTGCGGGACTCTCTATGTTGGTATGAATCGGAGAGGCGTGGTACTTGGTCCCGAAATAGTTCGTGAAACTACTGAGAGGTTAAAATGATCCGTGAGAAAAGAAAGCTTCGCAGAGTAGACAGAAGAGTTATCACGATAAGAGGAGGAAGGATTTGGAATTTCAAGCTGGTGAGCACGTATTCCTGAGAGTCACCCCCACGACTGGTGTCGGGCGTGCTCTGAAGTCTAAGAAGTTGACTCCTCGCTTTATCGGTCCGTATCAGATACTGGAGAGAGTTGGCAAGGTTGCTTACAGAGTGGCCTTGCCACCTAATCTTTCAAATTTACATGACGTATTTCATGTATCTCAGCTGAGAAAGTATGTTCCCGACCCATCCCATGTGGTTCAGATGGACGATGTGGAGGTGAGAGAGAACCTCACTGTGGAGACGATGCCAGTGAGAAATGAAGAACGTGAGGTGAAGGTCCTAAGAGGTAAGGAAATCAATCTAGTGAAGGTGGTTTGGTTGGGAGCCGTAGGCGAAAGTACGACTTGGGAATTGGAGAGCAAGATGAAGGAGGCTTATCCGGAGTTATTTGACTCAGGTAATTTCGAGGACGAAATATTCTAAGTGGGGGAGGATTGTAACACCCCGAAATAATTTAATTAATTATTTAATTAAGTTATTAGAGGTTTACAATAATTACTTAAATAAACTAAGTAATTATTGTAAGTGGGAGCCGACGTATGTGAGTTTTCGTGCCGAGGTGTTTGAGTGGGTGCCGAGTTGTTTGAGTGGGTGCCTAGGTGTGTGAGGGTGTGCCGAGGTGTGTGAGTAAATAAAATTAAAGGTGATTATTCTATGTATGATTCTTGGTGATTGTTTGGTGTGGTGATGCACAGTCATGGTGTTGCATTTAGCCATTGTGAACTATCTTAAATGGTGACGGGTATTACTGGTGAGTACATTTTGGGTGATTGAGGGTTATGACCTCTCTTGGTGGTTGGTGTGCAAATAAAATTAATGGTGATTATTCTATGTATGATATTTTTTGGTGTTGTTTTGGTGTGGTGATGCATGGTCATGGTGTTGCATAGTCATGTGCATTATTTTTGGTGAATAGGCTTCGGCCTCATGAAATATTTTGGTGAATGCCCTCTGGGCCTTTGGTGATTGGTGAATGCCCTCTGGGCCATTTGGTGATTGGTGAATGCCCTCTGGGCCTTTTTGGTGATGGATCCACATGCATATACCCTTGGCGTTGGGTTGCATATCATGCACTTGCATACATTTTATGGTGGTTGTCTGGGTGTGTATAATTAATGGCGAAAGTGTTTGGATTGTACTGCTTGGTGTGCTAATGCTTGTCTTATTGAGTTGCTTGTTTTATTTACTATTTTCTATGAAATGAGACTCACCCTTTCTGCTTGGAATGTTGCTCTTATGTGGCAACGCTGCAGATGACAGTGACTGAAGGTGACGTGAGTACCTTCTTCTAGTATGGTCGAGTCAGCTCTGATACGTAGCACCGGGGGGGAATTTAGGATTTGTCGTTTATTTTATGAATTGACTTTTCATTTGGATAACTGTATTTTCCGTATTTGAGTTTTGTTAATTCCGCTGCAATGGTGTTTATTCCCGGATTTCTGTTATGGTGCTATGTATCTTAACTTGGAGTTCATTCTATTTAGTATTTTTGGAATTTTTAAATGTGGTTGTTTAAATGTGGCACCCTCAAGTGGTCGCACTAAAGTTTTTCGTAGACTCTGATTCTCAAATTGATCAAATAATAGACTATGTAGAAGGGGGTGTTACAGTCCCATTTATGGCTTGTTACGTATTACGCTATTCCTAATGGTGAATCTTACTATCACCCGTGAATGTTTTATTGGTGAAAAATGTAGCATCCCTTGAGGGTGTAGTGAAAAATGTTTTTGAAACTCTGATTTTTGGTGTTAAATTTTCCGTTTAGAAAAAAGGGGTGTTACATTTTACATAAAGGAAACTTTGTGAAAACCATGCTAAGACCTAGACATAGGATAGTATAGTCCATAGGGTGATATTGTGGGTACTAAAGATACAAGAGTGAACTTATTTAAGCATGCCTAGACATAGGAAGCTTGTAATGAAACTCTGAAGAAAGTGACTGAAAGGCACATAGCTAATGCAACAACATTCAGTGCAGCTGCATCACATATTGCATCAAACACTTAAAAGTAAATTACTTGATAAAGACATTCCAACTAACTTCTCTCATTTGCACTACAAATACTTGCACTTTAGTTTTTACTAACTTGATTGTGATCACACCAACTACACTTTAAATTGTTATTTGGTTACCTTACACTTTATTACTTTGTATTAAATTTTAAAAGAGAGTTTTTCAATCTCTGTGGGTTCGATCTTTTATACTACTTGTTTTGGACTGTGTATACTTGCACATGCTTTTTTCCAACACCAAATGCCCAGCCTATGAAACTTCACCTATCCAAAGAGAGAAGTGATGTGGAAAGCCTCGACTCCACCTTCACCACCAAGCTACGAATCAAAGATGACTATAGCAACTCCTCCTTCGACACCTCCTCTTCTCGGAGCCCATCGCCGAAAAAGAAGGCTTCCCATAAAAGATTTCTACTAAAAAAGGACATCGATCTTGGGCAAGTCCCCTTGTCCTGAAGATATAACATTACAAAATCCCAAAGTGCTGGGAAAATTCATCGTCCTTAAATGTGTATGATGTAAAGGGTGACCCCGATGAGCATTTTGACACTTTTGATCTCACGTTGGATTACCGCAGTTCCACCGAAGAGGTACAATGCAAGCTCTTCCCTCTTTCTCTTAAGAAGAGTGCCCTAAAGTGGTACCGGGAACTCCCTCTGGCCTCGATATCGTCTTGGAAACAGTTTACAAAACTCTTCACAGCTCGCTTCACGGCGTCAAGGCTCAAACCCATATCCGTAGACACACTTAGGACGATATACCAGGGCGAAAAAGAATCTCTCAGGGATTTCATCGAAAGGTACAATAAAGAAGCCGATGAAGTATACAACGTAACAGATGAGGTGCGAATGATGTTCATGAGTCACAGCCTCAAGAAGGGTCCTGTTCCTGGGTGTATCAGCAAATCGAATCGCCAGCATCAAGAATCGGGCTGCGCGCCCAACTCGACTCGACGCCCAAACACGCTGCTTGGAGCGCAATTCTCGCCGGCCGAAAATCTCGCTAACGGTCGGCCCTCTACAGTATATATACGCCATACGCCTATGGCATTAGGTAGGTTCTCTAACCTTGTGCTATCTGCCCGAGCGACCTCTCACTAGATCGTCGGAGTGTCTTTGCAGGTACCACCCGAGGTGCTCAACGCGTGAAGCCAGGACCGGTCCTTTCACTCATTCAACGACCGGCCCATTTGACGGAACAACAACTACTTCAACACTTTATTGGTCATAACGTTGGCCATGTTGACCCGATTGAAACATACGAATATGCGCTGGAAAGCTGAGAAGAAGAGCTACAACTTTCATGTTGAAGTGAAAATCAGATTCGGGCGTCTTACACCCGTTTCTGGTCGCCCAAAGCGGGGCGTCCAAAAGCTGGTCGCCCGTGAGCGACCCAAAAGGTCTGTCCAGTACGGAGACCATAACTTCGTCCACGTTCATCCGATGGGGGCGTGTGAGCATTTATTGGAAAGCTGAGAAGCAGTGCTACAGCTTTCATGTTAAACTCCAAGTTATATTCAGAAGTTCTACACCCCTTTCGGGTCATCCAAGTAGGGCGCCCGGCCTACAAACGAAGAACGTAGGCCCCGAGCGGTCTACAATCGAGCGCCATCGAAATGGCCCAAGGGTCAGAAGGACCCACCAACAAGTGTAGGCCCCGAGCGGTCTACAATCGAGCGCCATCGAAATGGCCCAAGGGTCAGAAGGACCCACAAACAGAGTAGGCCCCGAGCGGTCTACAATCGAGTGCCATCGAAATGGCCCAAGGGTCAGAAGGACCCACAAACAGAGTAGGCCCCGAGCGGTCTACATCGAGTGCCACCGAGTTGGCACAACCATCAGTGTCATCGAATGACCGAGGTCGAGCAATGACCCAATAACGAGCATTGACTTCCGAACACGGCCGGAAGAGACCGACTACAACGACCACATGCACTCAGTGGCAGCGACCACACCTCGGCTGTGGCAACGTCCACACCTCGGCAGTGGCAGCGACCACCCGCCGACTTAGCGTGGTAGCAACCACACACTTCAAGAGATGGAGACCGATTGCGCAATGCAACCCGGCCGCCTACGACATGACACAGAGGCAACGATCTAAGCCTCAGCCCGCCTTCAAGCGACCTAGGCTTGGGGGGCAACTGTTCTGGGGTGTATCAACAACACCAAGAGGTGTCAACAGAAAGGGACGGTCCAACATAGGAAATAGCCCAAACGGCCCAAACCGGCGAGCCTTGCAGCGCAAACTTCGCTCCCGGCCGTTGCGTATATTTCGGCCGAGATGCTCCATCCCAATAGTATAAATACGCCACTCGCATGTGGCTTCAGGTAGGTTCTCTAACCTTGTGCTATCTGCCCGAGCGACCTCTCACTAGATCGTCGGAGTGTCTTTGCAGGTACCACCCGAGGTGCTCAACGCGTGAAGCCAGGACCGGTCCTTTCACTCATTCAACGACCGGCCCATTTGACGGAACAACAACTACTTCAACACTTTATTGGTCAAGGTACGATCAGGTCCCTATTTCATGTCAACGTCGGCCTTCGTCCCCCAAAGACCTTAGATGAATTTCTGGGGCGAGCCCAACACCACATTGATTACGAAGAATCCAATGACACAACCAAGCCAAGTGTGCCCCCGGCCTCGGGAAAAGGGAAAGAGGCAAAAGAAAAGACCAAGAAAGACAACAACTCCAGCTTGAAGGAATGGAGGTCGAGATTTACCGACTACTCTCCCCTGAATGCATCAAAGAGTAAAATCATGCAAGAATTCGCTAACACCGAGTTCAACGATGTAAAATGGCTGGTGCCAATCCCACAGAGGCATAACACCAACAAAAAGACCTACTGCAGGTATCACCGAAGTCACGATCACGACACCGAGGATTGTCGAGTCTTGAAGGACGATAATGAAGACCTCATCCAACGAGGTAAGCTAAAGAAATACCTAAAGTCGGACGAAAAGAAAAGAGAGCGCTCGCCCCGAAAGCCAAAAGCAGCAGTCAACAAAGTAGCGAAAACGCCTTTGGATGACAGCGATTTAACGCAGGATACGCCGAGATCACAACGCCAGCCCCCTTTCGCCATGGTAATCATGGAAGGATATCCCCTGGGAGTCGGGGAAACACGGTGTTCAATGAAGAGAAGGTGGAATGAGATCCTCAGCGTCGGGAAGAACCCAGTCCCGCTCATAGTCAAGTCAAACAGACCATCGCTCTCCTTCAACGATTCAGACCTGTTCAATGGTAAAGAAAATAAGTGGTTACCTCTCATCGTTTCCACCGTGGTGGCAGAAACAGAGGTGAAAAGAATTCTAATCGACCAAGGGAGCTCATCCGATCTCCTGCTCAATGGGTCCCGCATTTACTCTTCTTGGCTATATAGAACTTCAAGTAATGTATGGGGACGGTGAACTGTCCAAAATGATTAAGACAAGATTCCTGGTACTGCCTTGCTTGTCTCCGTATCAATGCATCGTGGGGCGGCCGACTTTGGGCAAACTCAGAGCCGTAACTTCCACTGTCCATCCGAAAAGGATCAAGTGGTAACAATCCCTGCAGATCTCGACGCGACAAGAAGGTGCCAATAACTCTGCTTGAAAGCAGAGAACCGAGCTGAGAAGCGAAGCAATGCAAAGTCGGGATCCAGCGAAAAACGAAAGTAAGTGGTAATGTATCAAATGAAAACTGAAGGGTAAGCACCGATGTTTAGAAAGAACAAAGAACGATGTACTACTTCCCATGTTTAATAAAGAAAAGCTTGCAGAATCACTCTTAATACAACGCCTGTCGTCTGTCGATTATTTGCACATTTCTGTGTCGCTCACATACAGGTATGTCGGCGACCACGGCTCCCGACTTAATACAACGCCCCTCTCACCTGAGTATGACCCGAGATGGCCACTCGATAGACGACGGTATGGGACGAGGTCGTTAAAGAAAGTCCTCCATGATTCCGAGCTCAAACGCTCTGTCGTGGGGCGGTGGCGAGGCCCACAACGGCTCAACTATTTCGTTAACCTGACCACATGAGTATCACACGATCCAGCGTCGGTGTAGAAAACTAATAGAAGTAACAATTGTTGAATAAAGAAGAAGCCAATTTACATTTCATAACAACTGGGAGTCTTTACAGCAAAGTGTTAACGTTAAAATTGGCAAAAGATAAGAAAAATTACAAGAACATAATTGCCGCTATGGACTTCTTCCTAGGTCCCGAACTGAACATTGAAGCTTGGAATTCGGGAGGGGGCAGGTGCTCAAAAGAGAAGGGGTCGAAGTCGCTGTGGACTTCTTCCTCCGGTCTTTGTCTTGACATTTAAGGCAAGCCAAAGAAGAGGTTGGTTCGCACCCTCCTGGGTCTTCGCCTTGGCATTTAAGGCAAGCCAAAGAGAGGGCTGGTTTCTTGCTGAAGCGAGTCTTCGTGGTCATTGTGGACTTGTTCCGCACCCAGTGGCTAAGCATTTAAACTCAGATTCGGGAAGGGTCATAGTGATTTCATTCAATAGTAGGAAACATTCGATTTGTTAAATTTAGTGAATAAATGCATAATCAGCTGTAATATATTTTGAGTTTTGCTGCGTTCCACGTTTGGGAATCGGTTCTTTGGAGAGAGTTTCTAGTTTGTATGTTCCTTTGCCGGTCTTGAATACCAAATCTGGTATCCCAAATCTGGTTAGGATGTTTTTCTTGACGAACTTGATACAGTTCTTGGTTGTTATCTGCGTGAGTGGTTCTGCCTCAATCCACTTAGTGAAGTAGTCAACTGCTACGATGAGAAACTTGACTCCACCTCAGGCTAGTGGGAAGGGTCCGAGTAGATCTATTCCCCGTTGAGAGAACGACCATGGTGCCGACAAAGAAGTGAGTTCTGTAGGGTGTCGGCGTAAAGTTGGCAAGTGTCGCACTTCCTAACCAAGTCGACACATCTTTTACCATTGTTGGCTAGAAGTATCCGTCCCTGTGGGCTTTCTTTGCCAAGGCTCAAGCTCCCAGGTGTTGTCCACAAATGCCTTCAGGGATTTCTGCGAGCACATACTTCGCCTCCTCCCGTTCCACACATTTCAAAAAAGGGGAGAGAAAACCTCGTCTGAAAAGCCTTCCGTCGACTATGGAATAAAATGCTGCAAACATTGCATGTTGGTTTTGTGGTGGGTAACTTTGCTAGCATGTCAGTTCGGCCATTTTCAGGCTAACGTACGTGTTTCAACTCTACTTGTTCAACCTGAAGGACCGGCTCCCGTACCAGAGCCAGGTATCGCTACAATATGGGATCTTTGGCCACAAAATCTTCTTTGACTTGGGAGACCACAAGTAGTGAGTCAGTGTTTAGCTCGATGACTTTTTCCCCGAAGTCCTGGGCTAATTTCAAACCAGCAATGCATGCCAAAATTTTCCAGTATTAGTCTGGTTCCACTGCCCTTCGACTTCGAAGATTCGTCGACGTGGAGTTTCCACCATAAAGGTACCGAGCTATTGAGTGTCTGCGTCATTTCAGCGACGAAATCGGCCAACACCTGAGCTTTGAGAGCAAACTGGGCTTCATATTTAATCCCAAAGTCGGACAATGCAACTTCCCATTTAATAATTCTTCCCACCAGATCGGGCCGATGTAACACTTGATGGATGGATTGATCCGTTCTTACAACGATTTGATGCGCCACAAAGTATGGCCTCAACCTCCTAGCCGCTATAACTAGGGCCAATTCTACTTTTTCTATTTTTTGGTACTTGGATTCGGCCCCCTGTAATACTTTGCTAATAAAAGTAAATCGCCTGTTGTCCGCCTTCGCTGACCCAAGATCGGCCACTGACATCTCCTCGACTACGACGAGGTAAAGGTAGGGAGTCTCTCCTTCTATTGGTTTCAATAATATTGGAGGTTCGAAAAGTATCTACTCTAGCTCGGTTAGGATATTTTCACATTTCGATGTCCATTTGAATTCGACCCCCTTTTGAGGATCTTGAAGAAAGGGAGTGATCGATTCACTGCCTTAGAAACGAACCTGGAAAGGGACGCATGTGTTTGGGGGACGCATGTCGTTCACGACCCTGCATTTATCAGGATTGGCCTCGATTCACCTCTCGGTGAGGCCGAAACTGAGCAACTTTCCTACTCTGATGTCGAAAGTACACTTTTCAGGGTTGAGCCTGAGGTTTTTTTTCCTAGCCTCGGCGAAGATTTCTTGGAGGTCGGCCAGATGCCCCACGTCCGCCTTACTTTTAACGATTATATCATCGAGATAGACTTCGACGAACCAGCCGATCTGATCGTGAAAGACCTTGTTCATCATGCATTGATAAGTCGACCATGCATTCTTGAGGCCGAAAGGCATTACTCAGAGCGATTTCCCCTGCAGTCGGTCATAAATGCCATTTTCTCTTGTCCGTGGATTCATCGCAACTGCTCAGTTGTGAGTAGAAATCTAAACAAACCTTTTAACATTAAAGTGGGTTAAAGGGTTAAAATGACCCATCAATGTATTAATGAGACATAAAATAAACATTCAATATTAGAAAAGGGTAACGTGCATGCAATATAATAAATCCTACACACAAATTGGGCGTGTAAAGATAAAAAAATAAAAAATGCAGCCACAGTAAAGATCGGTTCACCATAATTTTCTACATTATTCTTGGAATTTATTTATTATTTAGATCTATTCATTTTTTGGATCACTTTAGATATAAAATAAAATTTGACAATTAAACAAAATATTTAATTAGTAATAACCATAGCAAATGCAATATTATGTGTCTATATATTAATTTATAATTGTAACCTAAAATAAAAACAACAATAATTCTGCTTTTACTATTTGTACTAAATCACCTTTTTATGCATTTATATCACTGATCAATGCCATTATATATATATATATATATATATATATATATATATATATATATATATATATATATATATATATATATATATATAGTCTGTGTGTGTTTTTAAGTGTTATTTTTAAGCTTTCGATTATTTTTTGACAATAAGCACTTTGAGCTTAATTTCATTGATAATTAAATTTTAAATATATGAGGAAAATCGTAGTATTCTCCGAACTAGTGACAACAGTGGAAACCCCGCAAGAGAGTGAGCGACCATATATGTTAGCATTCCTCCTAACAAACACAACTTAAGAGTTACAATTGAAAAAAAATCTTACAAGCTTTGTGTAAAGAACCAAAGAAAAATTTTAACCCTTCAAATGATCATTCCTAAACAAACATTTTTAAAATTAAAGTGGGGTTAAAGGGTTAAAATGACCCATCAATGTATTAATGAGTCATACAATAAACATTTATTATTAGTAAAGGGTAACGTGCATGCAACATAATAAATCCTACATACACTATAAAGCAATCTTACCAATTGTGGTTTATTAGCAATAGGTGTGGAAAAGAATGGATAAATATCTCAAGTTTATTTCTCAGACTTTGATTCTCTTGTTTTTCATATTTCTTCATTTAACCAATGGATATTCCTTATCAAAAAACAAATGGATTTGGGAGGAGGCAGATAAAGGTGAAGCTAGAGATGAAGTTTGGGGAGGAGAAGGTGAAGATTTGGATCTGGAACAGAGAGGAGGCGGGAGCGTAAGAATGCCACCCAGAGGGGAAAGGCATCGTAATAGTAAGCTTACATTTATTCATTCTTATGTTTCATTTTCATAAAACATTTATTCTATTTGATTAACATTAATAATTGCCTATTCTTACATTACATGTCAGGATTTTATACTACAATTCCATGTAAAGTTAAAGAAGACTGCAAGGAACCTTGCGAAACTTATGGCTATAAAAAATATAGGTGTAAGGTTATGTGCCAATGCCGCCGCTAGCCTAAATAAAGGTATTAAGTTTAGTAATAACTTACTTGTCATACAAATCATACTGTGTCTCTAATTATTATTCCTGTAACATTTCCCTTTTTGTTACAGCTTCAAGTGAGTACTAGGATATTGTATGCTATTAGAACATGGTTTGCACGTCACCGCAAGTTATGGAGAAACAATAATAATGTTTGAAGAATTCTACTAAACTTCTGTAATGACCCAAGAAGAATCTAAGTAATGGCCCAACCCAAGAGAAACAAGCCCAAAATATCTAAATAGAGTATGTGAACTAAGAAGAAGCACCTAGAAGATTCTAGAAGCATATGAGTCACCATTTTATTTTGTCTTTTAGTTAGTCATTGGATTCCCTATCTTTTTAAGTGCTATATATACCTTTATTGTAGAAGTCAAATCCATCAATGAAAATTATGAAGAAAAGTTAGTGTAGGTTTTAGCCTAGTTTTAATATTTCTTTGGTTACAAAATCTGTTTGAAGGTTTACCCATTTTTGGGTACCTTACATTGGTGCTTTCATTGTCATGGCCTCACCTCCTCAAATTTCTCCTCATATTCAGTCACTTCTCCACCAAGTTCTCCTTTCCCAACAGTCACTAAATGATTCACTCTATTAATTTGTTAGTAAGGTTTCACTATCCAATACCACCCTTTCACTTTCTATTCCTACCACTGTTATTCTACCACTCCCTTTTTACACCTCACAAACTGTCACTGACGTCCAAACATTACCATGGGAATCAACTCCACAACCAACAAATCTTCCACCACTTCTTGTGTCACACACCATCACTGGTTTGTCACTATGTCCCTCATACAACACCTTTCCCCAACAACCAACACCCATTACCACTAACCTCAATCTCCATAGCCATTACCAACCCCAATCTTCTTCACCACTGCTCCCTCTAAATATTACTTCATCCACGTTCTTCTCTGTTCCCACAAAGCCAGAGATGAGCATTGACCTAAAGCCCATCACAGATTCCATTTATCTTTCAGCATGTACTCCGCAAAAATTTCCATCAGACTTACAAGTAGGTGTAGATCCAGAAGAGAAACTCCTCCCTATTTCTCTTTGTTTCTCGGGCTCAAAGCTATGCTCAAGTTCCATGGCTAAAGATGCATCACGAATCACCATTTCACTACTATTGCCACAGATTGCCGGCCTGACACCAAAATCACCAGACATTGCCTCAGTTCCACGCACACCGCCGCCACCGCCTAAACCATCAGACCCCATTCATAACGACCCTGTTTCCCCCATGCTTCCACTACCACCAAAGCCGCCAGAGTCTTGTTCCTTCAAGGGGCGAACTGGTTCGTTTTCATCTACCCACAAGCTTGTCGTGTTTCTGCCACTGAAGACACCGCAAAAACACCAAACCCCATTACTAAGATGTTTTTGTTACCCCCACAACCTAAACCACCACCATATCCGAATTTCAATGATTTGCTCGATTTTCTTGTTTTGGAATGTAACAATGGCAAACAATTAGAACGATCAGATCATACCTTTTTAGATGGGTTGAGATCCTCTCCATTTCTCCATTTGGAGAGAGATAGACACAACATTCATGGTGGGCCATAGCATTAAATTTATAATAATAATTAATGTTATAGTTCACCATGATTTTGTGTCTATCTCTCTCCAAATAGAGTCTTCGATTTCTTTTGAGAAATGGAGAGAGGATCCTAACCCTTTTTAGATGTTGATAAAAGCACAATTTGTGTGCTAGGAAAAGAGCCATTTGTGAGTCGCCACGTGTCATACCAGAAATGTCTAGATGCACTCCACCAGCTACTACCCTCAACAAAATTCCAAAATCTATGCCAGCTGTATTCATTTTTGAAGTTTTATGCACACTCCTTGTCGTGACCGGAATCTCGACGCGGACGACTCAAATATATGAATTTAAGGAGTCGCCACCCAATTTATTTTTTTAAAAGGAAAATTGAGAAAAACCTAAACCTAAGATTATCGGCCTGCGAAACTAGGTTGGATTCGGGAGTCGGTTATGTAACACCCCATTTCTACCCGGCTATTGAATTCAAAAATCAGAGTATAAAAATCATTTTCATTAAATGGAATGCTACACTTATCTCTTAAATACTCAAACAGCCAGTTCAGCTAAGAAATATGCATCAATACATAGCACCATACAAAACGTGGAATAATATCTCATGTTACGCAGCGGAAATAAAACTACATCTCAAAATAAGTGCTCAGCAGTCTCAAATAGTAAACAATACATATAAAGGCTCAACAATGAGCAAAACAGATCAAACTATAGTTCATAAAACATCCCCTATGTGCTACGTATCAGAGCAGACCGACTCGGGGAATAGTGAAGGTAGCAAGCCCTCACTCATGACTACCTGTGGTAAACAACAACAGAAAGGGTGAGTCTCGAACTATATAATAAAAGTGATATGTATGCAATGTAGTTATGCATGTGGTACCATTTGCCCTCATGGCAGTCTCATTATCAAATTTAGTCCTCATGACTCTGGCCCCCATGGCCTGGCCCTCATGGCCTCACAGTTAATTTTATAAACGTCGCGACCGCAGCCGAATGTATGCATGAGACTCCATGAACACAATCACAGCACATTTACAGTATCTCATTTCATATATTATTTCTCACCTCATATTTAATCTCGTTTATAGCCCCCATGGCTCTAGCCCCCATGGCTCATGCCCCCATTGTAACACCCCTTTTCTACCCTCATATTACGTGTCATTTATCAGAGTGATTCTTTTTCAAAAAATAAAACTTGTTTTAATTGATAGAAAAGAAATGCTACAGCTTCAAGAAAAACTCATCAAATATGCACTTTTCAATTGGTGCAATCAAACATCAATTAGGGAAAATTCCATCCTCATAAACACAATCGCAGCGGCCTAAACACCGACTCACCAAATACTCTCAAACACGTCTCAATGTAACAAATAAAAATCAGCATACAACTACTAAACAAATTATCCAACTCCACGCCCCTAGGTGTTACAATGATCGAGAGCGACACAACAATACATCCCAAAACTAAAAGAATAAGGCGTGAAGTCCTTCATTCATGGGTACTGCAGCAGCGTTGCCACAATAGAGCAACATTCCAAGCGTAAGGGTGAGAATTTCAATGGAACATAATCGGATACATAATAGAGGGATGGGAACAGACAATCACAAGGTATCATCATCATCACCACATCATAAATACACAACACCAGCTCAAATCACGTTAGCAACAACTCACAGTTATGATTGTGTATGAAAATGCAACCCACACGCGGGCATATGCATGATGGTACCATATCATCTCTAAAAACCACTCAAGGCATACCTTCATCATAGAAGGAAAACCACTCAAGGCATAATATCATCAGTATTAGTCATAATATGCACATGCCATGAAATTCTATAACCCATGTGCAGCTCAATCAACACTCACCCGGAGTACTCATCATCATCATCATAAAAGAAATAACCACTCAAGGTATGTCATCATAAAACACTCGTAGAGTGTATTCGTCATTCACATCACAATCTTAAATACACATCATCAAAATCACTCATAGCATGAACCGACACATTCGTCAACATCATATAGTCACGTCATCATAAGCATATATATGTATTACGGGTATCTTTTAGTTTTGTGGATTATAAAATAGTAAACTGATTGACTATGGGATTACTCAGGTAACTGGTACTACTCGCAAGAGGCATTGGCCACATTTGCAAGGCTCTCAGTGATGCCTTTGTAAATACACCAGTGAAAGGAATTCTGGCCTTAGTGGTTGTCATACCCCAATTTTGTCCGGCTTAGGTCAAAACCCTAATTTTCCCCAAAATAAATAACCAGAGGAGAAGAGAGCATCATGCATTGCATTTAGGGTTCTAAAAGTCATTTCAAAGCTTCTAAAATCATTTTTGAAGTTGGAATGCACTTCTTAAACAAATTAGGGTTTTTCAGTGCAAAAGGGCATTTTGGTCATTTTGCAAATAAAAGACAATTCCTCAAAACAAGTCATCCAACATGCATTTCAAGGTACTAGAGGTCACTCCTAGGGTGGAAAATCATTTTGAGGTGGAAATGTGTTTCGAGTGTAAAAAAAAAAAACTAGGGTTTTAGAGTGAAAGGGCACTTTGGTCATTTCACAATAAAAGCGGTCTTTTGTCCCAAATCCTTGGATAATCATCAATGATTTATTTGAGGGATATTTGTGCCCCATTGTGATTATTTTTAACATAAACATTAAACCTTTTGGCCTAAAAACCTAGTTTTTGGATAGAAGAGGTAAAATGGTCTTTTCCTTTGAGGTGGGGTAAATAAATCAATTTTGGGATTGGTGAGATCATAAAATTCAGAGCCCAATCATTGAATCATGGATATAGCCCAAAATGGCATGAACTAGGAAGAATAATCTAGAAGGGAATATTCTACATCATTTGAATTTTGAAAGGATAAGGATAAGAACAATAGTACAATTTGCAATTCCACTCACTCTCTCACACTCCTTGCTGCGAAATAACAGCCCATAATCACCCCATTTCCATTTATTTTTATTGTTTGCAAATTGTATTAAATCATGGCCATTCATTCAAGTGTGAAAATCAATCCTCACCTTTCATTTGAATTAAAATGGCACTTGTGTAATAAGCTTTGTAGAAAAAATACAATTTTGTAATTAAGCTTATCCTTCACCACCTCACCTTATGCTGCACACCCAGCCCTCTCTCTCTTCATTTTATTGCCCTTAATCCATGTGATAATGCATCTTGACCATTGATTCAATTTCTTTCTCAAATCCTAGTGGTTTACAAGAGATGCATTGTCACAAATACCCTTAAATTTTCACTTCATATAAAACCCAAAAATAGGAGACCTCACATACACACACTCTCATTTTTACCCTAGCTAGCACTCTTCCTCCTCTCCTCCCTCTCTTGGCCGAAATCACTCCCTCCTTCTCCTCCATTTTCTTTTCAAGTTTCATCCACCAAATCACCTCAAATCCACTCCATATTCATATATCCTTTTCTTTTCACCCTTGATTCCATTTTTACATCACTAAGGAGCTTGCTTCCCTCAAGTTTGCGTGACATTTGTTGGTGATTAGTGAAGATTATTGTTGATTTGTTCTTGATCTCCATTTTCCACTTTTTGCTAGTTATCTCTTGAGGTAAGCTTGTTATCTTGTGCATTTTTAATTTTTAGCATGTGAAACTCTCTCCTACTCCTCTTTCCTCTCTAAGAGGCTTAGAGGGTTCATTTCAAACACTATGTCAAGGACATTGGGAGCCTTGGGTGTTTGAAGTGAACCCTTGGCCTTGATGAGAGGGTTCTTGTGTTTTCAACCATGTTTTTGCATTTTTCACACTCATTTTGTCACCTTTTCATGAATAAAGAATTTTCATGTGATATATGCATCTCATTGTTCATGTCATAACTTGCAAGTTTGAATTTTGTTTTGATCTTGAGGGATGTAGGAGGTTCGGTTTTGAGCTCTAAAATTTAGGGTTTTGTTGCTTTCTTTTCTCTTTTTGATTTATGTAAATAAAATGCTTGATGTGTATGATTTGCATGATTTGTTCTATGTGTTGGTTATGATTTCTAGCATGAAATAATTTGTTATTATGTTCATGTATGGTTTCGCCTTAGAGGCCCTTTTGATGCTCATCTTTGTGCTAAAAATTGTATTGTTTGATCTTGTGTAGATGAGTATAAAGGTGTTAATATGTTTTTAACCTTTTACCACTCATTTTCACCTCATGCATTTTTACCTTACCATCTCATTAAATAATTACCATTCACCTCATGCCTTTTTACTTTACCATCTCATTAAGTAATTACCATTCACCTCATGCATTTTTACTTTACCATTCACTAACTTTTTACTAAAAGTTTTACCACTTACCAATTTGCAAAAATACCCAAAACATTTTCTCACTTGCATTTCCCACTTTTTTTATCTTCATAAAATAAACCCCAAAACATTCTTACCACTTTCAAAACAAAAACATTTCATCTCATTTCCTAAACACTAAAAACCCAAAAACATTTTACCACTTTCTTACTTAAACCTTTTACCATTCCTTACCAAATTACTTTCACATTCATGCATCCTCATTCACACTTAGTCTATGTGACACTCTCATGCATCCTCATATGTTCATGTTCCTTGCTTCCTTTTATGTGCTAGTCATTCATTCACTTGTATGCTTGGCATCCATTCTTAAATGCTCATGCATCCCTTAACACCATGTCTTGCATTCAAACATGCATATTCATTCCTTGTATATTCATGCATTCACATGTTTGCCTAATCACGCATCCAATAATGCCATGCCTTGCATTCTACAATGTGCATTCATCCATTGTATACTCATGCATTCACATGCTTGCTCATTCATGCATTTTTGCTTACATGTTCAATCATTCAATTAGGAATATCCCATGCCTATCATTTAATTGTATCACTTGTCCATCATGCCATTCAAATGTCTTGATTTAATTGTGTGCAATCCCTTCCTCATGCATGTGCTCTTATATGAAGACGTAAGCCTACTACTTGTGTAGCATAGAATCATTAAGACAATTGCACCTCTCTTACACACACTTGCACAATTACTTTTAGAACTTTGTCTTGCATCGTTGACAATTGATTCCCTTAATTGTATGGGCATGTTTAATCTTAATTGATGATCAATGTGTTCTTGTTTGCTTGATTAATTGAACATGTTTGAACTTCATTCATTCATCTTACATTTGGTTATGGGATTAAAGTTGATTGAAATGTTCTACTTGTTTTCAAGAAATCTTTTTCCAAATCAAACTTCTTTTCTAAACTAGTTTTCAAACCAAAAATCAAATGCTTGTTCAATAAAAATCCTAAAGGCATTTTCTTAAATAAATCATTAGCCATCACTCAAGCCTTTGCTTGTTTGATCGCTAATGAGGAGTTATTAGTGGTAGTCACTCAAGCCTTTGCTTGTTTGGCTATCATGAAAGCTCCTACACCTTAATCAAAAATCAACTAATCCAAATTTCAAATAACACGAGTTGTTAGTGATAATCATCACCGATGCTCGCTTTTTCAAAACAATTTCAAAAAGTAATACAACGTTGTCGCTTGTAATCACTCAAAGCCATTGCTTGTTTGATTACCGGTTCCAACTCTCTTTTCTTTCGAGTTAATACCGAATGCCACTCAAGCCTTTGCTTGTTTGGTGTTCGCGAACACTCGAGTCCTATTTCAAAACTTCAAAACTCAATCTCAAAAGCCGCTTTTCACACGCAAAAACCGAGAACTACGTTGCTTTGATCCTCACCTGTGAGGCACGTAGAGACCGGTTCATGTCCCGTCAAGCATACCTTTAAAAACCCGAGAACTACGTTGCTTTGATCCTCACCCGGTGAGGGTGCGTAGGACCGGGTTCATGTCCCGTCAAGCATACCTTTAAAAACACGAGAACTACGTTGCTTTGATCCTCACCGGTGAGGGTACGTGGGACCCGGGTTTCATGTCCCGTCAAGCATACCTTTAAAAACCCGAGAACTACGTTGCTTTGATCCTCACCCGGTGAGGGTAACGTAGGACCGGGTTCATGTCCCGTCAAGCATACCTTTAAAAACCTAAGAACTACGTTGCTTTGATCCTCACCGGTGAGGGTACGTAGGACCGGGTTCATGTCCCGTCAAGCATACCTTTAAAAACAAGAACTACGTTGCTTTGATCCTCACGGCGGTGAGGGTACGTGGGACCGGTTCATGTCCCGTCAAGCACATCTTTAAAAACCCATAAAAACCAAGAACTACGTTGCTTTGATCCTCACCGGTGAGGGTACGTGAGGACCGGGTTCTGTCCCGCAAGCACGCTTTTCAAAAATCTTTGTTTTGTTCCGCTTTTCAAAGATACCAAAACATCCCTTTTTCCCATTTTCAATAAAGCGATTTCTCGAAAGAAAAGAAAAATAAATAGAACAACGTATTTCAAATCAAACATTTCAAAACCACATCAAATTAATGGTTCCTTTCGGTAGAAAGGGCGCGGGAAGTGCTAATACCTTCCCATGCGCAACCGAATTCCAACCTACATCTCTAAGTTTTCAAAGACCACCCGCTTTCCTAAAAAGGTTTTTTCAATGTTTTCCTAAATAAATATTGGTGGCGGCTCTACTGATTTTCAACGTTGTCAAACTGAAAAGTCCCAAACCGGATTTTTCGGGGCGCAACAGCTGGCGACTCCACTGGGGAATTTCTTTCTTTATTTATTTATTTAAAGAGAGATGAGGGTCAAGCCTAATTAATTTGATGTGGTTTAAATTGTTTGATTTGAAAAACTATGTTCTATCTCTTCCTTTTCCTTTTCTTTTCTTTTCTCTTCTTTTGTATGCCTATGGTTGTGCTTATACATGCATTCCTCAATTCCCATGATCCCTCTTCTTCGCTCCTTTTCTTAAGGTAAAACATGCATTTCCCCATTCTATTATGTCCCCTCCTTCTTAGCTCCCTTTCTTGAGGTAAGCAATGCGTGTAATTTCTGTGGACTTATTAGGATGGTTTGTATATTAGACTAGTGTATGCATGTTGAACCCTAGGGTAGACAACTCGCTTATCCGGATCTGCTCGGTTTCCTTGCGGGTGGGGTGGGTAGATTTTAGGAAGTATGTCCTCGATCACACACTTTCACACCTTATGATTTATGTTCTATGAGTGGGCTCCTATACCCGATCCAACAAAACACTTAGGAGAGTGGAGGCGATTAGTGATCGTCATTCAAGACCTTTGTCTGTCTGCGATACTCACGAAAGTCTCAACCGGAGTACGCTTTCTCATGACGCCTCACACTTGGTAGCATTCTACATTTGTGGGTGTCAGCATGAGGATTCTATAGCCCCGGTAGCCATTGTGAGGGTGTGAATTAGAACTACATGGGAGGAACCTTTGAAGTTGCCCTAGAACTCAGGAATTCCCACCTTTGTAGGACACGAGGGCATACGAATTGTGTGTTGCATGGTAATTTAGGGCATGTTTCCCTCAAAAGGAGATTTTTCAAAGTTTTTTTCAAGAAAATACAAACAAATTTTTTTTTTTTTTTTTTTCTTCCAAATAAACCACTGTGTGAGGCGGCATGCAGTGTGTCACCTAAGTTTTGAACTTCCATCCACACTCATCGCTTTTATCATCTCTACATGCATCATTCATATCATAATCGCATCATGCCACATTCATTAAAACTAAATGTTGTAAATATTTGCATTCATATTGCATTTCATTTGCATTTGCTTGCCGGGGACCACTGAATAATGTACCGTCTTGTCATAGTCGCATCAGAATGGAATCAAATAGCAAGGCTTGACTTACTTCTCGCTTCCCAGTTATGAAGTATGTTGATTTGCTATTTCGATTCCTCGTTTACTTCACTTCCTAAATCAAAGAAAAAGTTTTTGCGATTATGACAAGACAAGGCATCCCGTGGTTCCCGGCATCAAGCAAACATTGTACATACATTCATATATTCATTCATGCATTCTCATGCAATAAATGTCTAAACAAACAGAAAAGGCACGCTGGTTCTCCGTCACCGATACTTCACCCGACTACAAGCCAAGCTGATGGCTAATCCGCAAGAGCATCCGGAGATTGAAACTGAGAGTAATCCAGAGCATGAAGATTTAAGCATGCAAATTTTGAACCCTGAGCAGCTGGCTCAGGAAAACCAAGTGCTTAAGGATAAGGTTGGGGCAATGGAGGCCCAGATGCACGAGATGATGGCCATGCTACAAAGTCTAAAGAATGGGCCACCATTGAAGCCGCCATCAGAGTGGGTCCAGTTGGTGTCACCTCTTTTGTTCCCCTTCAATGTCGACGCGAAACGCTACGATTGCTGCTTCAGCCCACGATCCGGTCGATCACCACTGAAATGAATGTGTCAAATCGCGACACTCCACAAAGATGTCCTTGGGTATATGCTGCTGGGTACATGCCGCAAGCTGTTGGATCCATTCCTGCCGGTGTGAATACGCCCAATCAAGTCACTGCCGCCGTGCCTGTAGGAGCTGCCGGAGGACCGCAGATCCAGATGTTTAGTTCTCCTGCTGCACTCAGTCCTACTCTGGGGCTAGTGACACCACCTCATAATGCTCATCAGCCTGGATGGTATTATTACGGTATGGGGAGTCACCCCCAAGGACACATGTTTGAGGGGTCGCAGCCAAATGATCCGATTCGTGCGCTCAAAGAAAGAGTAAGGGCGACGGAGGGTGCCGGTGTCAGAGCCAAGGAGGCATGTGAGTTGTGTTTGGTCCCAGACTTGGTTTTGCCACCAAAATTCAAGGCTCCCGAGGTGGACAAGCACAGAGGAACTGGACGTCCGGTGAGTCGCATTATGACGTTTGATCACAAGGCTCGTGGGCATCGAAGACAAGAGACGGACCGGTTTTGATCCAATCCCAATGACGATATCGAAGTTGTTTGATTACTTAACCTTCAAGAACTTAGTCAAGACTTTCGCTCAATGAAGCCCGTTCAGCCGCCATTTCCCAGAGGTTACAACGCTAATACTACCTGCAGTTTCCATGAAAACGGGGTTGGTCATACTGTGGAGGAGTGTAAAGCCTTCAAGCGTGTGGTGCAAGACCTAATCGATGCCAATTGGATTTCATTCAAGCAAAATGGTCCAAGCATAACTGCAAACCCATTGCCGGGGCACGAGAAGCCAACCTCTAATGCCATAGAAGATTTTAATGGGCAAGTAATAAGAAAGATTGCTAAAATCATGATGGATCAAGGGTATAAGGTTGGGTCTGGCTTGGGAAAATCTGGACAAGGAATTCTTGCGCCCGTCCAGCTAAAAAGGAACAAGGACCGTTGCGGGTTGGGATACAATCCAAGTCTAGCCAAAAGAAGGAAAGTGGCAGAGGAAAGAAGTGGCGGATGGTTGGCTGAGTCAAAAGGCCAAGATCCCTGGCCCCAGAGCATTCCTGTCTGTGACATCCGCCAGAGCTTCGTGAGTGCCGGTTTGCTTAATCACAACCAAGTTGTTGCCATCTGTGGTGGATCTGAAACCGAAGAAGGTGGGTCTGGTCTGGTTCGTCGCTGTCTTGCCGGAAAAGAGGTGAAGAATTGAGAAGCTGCTGATTTCCCGTGACCTTTTAACTCAAAGTAATTAGTTGTAATGCAACCCTGTGGCTCTGCCCAAGGCCATAGGACAAGTTGTTAGGGGCACGCATGTTTTTATTTTTCAGAATCATCATCATCAATAAAAATGTTGTTTTTGAATTTCCATCAATAAAAATCATTTCTCTATATTTCATGTGTCCTTTTTCCTGTTTCATTATTGTTTGCTTGTTTGTTTCGCTTTTCATTCTGCTTTTTTGCTTCGGCAAAAGGCGGATCCACAGCAATTGTCTCTCAAAATAACAGTGCTAGCAGTCCGCATTTTGACTTTGATCACCCCGTCAATCAGGCTGAGGGGAATGTTGAAGAAGACTGGGAAACTCCTCCAGAACTTTTGAGGCTCATGAGAACAAAAGAAAGGGTTATTCAGCCTCACGGGGAATATACTGAAGTGATCAACTTGGGTACAGCTGAGAACAAGAAAGAGGTCAAAGTGGGTACCGCCATGAATGACGAAGATCGCATGAAGTTGGTTCAGCGCTGTTGCACGATTATGCGGATGTGTTTGCATGGTCCTATCAAGATGTGCCTGGGTTGGACACTGACATTGTGGTACACAAGTTGACGGTCAAGTCTGAATGCCCGCTTGTCAAACGGAAGTTGAGAAGGATGAAGCCAGAAATGCCCCTCAAAATCAGAGATGAGGTGAGAATGAAGCCGAGATGTCCTCAAAATCGAGATGCAAGGTTCCCGTGGTGGCTGGTACCCGCGGTGGGTTGCCAATATCATCCCTGCCCGAAAAAGGATGATAAAGTCAGAATGTGCATTGACTACAGAGGTCTGAATCGTGCTAGTCCCAAAGATGATTTTCCCCTTCAAACAAAAAAAGAAACACAAAAAAACAAATGACCAGAAAAAAGAAAGCTGGTCAGAAAATAAAAATATAAAAAAAAGGGCAAACATATAGGAGTAGATAAATTATTGTCCTTGGGTTAATTCTTGAGAAAACGAGCAATCATGATTTGAAATAA
This sequence comes from Oxytropis ochrocephala, assembly GCA_020916435.1. Lineage (NCBI taxonomy): Eukaryota > Viridiplantae > Streptophyta > Magnoliopsida > Fabales > Fabaceae > Oxytropis > Oxytropis ochrocephala. The sequence goes on along the minus strand of CM037089.1, from coordinate 60,218,044 downwards.
TGTTTGACCATTTTCCCATATTCTCGAAAAAAAACTGTGCTACCCACTGTAAGCCAAAAAATCCAAAAATCACCCTAGACAGGGATCACCTCAAATATCAAAAAAAAAAGGTGCATCACTTTTCATCAGCTCACCCGAGTCAAAATCAAAAAAAATAAAAAAATAAAAAAAATCAATCAAAAAAAAAAATCAAAAAAAAGAAAAAAGGAAAAAAGGGATTTAGAAATGAAAATCCCAAAAATACAAAAGAAACGTAAGTGGTGAGCTGATACACGTTACCACAAAACACAAGAGATCCTTGTCTCAATAAACTGCAAATACTTCCCTTTGACCTCGGCATCCCGCCCTCCACCAACCCTTAGCACCTCGGCATCCCGCCCTCCACCAACCCTTAGCCAGGACTAAAACTTCCAAACACCTCATCAAGCCAAATAACCATCATAAATCATCATACATCATTAACGCCGAATAAAAATCATCCTACCATTAGCTTCAAGCACTTCACCCAATCATCCTTCCTCCACAAAAACCCACAATCTCCAAAAATCCATTCCGATCAGTGATTGATTGCTTTGGTTTTCTCAGAATTTTAGCTTGAGGACAAATAAGTTTATTTATTTAAATATGTTTGTCCAGAAAAAAAATCTCAAAAAAAAAAAACAAAAAAAGGGGGAAAGAAAATCAAAAGGCTTGCACTCCAAGATTCATTCAAGTTACAATTATATCAAGGCAAAGTTTTAGAGATCACCAAGTGGGTTGAAGTCGCTTTATACTCCAAAGATACAACCAGCCTCGGTGGTTGCCAAATTTGTGAAGAAAGATCCGCTTTGCCGTTATGGTCTTCCAAACAAGATCATCACCGATAATTGCAAAGAATCTTGAACAAAGAAATGATGAAGGACCTCGTGTGCGAGTTCAAAATCCAAAGATCATAATTCTTCTCCTTACCGCTCGAAGATGAATGGGGCAGTCAAAGCAGCCAACAAGAACATCAAGAAGATTAGGCAGAAGATGGTGGTAACCTACAAAGATTGGCATGAAATGCTTCCCTTTGCTTTGCATGGCTACTGAACTTCAGTACGCACTTCAACCGGGCAGCCCTTCTGCTCGTATATGGGTCAGAAGCAGTGCTTCCCATTGAAATTGAAATACCCTCCCTGCGGGTACTAATGGAAACCAATTGGAAGAAGCAGAGTGGGTACAGGCCCGTTTGGATCAGCTAAATCTCATTGAGGAGAAGAGAATTGCAGCCTTGTGTCATGGGCAGTTGTACCAACAGAGAATGAGAACGGCTTTTGACAAGAAAGTCCGACCACGTGAATTCAAGCAAGGGGATCTGGTGCTTAAGAAGATCTTGCCTATCCAAACTGATCCCCGTGGGAAGTGGACCTCAAGCTATGATGGCCCGTATGTAGTCAAGAAAGCCTTTTCTGGAGGAGCACTGATGCTCGCAAACATGGACGGCGAAGATCTCAGAAACCCACTCAATTCCGATCAAGTGAAGAAGTATTATGCCTAAAAGAAATCGGCGAAAAAGAGAAAGACAAGCCAAGTAAGAATTAGCTCGCTAGGTTGAAAACCCGAAGGGCGACCTAGGCAAAATCGTGAGCGACCCTGGATTGAAAACCCGCAGCGGCGATCCAGCAAAAATTAGGGTCGAAAAACTTGAGCATGAAAAGTAAAGAAAGGCATACAACTTCCCCAAGACTTGAATGAGGAGTGATCAAGGTCAAGGACATAAATGTTTAGCACTGCTCCACGAGACGGACAAATGTAAATCGCCTTCTTTCCTTTTTAGTGTCTTTTTGCGCTTTAAATTTTCAAATGCATTGAACAATCGGCGTAACTTTCTGCGGCGACCGATTTCTACATCAATAAAGCTCAAACTTTCTCATCCGCATTTGTTGATTATTTTCTCGCTCAAAATAAACGCTTTTATGATGATGGTGATTCTCGAATCAGAAAACATGTGCATACATCATATAGCATTGCAAGTCATTACGAAATTCTTAAAAGTCACGGAAAGAGGCAATTCCCCAAAACAAGTTAGTCATGCAAGAGAAAATGATTGAGCTCATGATTGCTTCGAACGACAAGGTTAAAGCCCACCTGCACCTGGCCCATGAGCCCCGCAAGTCCAATATATTCCTCAGTCTCGTGCCATGAGTGTCGCGGATTGGCTGAACCAACAAGAAAATAAGCCAACAGGGGCAAAAGATCAAAGAGAGAACAAAGAAAAACAAACAGTCAGAAAAAAGAAAGCTGACCAAAGGAAGTTAATCTTACAAAGAAGGTTGCACTCACAAACCATTCCAGATGGCGAACCATAAAGCAAACTTGCATTCGATCCATGATCCTTGCAATTTCCATCGGCCACTCGATCGTGCGAGAGTATCGGAGTCGGTTGAACCAAGAAAAGAATAAGCCTTTGTCAAAAAGCGAAAAAACAAACAATCGAGAAAAAGAAAGTCGACCAAAAGAAAATCAAGAATAGCATTTCATTGCATTCATCATCACACTGAATCATAGTATTGCATGCACTCGCATAACATGTTCCTGCATAACATGCCCTTGCATAACATGCATCCTCATCCCATGCACCATGCATTTGCATCCGCTAACATGTGCAGTACACATTATCGAGAGAAAGTTTAAGAAGAGTCCTACTATTCCGGCGCGTACTCCTAAAACAAAGCAGTGTAGTGGCATTGACCACGGAGGTTTCAAGAAAAGTCCTCTAGCCGAAAGCAGCACTCGGATCGAACGACATTGATCACCAATCGTGAGGAAGCGTAAGAAAAGTCCGCTAGCTTTGGCGCAGCACCGGATCGCTGGAACGACATTGATCACCAATCGAGGAAGCGAGAAGAAAGGTCCGCTAGCCCGAGCAGACACTGCGGATCGGTGTATAAGCGCGAGTGACTAAAGAAGATCAACGAGATTCGTGAATCCCCTTCGCCGAGACCCGAGCGTCCCTTCAAAAGCGAGACTTCACCTCATATTCGAGCCGCGGTACCTCACCTCAATACGCCAAAGAATGTCCATCTCAATCACCAATCAACAGGATTTGCAAATCCTTTCAAGACCTGTGCATCCCTTCAGACTAAGGCGTCCTTCCGAGATCCGTCGTTATCGAGCACCGACGAATCATCGCACTCGAGTCCTTCATTTAGTTCAAATCAATAGTCCAAACAAATGACTTTGAACTCGACCTTCATCTCGCCAAGTCATCACAGAGCATGACGGATCGGCCCTCGAGACTCGCGTCCTTCATTTCGCCAAGTCATCACGGGCGTGACGGATCGGCCCCCGCACTTCGCGGCCCTTCGGACTAGTCGTATCCATGATAAAGCATAGCGTAAGTCCATCAAGGTAAAATGTATCACCCCACAACCGGATATTGAACCTCGTGCCGCTCGAATAGGCCACTTTCGAGCCCAAGTGTTCCTTCAGAGCCCAAGTACTCCTTCAGAGTCGCAAGCACTCCTTCAGAGTCCAAGTACTCCTTCAGAGCGCAAGCACTCCTTCGTCAGAGCCCAAGAACTCCTTCAGAGCTGCAAGCACTCCTTCAGAGCCCAAGAACTCCTTCAGAGCCCAAGTGTTCCTTCAGAGCCCAAGTACTCCTTCAGAGCCGCAAGCACTCCTTCAGAGCCCAAGTACTCCTTCAGAGCCGCAAGTGCTCCTTCAGAGCCCAAGTGTTCCTTCAGAGCCGCAAATGCTCCTTCAGAATCCAAGTGTTCCTTCAGAGCGACGAGCACTCCTTCTTTACCGCACTTCGTTACCGCCAATGATCGGCTTATCGTGAGGATCGGTACCTTCTTTACTGTTTTATTTATCGCTTTATTTCTTGCTGTTTATGCCACCCGAGGGTTGGCACCAATTTACTTCTTGTTTTTGCCGCCTGAGGGTTGGCACTTCATTCATTACAGTCGTTTTTGGCTGGCATCCATTCACCCAAAAAGAAAAATCAAAAAAAAAAAAAAAAAAAAGAAGAAAATTCGGGTTTTTCCTAAGTAGACAAAATAGGTATAATTTCTGAATTCTTTATCTCTATTTTGCCTCGGAATATGTTTCGGCCAATTCATATTCCTTGTTAAAATCTAGATAAAGAGGGGCAGCTGTCATACCCCAATTTTGTCCGGCTTAGGTCAAAACCCTAATTTTCCCCAAAATAAATAACCAGAGGAGAAGAGAGCATCATGCATTGCATTTAGGGTTCTAAAAGTCATTTCAAAGCTTCTAAAATCATTTTTGAAGTTGGAATGCACTTCTTAAACAAATTAGGGTTTTTCAAAGGCAAAAGGGCATTTTGGTCATTTTGCAAATAAAAGACAATTCCTCAAAACAAGTCATCCAACATGCATTTCAAGGTACTAGAGGTCACTCCTAGGGTGGAAAATCATTTTGAGGTGGAAATGTGTTTCAGGTAAAAAAAAAACTAGGGTTTTTAGAGTGAAAGGGCACTTTGGTCATTTCACAATAAAAACGGTCTTTTTGTCCCAAATCCTTGGATAATCATCAATGATTTATTTGAGGGATATTTGTGCCCCATTGTGATTATTTTTGCGCATAAACATTAAACCTTTTGGCCTAAAAACCTAGTTTTTGGATAGAAGGGTAAAATGGTCTTTTCCTTTGAGGTGGGGTAAATAAATCAATTTTGGGATTGGTGAAATCATAAAATTCAGAGCCCAATCATTGAATCATGGATATAGCCCAAAATGGCATGAACTAGGAAGAATAATCTAGAAGGGAATATTCTACATCATTTGAATTTTGAAAGGATAAGGATAAGAACAATAGTACAATTTGCAATTCCACTCACTCTCTCACACTCCTTGCTGCGAAATAACAGCCCATAATCACCCCATTTCCATTTATTTTTATTGTTTGCAAATTGTATTAAATCATGGCCATTCATTCAAGTGTGAAAATCAATCCTCACCTTTCATTTGAATTAAAATGGCACTTGTGTAATAAGCTTTGTAGAAAAATACAATTTTGTAATTAAGCTTATCCTTCACCACCTCACCTTATGCTGCACACCCAGCCCTCTCTCTCTTCATTTTATTGCCCTTAATCCATGTGATAATGCATCTTGACCATTGATTCAATTTCTTTCTCAAATCCTAGTGGTTTACAAGAGATGCATTGTCACAAATACCCTTAAATTTTCACTTCATATAAAACCCAAAAATAGGAGACCTCACATACACACACTCTCATTTTTACCCTAGCTAGCACTCTTCCTCCTCTCCTCCCTCTCTTGGCCGAAATCACTCCCTCCTTCTCCTCCATTTTCTTTTCAAGTTTCATCCACCAAATCACCTCAAATCCACTCCATATTCATATATCCTTTTCTTTTCACCCTTGATTCCATTTTTACATCACTAAGGAGCTTGCTTCCCTCAAGTTTATGTGACATTTGTTGGTGATTAGTGAAGATTATTGTTGATTTGTTCTTGATCTCCATTTTCCACTTTTTGCTAGTTATCTCTTGAGGTAAGCTTGTTATCTTGTGCATTTTTAATTTTTAGCATGTGAAACTCTCTCCTACTTCTCTTTCCTCTCTAAGAGGCTTAGAGGGTTCATTTCAAACACTATGTCAAGGACATTGGGAGCCTTGGGTGTTTGAAGTGAACCCTTGGCCTTGATGAGAGGGTTCTTGTGTTTTCAACCATGTTTTTGCATTTTTCACACTCATTTTGTCACCTTTTCATGAATAAAGAATTTTCATGTGATATATGCATCTCATTGTTCATGTCATAACTTGCAAGTTTGAATTTTGTTTTGATCTTGAGGGATGTAGGAGGTTCGGTTTTGAGCTCTAAAATTTAGGGTTTTGTTGCTTTCTTTTCTCTTTTTGATTTATGTAAATAAAATGCTTGATGTGTATGATTTGCATGATTTGTTCTATGTGTTGGTTATGATTTCTAGCATGAAATAATTTGTTATTATGTTCATGTATGGTTTCGCCTTAGAGGCCCTTTTGATGCTCATCTTTGTGCTAAAAATTGTATTGTTTGATCTTGTGTAGATGAGTATAAAGGTGTTAATATGTTTTTAACCTTTTACCACTCATTTTCACCTCATGCATTTTTACCTTACCATCTCATTAAATAATTACCATTCACCTCATGCCTTTTTACTTTACCATCTCATTAAGTAATTACCATTCACCTCATGCATTTTTACTTTACCATTCACTAACTTTTTACTAAAAGTTTTACCACTTACCAATTTGCAAAAATACCCAAAACATTTTCTCACTTGCATTTCCCACTTTTTATCTTCATAAAATAAACCCCAAAACATTCTTACCACTTTCAAAACAAAAACATTTCATCTCATTTCCTAAACACTAAAAACCCAAAAACATTTTACCACTTTCTTACTTAAACCTTTTACCATTCCTTACCAAATTACTTTCACATTCATGCATCCTCATTCACACTTAGTCTATGTGACACTCTCATGCATCCTCATATGTTCATGTTCCTTGCTTCCTTTTATGTGCTAGTCATTCATTCACTTGTATGCTTGGCATCCATTCTTAAATGCTCATGCATCCCTTAACACCATGTCTTGCATTCAAACATGCATATTCATTCCTTGTATATTCATGCATTCACATGTTTGCCTAATCACGCATCCAATAATGCCATGCCTTGCATTCTACAATGTGCATTCATCCATTGTATACTCATGCATTCACATGCTTGCTCATTCATGCATTTTTGCTTACATGTTCAATCATTCAATTAGGAATATCCCATGCCTATCATTTAATTGTATCACTTGTCCATCATGCCATTCAAATGTCTTGATTTAATTGTGTGCAATCCCTTCCCTCATGCATGTGCTCTTATATGAAGACGTAAGCCTACTACTTGTGTAGCATAGAATCATTAAGACAATTGCACCTCTCTTACACACACTTGCACAATTACTTTTAGAACTTTGTCTTGCATCGTTGACAATTGATTCCTTTAATTGTATGGGCATGTTTAATCTTAATTGATGATCAATGTGTTCTTGTTTGCTTGATTAATTGAACATGTTTGAACTTCATTCATTCATCTTACATTTGGTTATGGGATTAAAGTTGATTGAAATGTTCTACTTGTTTTCAAGAAATCTTTTTTTCCAAATCAAACTTCTTTTCTAAACTAGTTTTCAAACCAAAAATCAAATGCTTGTTCAATAAAAATCCTAAAGGCATTTTCTTAAATAAATCATTAGCCATCACTCAAAGCCTTTGCTTGTTTGATCGCTAATGAGGAGTTATTAGTGGTAGTCACTCAAAGCCTTTGCTTGTTTGGCTATCATGAAAGCTCCCACACCTTAATCAAAAATCAACTAATCCAAATTTCAAATAACACGAGTTGTTAGTGATAATCATCACCGATGCTCGCCTTTTTCAAAACAATTTCAAAAAGTAATACAACGTTGTCGCTTGTAATCACTCGAAGCCATTGCTTGTTTGATTACCGGTTCCAACTCTCTTTTCTTTCGAGTTAATACCGAATGCCACTCAAGCCTTTGCTTGTTTGGTGTTCGCGAACACTCGAGTCCTATTTCAAAACTTCAAAACTCAATCTCAAAAGCCGTTTTCACACGCAAAAACCGAGAACTACGTTGCTTTGATCCTCACTTTGCTGAGGTAAGTGCGTGAGGCCCGGGTTCATGTCCCGTCAAGCATACCTTTAAAAACACGAGAACTACGTTGCTTTGATCCTCACCCGGTGAGAGTAACGAGGACCGGGTTCATGTCCCGTCAAGCATACCTTTAAAAACCCGAGAACTACGTTGCTTTGATCCTCACCGGTGAGGGTACGTAGGGCCCGGGTTCATGTCCCGTCAAGCATACCTTTAAAAACCACGAGAACTACGTTGCTTTGATCCTCACCGGTGAGGGTACGTGGGGACCGGGTTCATGTCCCGTCAAGCATACCTTTAAAAACCTAAGAACTACGTTGCTTTGATCCTCACCGGTGAGGGTACGAGGACCCGGGTTCATGTCCCGTCAAGCATACCTTTAAAAACAAGAACTACGTTGCTTTGATCCTCCTCACGGTGAGGGTGCGTGAGGACCGGGTTCATGTCCCGTCAAGCACATCTTTAAAAACCCATAAAAACCAAGAACTACGTTGCTTTGATCCTCAACCCGGTGAGGTGCGTGGGACCGGTTCTGTCCCACAAGCACGCTTTTCAAAAATCTTTGTTTTGTTCTCGCTTTTCAAAGATACCAAAAACATCCCTTTTTCCCATTTTCAATAAAGCGATTTCTCGAAAAGAAAAGAAAAATAAATAGAACAACGTATTTCAAATCAAACATTTCAAAACCACATCAAATTAATGGTTCCTTTCGGTAGAAAGGGCGCGTGGGTGCTAATACCTTCCCATGCGCAACCGACTTTCCGAACCTACATCTCTAAGTTTTGAAAGACCACCCGCTTTCCTAAAAAGGTTTTTTCAATGTTTTCCTAAATAAATATTGGTGGCGGCTCTCTCGATTTTCAACGTTGTCAAACCGAAAAGTCCCAAACCGGATTTTTCGGGGCAACAATGGTAAACCACTGGTCTAGCCATAGTCAAGGAGCACACTAGTAGTATAACCTCTTCTGACAGAATTCAATCATAAAATAAACTCGAAAATTCGGTTCTTGGCCAAAGACAAAACTAGAGAAAACAAAGTGACATTTTGGGGCGCGAATTGCAAACAAACAAAGAGAATTTTTCGAGCCAAAAACAAAGATAAAAAAAGTAAAGATTTTAATACAAAATCGCACCTCATTATTTTGTAAAACAAAGAACATATTAATTAAGAAAACAAAGAGCCCCCTATTCTTGAAAAAAAAGCAAACTTTTATTCATAAAAACAAAGATCAATTTAGTAACAAAAACAACCACTTATATTTTTGAAAAACAAAGACTATATATTCATAAAAACAAAGATCAATTTAGTGACAAAAACAGCAACTTATATTTTTGAAAAAAACTGCACTATATATTCGTAAAACAGCAGCAATTTGAGTAACAAACAGCAACTTATATTTTTGAAAAACAGCACTATATATCCATAAAAACAGCATCAATTTAGTGACAAAAACAGCAACTTATATTTTTGAAAAACTGCACTATATATTCGTAAAACAGCATCAATTTGAGTAACAAAACAGCAACTTATATTTTTGAAAAACACAGCAACCCTTTCTATTTTATAAACACCCAAACAGCAACTTTAATTTGTGAAAACAGCACACATCTATAATAAAAAAAAATACAGCAGCCCCAAGACTCAATTTACCAAAACACGCTTTACTTCACATCTCAATTCCATCTCAAATTACTCCATTCACACGCTCTCATCACCATATATTTAAATTCGATTCTAACCCCATAAAATCACCCATCACATACGCAATTTATATTAAAACACATGACAACATCAACAATCATCAAGCAACATCAAGAAACTCCACAACACACATCACATACGCAATTTATACTAAATCACATACTCAATTATACTCCATCATAGATAATCACATGACAACATCAACAAATCATCAAACAACATCAAGAAACTCCACAACACACATCATATACCCAATTATGTTAAATGAAACGCTCACCCTTACCTTAATTTAAACCGTAGGACTCCAATAACACCAAAATCACCCAAAGTAGCAAGCTTTCCCTTCCTCTCCTTCGCAATTAACGATGGATGTCCCTCCTTGAGCAACTTGCAAACCAACAACAACAAGCAATGAGGGATTGAAAATCACCGCAATAGGAAAAGGAAAAAATTTGAGAAAGAAAGGACCAAAACCCTTACCTTGAGCAACTTGAGAAGTTTCTCTTCTCCTTCCTTTCCCTTTCCTCTCCACACAGCAACACCTCTTCTTTTCCTCTTCTGTTGTTTTTCTTTTCTTTTCCTTCCTATGCAACTAAACCTAGTCTATTTATATTTTGGGCTCAAAAGGCTTGGGCCCTTTTTACACCCTCCTTCCATCGCTTCCACCACTCCCTAACACAACAAAGAAGTTACCACGTTATAACTCAATATAACTAAAATTAGTGCAACACTTTAAATAATTTAATCAATTACTTAATTAAATTATTGAGGTGTTACACCCATGGCATCCTCAATCATCTCAAATTACTAACTCAACATAAGTAAGTCCCAAGGACTAATCACAATAGGAGGACTAAACCTCACTCAGGGACCTAAACCACCCTTTTGGACCAAAAATAGTCACCTAGGGACCAAATCAAGTCACCTAGGGACCAAAACAAAGACACACTTAGGCACAAGGCACAAAGACTAGGCGCCATTTTCCCCACATTCTGCTCCCCCGGTGCAACACGGACTAGGCGCCGAAACTCAAAGAATTTGGCGCCCGTGGCAACACACGACCTCTGGCGCCACTTTTCTAGCAACTGAGCCCCACAGGCAAAGACAGTCCTAGACACAAACTAAGACACGATTCCATACGATCTCGAACACGGCGCCGCCTAGCGCCTGGCAAAGACTGCTTGTTTAGCGCCCTACACTGACCCAAAGACACACAAAGACATGTAAACAGAAAACCACTCGAGCCAAAATGCTTAAAATTGTTTTTGGGCAGGCAACTGCAAAAGATGGCACGGTAAAATATGCCTAGAACTCTAAGTTTCACTCAAACCACCCCCTAGGCGCACACTTATAGCGCCACAGCAATGCCCACCAGCACATCTCTCTAATGACACATGCAAACAGAAAACTACTCGAGCCAAAATGTTTAAAAATGTTTTTGGGCAGGTGATTGCAAAATATGGCATAGTAAAATATGTATAGAACTCTAAGTGTCACTTAACCCACCCTATGGGCAGGTGATTAAATTATTTAAAGTGTTGCACTAATTTTAATTATATTGAGTTATAATGTAGTAACTATTTTATTGTGTTAGGGAGTGGTGGAAGCGATGGAAGGAGGGTGTAAAAAGGGCCCAAACCTTTTGAGCCCAAAATATAAATAGACTAGGTTTAGTTGCATAGGAAGGAAAAGAAAGGAAAAACAAAAGAAGAAGAAAATAAGAGTGGTGCGCCGTGGGAAGGGAAAGAAAGGAGAAGAGAGAAACTTCTCAAGGTTGCTCAAGGTAAGGGTTTTGGTCCTTTCTTTCTCAAAATTTTTCCTTTTCCTATTGTGGTGATTTACAATCCCTCATTACTTGTTGTTGTTGGTTCGCAAGTTGCTCAAGGAGGGACAACATCATCGATTTCTGAAAGAGACGAGGGAAAGCTTGCTATTTTGGGTGATTTTGGTGTTATTGAGTCCTACGGTTTAAATTAAGGTAAGGGTGAGTGTTTCGTTTAACATAATTGGGTATAGATAGGGTTTTTGTGGGGTTTTGATGCTAAAGTGATGTGATTTTGTTGATGATTGATATTGTTGTTTGATAATTGATGAATTTGATGTGTTTGATGGTGTTCAATAATTTGAAATTGTTGGAGAGCAATTGATGTTATTTTGGAAATTATTTGGTGATGTTATTCGCATAAGACTTAATGGATTTGGAGTTGTTGATGATTTATTTTGATGAGATGAGTTGCTGTTTTTTTGATTAAAAATGTTGTTGTTTTGTCAAAAATGAGTCTGCTTTTGGTTGGGAATTTTATGAATGAGTTGATGTTTTTTTGATTAAAAATGTTGTTGTTTTGTCAAAAAATGAGCTTTTTGCTGTTTGCTGGGAATTTTATGAATGAGTTGCTGTTTTTTTGATTAAAAATGTTGTTGTTTTGTCAAAAAATGAGCTGCTGTTTGTTTGGGAATTTTATGAATGAGTTGCTGTTTTTTTTGATTAAAAATGTGGTTGTTTTGTCAAAAAATGAGCTGCTGTTTCTTTGGGAATTTTATGAATGAGTTGCTGTTTTTTTTTGATTAAAAATGTGGTTGTTTTGTCAAAAAATGAGCCAGCTTTGTTCTTTGGGAATTTTACGAATGAGTCTGCTTTTTTTAATTAATATGTCTTTGTTTTACAAAATAATGCGGTGCGCTTTTGTATTAAAATCTTGCTTTTTTCTCTTTTAACATTTATCATCCAACAAGTCAACATTTTTATTCTTTGAATTTGGCTCAAGAATTCGCCGTTTTGTTACTGAATTCTGCGCCTAAAAAGTCACTGTTTTCTCTAGTTTGTTGCTGGTCAAGAATCGAATTTTCTGAATTTATTTTGTTAACGAAAGGGCGTGTTAAAGTGGCTGAATTTATCAATGAAATGGGCTGATATTTTATTTTATTCGTTGCAAATTAAATGAGAAGTTCTCCAATTTAAAATTATGATGTTTTTCTCAAATATAAGTACAATGTTTTCCAAACCAAATGGGTTGTTTCCACTACTAAAAATGTGATTGTTATGTCTATATGATTGAATTGCTGTAAGAGGTTATACTACTAGTGTACTCCTTGACTATGGCTAGACTGTGGTTTACCACTAAGGCCAGATTTTCTTTCACTGGTGTATTTACAAGGGCATCACTGAGAACCTTGCAAATGTGGCCAATGCCTTTTGCAAGTGGTACCAGTTACCTGAGTAATCCCATAGTCAATCAGTTTACTATTTTATAATCCACAAAACTAAAAGATAACCGTAAGGTATATATATGTTTATGATGACGTGACTATATGATGTTGATGAATGTGTCGGTTCATGCTATGGGTGATTTTGATGATGTGTCATTTAAGATTGTAATGTGAATGATGAATACACTCTACGAGTGTTTTATGATGACATGCCTTGAGTGGTTATTTCTTTTATGATGATGATGATGAGTACTCCGAGTGAGTGTTGGTTGAATTGCACATGTGTTATAGAATCTCATGGCATGTGCATACTATGACTAATATTGATGATGTTATGCCTTGAGTGGTTTTTCTTCTATAATGAAGATATGCCTTGAGTGGTTTTAAAGATGATATGGTACCATCATGCATATGCCCGCGTGTGGGTTGCATTTGCATACATAATCATAACCGTGAGTTGTTCTTTGTTGTGATTGGAGTCGGTGTTGTGTATTTATGATGTGGTGACGATGATGATACCTTGTGATTGTGCCTTTCATCTCTCTATTATGTATCTGATTATGTTCCATTGAAATTCTCACCCCTTCTGCTTGGAATGTTGCTCTATCGTGGCAACTCTGCAGGTACCCGCGAGTGAAGGACTTGCTGCCTTATTCTTTTAGTTTTTGGGACGTATTGTTGTGTCGCTCTCTCGATCTTTCGTAAACACCTAGGGCGTGAGTGAAGTTGGATAATTTGTTTAATAGTTGTATACTGATTTTTATTGTTACATTGAGACGTGTTTGAGAGTATTTGGTGAGTTGGTGTTTATGCCGCTGCGATTGTGTTTTATGAGGATGGGATTTTCCATAACTGTTGTTTGATTGCACAAATTTGAAGAGTGCATATTTGATGAGTTTTAAGATGTTGTAGCATTTCTTTTCTATCAATTAAAAACAATTTTTATTTTTGAAAAAGAATTACTCTGATAAATGACACGTAATATAAGGGTAGAAAAGGGGTGTTACATTAGTGGTATCAGAGCAGTTCGGTCTGTCCGGCCGGTGGTTGAGTCGTCAAGTTGAGTAACATTTGAGCTTCGTTACTCGTTTCTGATTTTTGTTTTCATTGCGATACTAGAATGGCGGGGCGGACGATGTCGCGACTTCTTTCTTTGCCTTGCGGCTATTCTTTGGGGTTGTGGGTAACATACCCAATGCTATTGGTGATGGAACGCGTAGTCTGGCCACGTTCCAGCGTGAGAACCCTCCTACTTTTGAAGGCGGGTATAATCCTGATGGTGCCCTTGAGTGGCTAAGCGAGATGGAGCGGATATTCCGTGTCATGGATTGCACCGATGCTCAGAAGGTTCGCTATGGCACACACATGTTGAAGAAAGAGGCGTATGATTGGTGGAGGACAAACTAGTCGGGGGTTGACGATCGCCAATGAGGAGATCACGTGGGCGATGTTGAGAGGGAGTTCAAGAGGAAATACTATCCTAAGATGTCCGTGGAAAGAAAGAGGTGGAGTTTTTGAGACTTGAGCAAGGTAGCATGATCAGAATCGAGTATCTTTGCAAAATTCTTGGAATCGCCCAAGTTTTATCCACACTATGATGGAGAGGGTGCCGAGTTCTCCAAATGCATCAAGTTTGAAAACGGGTTTAACGTCTTGACATTAAGAGAGCTATAGGATATCGGCAGATCCGTGTATTCCCATTGTTGGTTAATAGTGCGAGAATTTTTGAAGAGGACAATAATGCCTTCTCGAGTTAGTTATGAAGGAAAGGCAAAAGAATTTTTCGGGTCTGGGAAAGCCATATGAGGTGCCTCGCTGTGGTAAGGCAAAGGGAAGTTTGTTGGTAAATTTGTTGGTGGGTCTAAGCGAAGTGGGGGAGATCTTTGCGACCGGTGTTACTTGTTACACGTGTGGGAAGCAGTCATAAGAGTCCGTTTGTCCAAATAATGAGAAAAAGAGATGTTACAAGTGTGGAAAAGAGGGACACATGGCTTCTAACCGTGATAAGAAGGAGGTGATGTGCTTTAATTGTGGGGAGAGTGGTCACATCGATGCGCAGTGTGTCCAAAGCCAAAGAAAGAGAAGTCCATCGGGAGAGTTTTTGCCTTTGGCGGGTTCTGAGGGACCCAATGCGATTAGAGGTACATGTTTCATCTATGGTACACCATTAGTTGCTATTGTTGACACGGGTGCTACGCACTCTTTTATTGCTTCATTTTGTCTTTGAAAAGTTGAATTTAGTGTTGTCTACTATGGAGAGGGGATGGTTATCGACACTCCAAACTAAGGGTTGATAACTACTTCTCTAATGTGTGCTAGGTGTCCTCCTGTCTTGGTCTTGGCGAGAGATTTTCTCGTTGACCTTATCTGCTTACCATTGGGTGGGTTGGATGTGATTACGGGGATGGGTGGTTAGTAGATAACCATGTACACATCAAGCTGCTTCAACAAGTCTGTTAGCTTTCTCCTTCCAGAAGAGGAAGGGTGCACTTCTTTGTCTGGCGATCGATTGCGTGGGGCAATGAAAGAGGGTGGTCACCGTTTGCTTTGATGGGGTCTTTGTCTGCTGAGAACCAAGCCATAGTTGATGGGTTGCGGTGGTGTGTGAGTTCCTGAAGTGTTTCTGATGAGATTCCTAGTGTGCCACCGAGAGAGGAAGTTGAGTTTGGGATTGAGCTTGTGCACGGCACTAGGGCACGTGTCTATGGCACCGTCTGGGATGTCGACTTCGAGTTATCCAGAATCAAGAAGCGATTAGAGGAGCTTCTTGAGAAGAAGTTTGTGAGGCCTAGTGTGTCACCATGGGGGCTCGGTTTTGTTGGTTAAGAAGAAGGATGGGAGTATGCGTGCGTGCGTGGATTACAGGCAACTGAACAAGGTAACTATTAAAAATAAATATCCCCTTCTGAGGATTGATGATCTGATGGATCAGCTGGTGGGTGCTAAAGTTTTTAGCAAGATTGACTTGAGGTCGGGTTATCATCGGATCAAGGTGAAGGATGAAGACATCCGTAAGACGCGTTCGGGGCGAGGTATGGGCATTATGAGTACTCTGTAATGCCGTTTGGTGTCACAAATGCACCAGGGGTGTTTATGGAGTACATGAACCGGATCTTCCATAGCTATTTGGATCGGTTTGTGGTTGTGTTTATTGATGATATCTTTGGTGTACTCTAAGTCCGAGGAGGAACACGCAGAGCACTTGAGGTTAGTGCTGTAGGTACTTGAAAGAAAGGAAGCTTTATGCTAAGTTATCAAAGTGTGAGTTACGGGCCGAAAGAGGTAAGCTTCTTGGGTCACATTATCTCTCGTGATGGTATAGTTGTGGACCCGGCTAAGGTTGATGCAGTTGTTGCGTTGGGAGAGCCCAAAGTCCGTGGATCGAGATTAGGAGTTTCTTGGGGTTGGTGGTTACTACGGGAGGTTTATTGAGGGTTCTCTAAGCTAGCCCTTCCGTTGACCCAATTGACTGTAAGGGAAGAGCTTTTGTGTGGGACGCCAAGTGTGAAGAGAGCTTCCAAGAGTTGAAAAGGAGGTTGACAACATCTCCAGTGCTAGTGTTGCCTGTGCCGGATCAACCTTTTGTTGTATACTGTGATGCTTCCAAGATGGGTTTGGGAGGTGTATTGATGCGGGATGGGAAGGTAGTTGCTTATGCGTCCGGACAGTTGAGGATACATGAGAAGAACTATCCTACTCATGATTTGGAACCGGCCGCTATTGTGTTTGCGTTTGAAGATTTGGAGGCACTATCTCTATGGTACCGTTTGAGGTGTTCGGTGATCACAAGAGTTTGAGGTACTTGTTTGACCAGAAGGAGCTGAATATGAGACAGAGGCGTTGGTTAGAGTTGCTGAAAGATTACGATTTCGGCTTGAACTATCATCCCGGCAAAGCTAATGTCGTGGCTGATGCTTTAAGTCGGAAAACTTTGCATATGTCGCCAATGATGGTGAAGGAATTGGAGTTGATTGAGCAATTCCGTGATTTGAGTCCTGTTTGTGAGGTGACACCGCAGAGTGTCAGTGGGTATCTTGAGAATTGATAATGACTTCTTGATTAATATCGAGACGCCCGAACCGGATGTGAAACCGTGGATTTGTTGGTTGCGGGTGATCGAGCGGTGGATGGGGATTTCGTGTTGGATTCCTGTGGAGTATTGAGATTCAGGGACAGGATATGTGTTCCTGATGATGCCGATATGAAGAGAATGATACTTGAGGAAAGCCATAGGAGCAAGTTAAGTATTCATCCAGGTGCCACGAAAATGTACCATGATTTGAAAAAACTGTTTTGGTGGCACAGTATGAAGAAGGATGTAGCACAATTTGTATATGCATGTTTGACTTGCCGTAAGTCAAAGATTGAGCACCGTGGCCGCGGGGTTGATGCAACCGTTGGAGATTCCGGAATGGAAGTGGGACAGCATTTCCATGGACTTTGTGACAGGGTTGCCAAACACTGTGAGAGGGTTTGACTCTATTTGGGTGATTGTGGATAGGTTGACCAAGTCTGCTCACTTTATTCCTATCAACATCACCTATCCTGTGCCTAGATTGGCTGAGATATACATTCGGGTGATCGTGAAGCTGCATGGGGTTCCGAAGAGCATTGTGTCGGATAGAGACCCAAGGTTTACTTCGGAGTTTTGGGGGAGCTTGCAGGGAGGCTTTGGGGTCGAGATTGAGGCTGAGTTCACTTATCATCCTCGGGCCCGATGGGCGAGACGGAGAGAACCATCCAGTCCTTGGAGGATCTCCCGAGAGCTTGCGTGCTAGAGCGCGAGGAGGTGCGCGTGGGATACACACCTTCCACCGATTGAGTTCACTTATAATAACAAACTACCATTCGAGTATAGGGATGGCTCCTTTTGAGGCAATTGTATGGGCGGAGGTGTAGGACTCCGTTGTGTTGGCATGAGTCCTGGTGAGAGTGTCGTTCTTGGACCGGAATTGGTTAGGAGACTACAGAGAAGGTTAAGATGATCGGGAGAAAATGAAAGAGTCCCAGTCGGCAGAAAAGTTATCATGATAGGAGGAGAAAGGACTTGGAATTTTAGGCTGGTGAGCATGTGTTCCTGAGAGTCACGCCTATGACAGGTGTTGGGTGTTGGACTATATGATAACCTTAGAGGGGGGGGTGAATAAGGTTATATTCTAAAATGAAATCTTTTTCTTGTTTTCGAAAAATTTACGATGCAAGTTTAAATCAAATGCGGAAAATAAGATTTAAACTATATGCAACACCTAAACAAGCTATAACAATGGCAGAAACAATTACAGTGATATTGAAAAATTAGCGCGATAATATCAAATACAACGACAGTTAACAATAATAACGAAAACACAAAGTAGAGATAAGGGAAAGAAGTACACCGTGATTTTAGCGAGGTTCGGGATAAAAGCCCTACTCCTCGGCCTCCGGCTTTGCAACCTTTGGACTTTGGTAATCACCACTATATTGTGAAGATACTTCTTCAGTGTTTACAAGCAAGCAACTTCAAATACAACAAACCTCTCAATTTTCCCCAAATTGAGAACCCAAGCTTCCCGCTAAGGATTTCACCGATTCAATCTCCCCGATTGAGTGACTCAAGAACGCTATCCCAAGATTTCACAAACAATTCAATCTCCCTGATTGAATTACCCAAGAGTTTGAACTCCTAGGATTTCTCAGCTGTAACGCCCAAAATAATTTAATTATTTAATTAATTAAGTTATTTAAGGCTTGCAACACTTAATTAAATTAATTCATTAAGTTGGGTTTATTCTATCTAAGAGGGGTCTAATTTATTTTAAATAAGTACTAAGTTGGATTTATTTTATTTACAGGAGGTGAGAGGAATTAATAAGTGGGGGTGGGGAATAAGGCCCAAGGGCCATTATTTAGGCCCAATAGTAGTCATAAGGGATAGGGGTCCTAAGATGGAGTGACCAAACCCTCATTTTGAAGAAAGAAGAAAAAAAAATAGAATAGAAGAGAGGAGGGAGAGAGCTGACGGCGAACCAAGGAAGGGAGAGGAGGAGGAAAGTTTTCTTTGATTCTTGGTGAGAGGGGAAGCTCACGTTCAGCTTGTTATTGAGGAAAGGAAGGAACTTTTCTCAAGTTTTGTGTTGGTTATTTTCGTTGGGGGCTGGAAATCAGTTTTGGAGGCCTCATTTGGTTGTTTTCTTGGTGGTTGATTGAAGCTTTAGCTCACCCAAGGTTAGGGGAATCTCCATTACATTTTTGATAACTTGTAGGATGTGTGTTGTAGTAGGAATAATTCTAGGAATGATGTGTTGTGTGAACTTGTGTTACTCACATGTTGATTTATGTTTGAAATGTTTGTTTTGGTTATGACATGTTGATTGTTGCTATGGAAACATGAGTTGTAATTAATGCATATTATATGATTGATGATTGGATTATATGAGTATGAGCATGTAAATGTGATGGTTAGTATTAATGATTCAAAGGCTATGTTGGTGTGGTTATGTGAGAAATAATTTGGTTGGGAGGAATTAGGTTTTGAAGTGTGTTTGAGTATAGGTTGGAAGAAGGGGCGCCAAATGCCTAGCATTTTGGCGCTGGTTGCTAAACTGTGTGTGTGTGTGTGTGAGGGAGGGGCGCGCGATTCTTTGGGCAACTTGGCGCTGTGTCTGAAATGGTGTCTTTGCGCGCCATCTTGCGCGCAGCAAGCAAACTTCTGCGCAAGAGAGGCTTGATCAAGATCAAGGCGCCATCTTCTTGCAAGGCGTCCTGCAGCGTAACCTCGCGCGCACACCTCTCACCAAGGACGAAACTTTGAGAGTTAGAGCGTCTCTATCCGCGCGCCATCTTGCGCGCCTCTTCTTCTTCTGCACAGCCCCGGTGTGCGCGCCTCCGATGGGGATCTTCCAAAACCTTGTCTTTGTTGAATTCTTAAGTTCCTAAATTTATTTTGGTGTGTCAAAATGGTCCCTAAGTGAAGAAAAGGTCCTTAGGTGTGATTTAAATTAATAAGTGATGGAGGATGATTAATAAATGATGAGGTGATGATTTATAATTGAGGTGGTGGTGATTAGTAATTGAGGTGGTGGTGATTTAATAATTGAGATGGTGATGGTCAATGATTGACAATGGTGGTGAGTTAATAAATGACGTGGGTTTCGGTCACAAAGGTAATTTAATATATATATTTTTTTATGGACTGTGATGATGCATATGTCATAGTGTCACATAAATCATATGCATTACGCGAAGGTGAGGATGGTGATGTGGCTTCGGCCAAAATTGGTGGTGTGTTGCCCGACGGGGTTTGGTGGTGAGTATGGATCCACATGCATATTGCATACATGTCACATTCATACATTCATAGAAATCTTGTTGATGCTTAAATGACTGAATCTTACTGTTTGTAGATATTATAATTGAATGGCAATTAGCATGATTACTATGTACTGTTATTGCTAGATACTTCCTAATTATAATGCTTATCTTACTTGTTATAAATTATGTAAAGAGACTCACCCTAGCATTTCTTGTTGCCTGCTCTCGTGGCGACAAACAGGTGATTCCGAGTGAGGGTGCTGTGCCTCTGGGGCTTTATTGAGTCAGCTCTGATAGTAACACCGGGGTTGGGCCTTAGTATTATTTATGGTTATGTATTAAACTTATTTTAAACCTATGTATTGAGTATGTGAACTCAATTTTATTTCTGCTGTGCTGCAAACTACTGATGGATTAATGTAAACGCTAAACAGGTATTTTGAGGATTGTAACCACTCGACTATGTTATGCATGATACGCGTTGATGCGTTTGGATTTTGATTATGTCTTGATGATGTTTTATTTGAAATGTACCACCCTCTTCGAGGTGCGTGGAAAGTTTTTGAAAAACTCTGATTTTAATTAATTGAATTAGCTTTAAATATAAGGGGGTGTTACAGCTGTGACGCTCCATTTCGTTGATTATTAAATTATGTTATACTATTAGTGTGCTGAATGACTATGGCTAAACTGTGGTTCGCCACTAAGGCTAGATTTTCTTTCGCCGTGTATTTACAAGGGCATCATCGAGAGCCTTGCAAAGGTGGCCAAAGCTTTGTTGCAAGTAGTATCGCGATTACGAGTAATCCCATAGTCGGCCAAAGGTACTATTTTATAACACACTAAACTAAAAGATGACCGAGAAAAGATTTTTGTATACTCGATTTTTGATTTAAATTGCCGGGTAGAAATGGGGTGTTACATTAGTGGTATCGAGAGCGATTCGGTGCCGTCCAACCAAGTGTCCGTCTGTCATAGTATCTATGACAACTAGGTAGTGATAATTGTTTCTTAACGAATGTTAATGCCGCAGTGTTAGGTTGAGAATGGCCGAAAGGATTGATCTTTGCTCTAGCGAGGTTTCTGCAAGCCATAGCACGAGCTATGGGGAGCAGAGGGGCGGTAGAGAAGACGCGGAGGACCGTAAGCTAGCCACTTTTCAATGAGAGAACCCGCCTACCTTCAAGGGTAGGTATGACCGGACGGAGCTCGACTTGGCTAAGGGAGATTGAACGTATTTTCCGTGTGATGGCATGCACTCGACACGTAAAGTGAGGTTTGGGACACACATGCTTTGAAGGAAGAGGCGGATGATTGGTGGTTGAGAAAGAAACAAAGACTAGAAGTCATGGAGGAGGAAATCACTTGGGAAGTTTTCAAGGAAGAGTTCACTAGAAAGTATTATCCGGAGGACGTGAGGGCTAAAAAGGAGGTGGAATTTCTTGAATCAAGCAAGGCAACAAATCGATGGTGAGTATGCGACCAAATTTGAAGAGCTAGTCAAGTTTTGTCCCTATTATGAAAATGATTGCAATTCAATTCTCCAAGTGTGTGAAGTTTGAAAATGGGCTACATCCCGACATTAAGAAGGCCATTGGATACCAGGAGATTCGAGACTTTGCCAAGCTAGTGGACAAGTGCAGAATTTATGAAGAAGACAGTGCTGCAGCCTACAAGATGGTAAGAGAGAAAAAGAATGCTCAATTCCGAGGGAAACCATATGATGTGAGTGGAGGCAAAGGAAATGGAAGGTTGGTGGGGTAAGAGTTCTAGTGGGGAGGGGAGCTGCTGGTATTGTATGTTTTACTTGCAAGAAACCTGGCCATAAGAGTACTGAGTGCACTGAGGCTCGTTGTTTCAAGTGTGGTCTGAAAGGCCATAAGAGTAGTGAGTGCAATGAGGTCCGTTGCTACAAGTGTGGTCGAGAGGGCCACAAGTCTAATGAATGTAAAGAGAAAGATGTTATGTCTGTTTCAACCGTATGCGTGAAGCGGGGCATATGAGCAACAAATGTCCTAAACCCGGGAAGGAAGCGGTTAAAGGGAAGGTATTTGCTTTGGCGGGATCCGAGGGGACAACGATATTAGAGGTACATGTTTCATTAATGGTACTCCTTTAATAGCTATTGTTGATACTTGGTGCAACACATTCATTCATTCTTTGCTTTATGTCTTTGAAAAAGCGGGTCTTGTTATGTCTACTATGAGAAGGGACATGGTTATTGATACCCGACCAAAGGTTCGATGAACTACTTCCCGATGTGTGCTAGATGTCCTCTGTCGGCTTTGTGAGAGAGTTTCTTGTTGATCTCATTTGTTTGCCATTAGGAGGTTTGGGCGTCATCCTTGGTATGGATCGGTTAGTTGATAACCATGTGCATATCAATTGTGCTAGTAGATCCGTGAGTTTTCCTAATTCACGGGAGGAAGAATCATTATGTTGCATTCAGTCCGATTGCATAAGGCCATGAAGGGGAAGCCAAGTTGTTTACCTTGACGGCGTCTTTATCGATTGAGGTCAAGCCAAGATTGAAGAGCGCCCGTAGTTCGTGAATTTGCTGAAGTGTTTCCGGATGAAATCCCAGATGTGCCACCTGAAAGAGAAGTTGAGTTTAGTATTGATCTTGTGCCTGGCACTAGACCCGTGTCCATGGCTCCATATAGGATGTCTGCATCCGAATTGTCTGAATTGAAGAGTCAGTTGGAGGACTTACTTGAGAAGAAATTCATAAGACCTAGTGTGTCACCACAGGGCGCCAAGATTTTTTTGGTGAAGAAGAAAGATGGAAGTATGCGACTTTGCATTGACTATAGACAGCTGAACAAAGTAACAATCAAGAACAAGTATCCACTTCCGAGAATTGACGATTTGATGGACCAACTAGTTGGTGCTAAGGTGTTTAGCAAAATTGATTTGAGATCGGGCTATCATCAGATTAAAGTAAAAGATGAAGATATTCAAAAGACAAAGATTCGTGACGCAGGTATGGACATTATGAGTATTCTCAGTAATGCCGTTTGGTGTCACTAATGCACGAGGGGGTATTTATGGAGTACATGAACCGTATTTTCCATGACTACTTGGATCGATTTGTGGTGGTTTTCATAGATGATATTTTGGTGTATTCCAAGTCCAAGAAGAAGATCATGCAGAGCATCCGAAGTTAGTGCTAGAAGTATTGAGAGAGAAAAAGTTGTATGCTAAATCACAAAGTGTGACTTTTGGTTGAAGAAAGTTAGTTTCCTTGGTCATATTATTTCGGCGATGGGATTGCGGTAGACCCATCTAAGGTTGAGAGCGATGATGCGATGGGAGGCTCCTAAGTCGATTCGAGATTAGAAGTTTCCTTGGACTAGCGAGTTATTATAGAAGATTTATTGAGGGTTTTCTAAGTTAGCACTTCCGCTAACTCACCTAACTTGTAAAGGAAAGGCTTTTGTGTGGGATTCCAAATGTGAGGAAAGCTTTCAAGAATTGAAGAGGAGATTGACAACTTCACTGTTTGACATTGCCTAAGTCCCAGAGCCTTTTGTAGTGTATTGTGATGCATCTAAAATGGGGCTAGGAGGTGTTTTAATGCAGAATGGTAAGGTTGTGGCCTATGCCTCAAGACAGGTTGAGAATTCATGAGAAGAATTATCCTACACATGATCTAGAGCTTGCGGCGATTGTTTTTGCTTTGAAGATTTGGAGACACTACTTGTATGGTTCTAAATTTGAAGTATTCAGTGATCACAAGGGATTGCAGTACTTGTTTGACCAAAAAGAATTGAATATGAGGCAAAGAAGATGGTTAGAATTGTTGAAGGACTATGACTTTAGCTTGAATTATCACCACAAAGCTAATGTAGTAGTGGCGCCTTGAGTAGGAAATCCTTGCATGTTTCTCGCAATGATGGTGAAGGAGCTTGAATTGATTGAACAGTTCCGAGATTTGAGTCTAGTCTGCGAGGTGACACCTAAGAGTGTGAGTTTGGGTGTGTTGAGGATTCACAATGACTTCTTGAATGTTATTCGGGAAGCTCAAAAGAAGGATATTAAACTGGTTGAGATTGCAGTTGGGATTGACCACTCTCAGAGTGGAGATTATGTGATAGATGAGCATGATGTGTTAAGGTACCGTGGGAGGATTTGTGTTCCTAGTGATGATGAAATTAAAAAGGCAATTCTAGAAGAGGGTCATCGTAGTAAGTTGAGTATTCACCCGGAGCTACGAAAATGTACCAAGATCTCAAAGAAGTTGTTTTGGTGGCACTGTATGAAGCGTGATGTGGCTCAGTTTGTGTATGCTTGCATGACATGTCAGAAATCGAAGGTAGAACATCAAAAGCCGGCAGGGTTGATGCAACCATTAGACGTTCCTGAATGGAAGTGGGATTGTATCTCCATGGATTTTGTGGACTGGTTTTGCCGACTACAAATGAGGGGTTTGATACCATATGGGTGGTTGTTGATAGGTTGACTAAATCTGCGCACTTTCTACCAATTAATATTACTTATCGATTCAGAGGTTAGCGGATATCTATGTCAAGACAATTGTGAAGTTTGCATGGTGTGCCCCCGAGTATTGTGTCCGATAGGGATCCTAGGTTTACTTAGAGTTTTGGAGAAGTTTACAAGAGGCCTTGGGTTCCAAATTGAGATTGAGTTCAAAGATATCATCCCCGCATGGATGGGCGACATGAGAGGACCATTCAATCACTTGAGGATTTGTTAAGAGCATGTGTTCGGAGCGGGGAGGTTCATGGGATTCACATTTGCCACCGATTGAATTCACTTACAATATAACGCTTTTCATTCGAGTATCGGAATGGCGCCTTCGAGGCATTGTGCGGGAGGAGGTGTAGGACTCCATTGTGTTGGTACGGCGGGAGAGTGCGGTGCTAGGTCCCGAGTTGGTGCGTGAGACCACGAGAGAAAGTGAAGATGATTAGAGAGAAGATGAAGGCTTCACGAGAGTGAGGCGAAGAGTTACCATGATAAGAGAAGGAAGGATCTAGAATTTCAAAGGGTGATCATGTATTTCTAAGAGTTACTCCGACGGTGTAAGCCGTGCGTTGAAGTCTAAGAAGTTAACCCCACGTTTTATTGGACCATATCAGTTTCGAGAGAGTTGGGAAAGTTGCTTATCGGGTGGCCTTGCCACCTAACCTTGCTAATCTACATGATGTATTCCACGTGTCTCGCCATTGCGGAAGTATGTGCGGACCCATCTCATGTAGTGCGGATGGATGATGTAGAGGTGAGGAGAACCTTACGGTGGAGACAATGCCGCTTAGAATTGAGGATCGTGAGGTGAAGGTCTTAAGAGGCAAAGAGATCAATTTGGTGAAGGTAGTTTGGCTAGGAGGCGTGGGGAAAGCACGACTTGGGAGTTGGAAAGCAAGATGAAGGAGGCTTATCCAGTTGTTCGATTCAGGTAATTTCGAGGACGAAATTCTTTAAGTGGGGGAGAGTTGTAACGCCCAAAATAATTTAATTATTTAATTAATTAAGTTATTTAAGGCTTGCAACACTTAATTAAATTAATTCATTAAGTTGGGTTTATTCTATCTAAGAGGGGTCTAATTTATTTTAAATAAGTACTAAGTTGGATTTATTTTATTTACAGGAGGTGAGAGGAATTAATAAGTGGGGGTGGGGAATAAGGCCCAAGGGCCATTATTTAGGCCCAATAGTAGTCATAAGGGATAGGGGTCCTAAGATGGAGTGACCAAACCCTCATTTTGAAGAAAGAAGAAAAAAAAATAGAATAGAAGAGAGGAGGGAGAGAGCTGACGGCGAACCAAGGAAGGGAGAGGAGGAGGAAAGTTTTCTTTGATTCTTGGTGAGAGGGGAAGCTCACGTTCAGCTTGTTATTGAGGAAAGGAAGGAACTTTTCTCAAGTTTTGTGTTAGTTATTTTCGTTGAAATGGAAATCGGTTTTGGAGGCCTCATTTGGTTGTTTTCTTGGTGGTTGATTGAAGCTTTAGCTCACCCAAGGTTAGGGAATCTCCATTACATTTTTGATAACTTGTAGGATGTGTGTTGTAGTAGGAATAATTCTAGGAATGATGTGTTGTGTGAACTTGTGTTACTCACATGTTGATTTATGTTTGAAATGTTTGTTTTGGTTATGACATGTTGATTGTTGCTATGGAAACATGAGTTGTAATTAATGCATATTATATGATTGATGATTGGATTATATGAGTATGAGCATGTAAATGTGATGGTTAGTATTAATGATTCAAAGGCTATGTTGGTGTGGTTATGTGAGAAATAATTTGGTTGGGAGGAATTAGGTTTTGAAGTGTGTTTGAGTATAGGTTGGAAGGGGCGCGCCAAATGCCTAGCATTTTGGCGCCTGGTTGCTGAAACTGTGTGTGTGTGTGTGTGACGAGGGGGGGCGCGATTCTTTGGGCAACTTGGCGCTGTGTCTGAAATGGTGTCTTTGCGCGCCATCTTGCTTGCCCAGCATAAACTTACTGCGCAAGAGGCTTGATCAAGATGCGCGCCCATCTTGCGCGCGCTGCGTCCTGCTGGCGTAACCTCGCGCGCACACCTCTCACCGAAGGACGAAACTTTGAGAGTTAGAGCGTCTATCCGCGCGCCATCTTGCGCGCTTCTTCTTCTGCCAGCGCCCGGTGTGCGCGCCTCGGTCAGGGATCTTCCAAAACCTTGTCTTTGTTGAATTCTTAAGTTCCTAAATTTATTTTGGTGTGTCAAAATGGTCCCTAAGTGAAGAAAAGGTCCTTAGGTGTGATTTAAATTAATAAGTGATGGAGGATGATTAATAAATGATGAGGTGATGATTTATAATAATGAGGTGGTGGTGATTAGTAATTGAGGTGGTGGTGATTTAATAATTGAGATGGTGATGGTCAATGATTGACAATGGTGGTGAGTTAATAAATGACGTGGGTTTGGTCCACAAAGGTAATTTAATATATATATTTTTTTATGGATCGTGATGATGCATATGTCATAGTGTCACATAAATCATATGCATTACGCCGAAGGTGAGGATGGTGATGTGGCTTCGCCAAAATTGGTGGTGTGTTGCCCGACGGGGTTTGGTGGTGAGTATGGATCCACATGCATATTGCATACATGTCACATTCATACATTCATAGAAATCTTGTTGATGCTTAAATGATGAATCTTCTTGTTTGTAGATATTATAATTGAATGGCAATTAGCATGATTACTATGTAATCGTTATTGCTAGATACTTCCTAATTATAATGCTTATCTTACTTGTTATAAATTATGTAAAGAGACTCACCCTAGCATTTCTTGTTGCTGCTCTCGTGGCGACAAACAGTGATTCCGAGTGAGGTCTTTGTGCCTCTGGGGCTTTATTGAGTCGACTCGATAGTAACACCTGGGTTGGGCCTTAGTATTATTTATGGTTATGTATTAAACTTATTTTAAACCTATGTATTGAGTATGTGAACTCAATTTTATTTCTATTTGTCTTTGCAAACTCACCGATGGATTAATGTAAACGCTAAATGGTATTTTGAGGATTGTAACCACTCGACTATGTTATGCATGATACGCGTTGATGCGTTTGGATTTTGATTATGTCTTGATGATGTTTTATTTGAAATGTACCACCTCTTCGAGGTGCGTGGAAAGTTTTTGAAAAACTCGATTTTAATTAATTGAATTAGCTTTAAATATAAGGGGGTGTTACAATTTGTGACGCTCCATTTCGTTGATTATTAAATTATGTTATACTATTAGTGTCTTTGAATGACTATGGCTAAACCGTGGTTCGCCACTAAGGCTAGATTTTCTTTATTTGGTGTATTTACAAGGGCATCACTTGAGAGCCTTGCAAAGGTGGCCAAAGCCTTTGTTGCAAGTAGTATCGATTACTGAGTAATCCCATAGTCGACCAAAGGTACTATTTTATAACACACTAAACTAAAAGATGACCGAGAAAAGATTTTTGTATACTCGATTTTTGATTTAAATTGCTTGGGTAGAAATGGGGTGTTACATCAAAGAAACAAGAATAGCAATCTTACAGATCAAACTATGATCCAATCTCTCAAACAATATGATTCAAAGAGCTAAGAGAGATGATGTGATTGGAACCTTTGAAATTTGAAGAACGTGTAAAGATGAAACTTATGAAAGATCGATTCTTCAAAGATCTTTTGATGCGATGGATTTGAATATGAAAATGAAAGAATGAAAAACCTTTAATTTGAAGAACAATAGAAGATGATTTCTATGAATGATCGGTTCTTCAAAAAACTTTTTCTTTTGGTTTGACCACGCTTTGTTTTTCACGATGAAATGATTTGTCAAAAGGGTTCTGTTTTATCGTGAAAACCCTAGAGCCTTTTATAGAGAATATGAAAATATGACCGTTGAAAATGATTTGTAACACTGTTGTGATAAGTGAAGAATCGATTGATTTCTTGAAAGGAATAGGATGAAAATCGATTTTGCTTTCTAAAAGAAAGTAAGAAATCGATTTCTTACTTAAAGAAATAAGAAGGAAATCGATTACTTGCTTGAAAGCAAGGAAGCCACAAATCGATTTCTTGCTTGAAAGCACAAAGTCATCAATCGATTGTTTTCTTTCTAAAACAAGTTCTTTTATAAACAAGCAAGCTATGAATCGATTGTTGGCTTTACCAAAGAAGTGGGAAATCGATTTCTTTCTTCCAAGGGAGGAGGGAAATCGATTTGTAGCTTTAAAATACAAAGGCAAATCGATTTTTGACTTTAGAGAACAAAGGGAAATCGATTTATGGCTTTAACAACAAGTAGAAACCAATTTCTAGATTCATGTACAAAATTCTTTACTTCAAAAACAAATTCTTTTAAAACTTTTCTTTAAAAACAACAAATCATGATTCAAACTATTAATTTAAAACAACTTGTGTCTAATCTAATAAATCATGATTTTATAGAAAACATTTTTCCAAGACAGTTCTATTTTAAAAGATCATCTCTCAACTACAGCAATCATAAAGTTTAAGTAGAAGAGACCTTACATATGTCTTAAGCAAAGCGAATAACAAATAAGTCCTTGGATGGATTTGGTCCTTGCTCACTTCACCTTTAAGCTTCTATCCTTTAACTTGACACGCCAAGCGCCTTTGATCATATCTATGTGCATTGTTCAGCCCTGCGCTTAGACTCACTGTAACCATTAGCAAACATATTGTGGGGTTTTGATGCTAAAGTGATGTGATTTTGTTGATGATTGATATTGTTGTTTGATAATTGATGAATTTGATGTGTTTGATGGTGTTCAATAATTTGAAATTGTTGGAGAGCAATTGATGTTATTTTGGAAATTATTTGGTGATGTTATTCGCATAAGACTTAATGGATTT
This sequence comes from Oxytropis ochrocephala, assembly GCA_020916435.1. Lineage (NCBI taxonomy): Eukaryota > Viridiplantae > Streptophyta > Magnoliopsida > Fabales > Fabaceae > Oxytropis > Oxytropis ochrocephala. Next base: position 60,188,842 of record CM037089.1, on the reverse strand, counting down.
GGAGTTGTTGATGATTTATTTTGATGAGATGAGTTGCTGTTTTTTTGATTAAAAATGTTGTTGTTTTGTCAAAAAATGAGCTGCTGTTTGCTGGGGAATTTTATGAATGAGTTGCTGTTTTTTTGATTAAAAATGTTGTTGTTTTGTCAAAAAATGAGCTGCTGTTTGCTGGGGAATTTTATGAATGAGTTGCTGTTTTTTTGATTAAAAATGTTGTTGTTTTGTCAAAAAATGAGCTGCTGTTTGCTGGGGAATTTTATGAATGAGTTGCTGTTTTTTTTGATTAAAAATGTGGTTGTTTTACCAAAAAATGAGCTGCTGTTTGCTGGGGAATTTTATGAATGAGTTGCTGTTTTTTGATTAAAAATGTGGTTGTTTTGTCAAAAAATGAGCTGCTGTTTGCTGGGGAATTTTACGAATGAGCTGCTGTTTTTTTTAATTAATATGTGCTGTTTTACAAAATAATGCGGTGCAGTTTTTGTATTAAAATCTTCTTTGTTTCTTCTTTGTTATGCGCCAAATCAGTCACATTTCTTCTTCACGAATTTGGCTCAAGAATTCTCGCCGTTTTAGTTACCGTTACGCGCCTAAAAAGTCACTGCTCTAGTTTGTTGCTTTGGTCAAGAATCGAATTTTCTGAATTTATTTTGTTAACGAAAGGGCGTGTTAAAGTGGTGAATTTATCAATGAAATGGGTTGATATTTTATTTTATTCGTTGCAAATTAAATGAGAAGTTCTCCAATTTAAAATTATGATGTTTTTCTCAAATATAAGTACAATGTTTTCCAAACCAAATGAGTTGTTTCCACTACTAAAAATATGATTGTTATGTCTATATGATTGAATTGCTGTAAGAGGTTATACTACTAGTGTACTCCTTGACTATGGCTAGACCGTGGTTTACCACTAAGGCGATTTTCTTTCAATCGGTGTATTTACAAGGGCATCATCGAGAACCTTGCAAATGTGGCCAATGCCTTTTGCAAGTGGTACCAGTTACCTGAGTAATCCCATAGTCAATCAGTTTACTATTTTATAATCCACAAAACTAAAAGATAACCGTAAGGTATATATATGTTTATGATGACGTGACTATATGATGTTGATGAATGTGTCGGTTCATGCTATGGGTGATTTTGATGATGTGTCATTTAAGATTGTAATGTGAATGATGAATACACTCTACGAGTGTTTTATGATGACATGCCTTGAGTGGTTATTTCTTTTATGATGATGATGATGAGTACTCCGAGTGAGTGTTGGTTGAATTGCACATGTGTTATAGAATCTCATGGCATGTGCATACTATGACAAATATTGATGATGTTATGCCTTGAGTGGTTTTTCTTCTATAATGAAGATATGCCTTGAGTGGTTTTTAAAGATGATATGGTACCATCATGCATATGCCCGCGTGTGGGTTGCATTTTCATACATAATCATAACTGTGAGTTGTTTCTTTGTTGTGATTGGAGCCGTGTTGTGTATTTATGATGTGGTGACGATGATGATACCTTGTGATTGTGCGCTTTCATCTCTCTATTATGTATCCGATTATGTTCCATTGAAATTCTCACCCTTCTTGCTTGGAATGTTGCTCTATCGTGGCAACGCTGCAGTACCGCGAGTGAAGGACTTGCTTTGCCTTATTCTTTTAGTTTTGGGACGTATTGTTGTGTCGCTCTCGATCTTTGTAACACCTAGGGCGTGAGTGAAGTTGGATAATTTGTTTAATAGTTGTATACTGATTTTTATTGTTACATTGAGACGTGTTTGAGAGTATTTGGTGAGTTGGTGTTTATGCCGCTGCGATTGTGTTTTATGAGGATGGGATTTTCCATAAGTGTTGTTTGATTACACAAATTTGAAGAGTGCATATTTGATGAGTTTTAAGGACGCTGTAGCATTTCTTTTCTATCAATTAAAAACAATTTTTATTTTTGAAAAAGAATTACTCTGATAAATGACACGTAATATAAGGGTAGAAAAGGGGTGTTACATCCTGGGCCCATATTTGCAATCCCAGCATTTCTCATACCACTCCCTCCTATTAAATAAAATACTAAATTATAATACACTACATTATATTTAATATAATTAAAAATAGTGCAACACTTAAACAATTTAATCAATTACTCAATTAAATTATTTAGGGTGTTACAACTCTCCCCCACTTAGGAAATTTCGTCCTCGAAATTCATACCTGAGTCAAATAACTCTTGATAAGACTCCCGCATCCTGCTCTCCAGCTCCCAAGTCATGCTCTCACCAGCAGCTCCCAACCACACTACCTTGACTAAGGCAATGTCTTTCCCCCTCAGCACCTTTACTTCTCTATCATCGATCCTCACTGGCATAGTCTCCACAGTGAGGTTCTCACGTACCTCCACATCATCCATGTGAATCACATGAGACGGGTCTGGAATATACTTTCGAAGCTGTGACACGTGGAATACATCGTGCAAGTTCGAAAGATTAGGTGGCAAAGCCACTCTATAAGCAACCTTTCCAACCCTCTCAGTGATTTGGTACGGTCCAATAAACCTTGGAGTTAACTTCTCACCAGCCTCAAGAACACATGCTCACCAGCCTGAAACTCCAAGTCCTTCCTCCTCCTATCATGGTAACTTTTCTGTCGGCTCTGGGACTCTTTCATTTTCTCTCTGATCATCTTTACCTTCTCTGTAGTCTCCCTAACCAATTCTGGTCCAAGAACAACACTCTCACCGGACTCATTCCAACATAAAGGAGTTCTACACCTCCGTCCATACAGTGCCTCAAAAGGAGCCATCCCTATACTCGAATGATAGCTGTTGTTGTAAGTGAACTCAATCAGTGGAAGATGTGTATCCCACGCACCTCCCTGCTCTAGCACACAAGCTCTCAGAAGGTCCTCCAAGGACTGGATGGTCCTCTCTGTCTGTCCATCAGTCTGAGGATGATAAGCTGAACTCAACCTCAGCCTAGACCCCAATGCCTCCTGCAAGCTTCCCCAAAACTTAGACGTAAACCTCGGGTCTCTGTCTGACACAATACTCTTCGGGACCCCATGTAGCTTCACAATCACCTGAATATAAATATTAGCCAACTTTGGCACAGGATAGGTGATGTTGATAGGAATAAAATGGGCAGACTTGGTCAACCTATCCACAATCACCCAAATAGTGTCAAACCCTCTCACAGTATCTGGCAACCCAGTCACAAAGTCCATGGAAATGCTGTCCCACTTCCATTCCGGAATCTCCAACGGTTGCATCAACTTTGCCGGCTTCTGGTGCTCAATCTTTGACTTCTGGCAAGTCAAACATGCATAAACAAATTGTGCTACATCCCTCTTCATACCAGGCCACCAAAACAGTTTCTTCAGATCATGATACATCTTAGTAGCACCCGGATGAATGATCAACTTGCTCCTATGGCTCTCCTCAAGTATCATTTTCTTCAACTCAGCATCATCAGGAACACAAATTCTGTCCCCGAATCTCAACACACCCTGGGAATCCAACCTGTAATCCCCATCCACAGCCTGATCACCAGCTACCAACAAGTCAACCAGTTTCACATCCAACTTCTGGGCGTCTCTGATACTAACCAAGAAGTCATTCCCAATCCTCAGCATACCCAATCTGACACTCTGTGGTGTCACCTCACAAACTAAGCTCAAATCACTAATTGCTCAATCAACTCCAATTCCTCACCATCATAGCCGACATATGTAAAGTTTTCCGACTTAAAGCATCGGCCACGACATTAGCTTTGCCGGGTGATAGTTCAAGCCGAAATCATAATCCTTCAAAGACTCTCTAGCCAACGCCTCTCACTCATATTCACTCATTCGGTCAAACAAGTACCTCAAACTCTTGTGATCACCGAACACCTCGAATCACGGTACCATAGAGATAGTGTCTCCAAATCTTGAAAGACAAATACAATAGCGACCAACTCTAAATCATGAGTAGGATAGTTCTTCTCATGTGTCCTCAATCTGTCGGGACGCATAAGCAACTACCTTCCCATCCTGCATCAATACACCTCCCAAACCCATCTTGGAAGCATCACAAGAGCACAACAAAAAGGTTGCTCGACACACGAGCAACACTAACACTAGAGACGTTGTCAACCTCCTCTTCAACTCTTGGAAGCTCTCTTCACATTTTGCATCCCACACAAAAGCTCTTCCCTTACAGGTCAATTGAGTCAACGGAAGGGCTAACTTAGAGAACCCTTCAATAAACCTCCTGTAGTAACCAGCCAACCCCAAGAAACTCCCGATCTCGATCCACGGACTTTGGGCTCTCCCAACTGCAAAGATCAACGCATCAACCTTGGTGGGGTCCACAGCTATACCATCACCAGAAATAATGTGACCCAAGAAGCTTACCTCACGCAACCAGAACTCACATTTGGACAACTTAGCATAAAGCTTCTTTTCTCTCAGCACCTCTAGCACCAACCTCAAGTGCCCTGCATGCTCCTCCTCAGACTTAGAGTACACCAGAATATCATCAATAAACACAACCACAAACCGATCCAAGTAGCTATGGAAGATTCGGTTCATGTACTCCATAAACACCCCTGGTGCATTAGTGACACCAAACGGCATTCTGAGTACTCATAGTGTCCATACCTCGTTACGAACGTCTTACGGGCGTCTTCATCCTTCACCTTTATCTGATGATAACCTGACCTCAAGTCAATCTTGCTAAAAACCTTAGCACCCACCAGCTGGTCCATCAGATCATCAATCCTCGGGAGAGGATATTTATTTTTAATAGTTACCTTGTTCAGTTGCCTGTAATCCACGCACAGACGCATACTCCCATCCTTCTTCTTAACCAACAAAACTGGAGCTCCCCATGGTGACACACTAGGCCTCACAAACTTCTTCTCAAGTAACTTTTCCAACTGCTTCTTCAGTTCAGACAACTCAGAAGCTGACATCTGGTACGGTGCCATAGACACAGGCCTAGTACCAGGCACAAGCTCAATTCCAAACTCAACTTCCCTCTCTGGTGGCACACTAGGAATCTCATCAGGAAACACTTCAGGGAACTCACACACCACCTGCAACCCATCAACTATAGCTTGGTTCTCAGCAGACATAGACGCCATCAAAGCAAACAGCTGACCACCCTCTTTCATCGCCCCACGCAATCGATCGATCGTGACAAGAAATGCAGATTCTTCCTCTTCTGGAGAAAGGAAACTAACAGACTTGTTGAAACAGTTGATGTGTACATGGTTATCTACTAACCAGTCCATACCCAGAATCACATCCAACCCACCCAAAGGCAAACAAATCAGATCAACCAGAAAATCTCTGCCGAAGACTGACAGAGGACACCTAGCACACATTAGAGAAGTAGTCACCGAACCCTTAGCTGGAGTGTCGATAACCATCCCTCTCTCCATAGTAGACAAAACTAAATTCAACTTTTCAGCACAGACAGAAGCAATAAAAGAGTGCGTAGCACCCGTGTCAACAATAGCAACTAAAGGTGTACCATAAATAAAGCAAGTACCTCTGATTTCATTAGGTCCCTCTGAACCTGCCAATGCAAAAACTCTCCCAGTGGACCTCTCCTTCTTAGGCTTAGTGCACTTGGAGCTAAAGTGACCAGCTTCACCACAGTTGAAACACACAGCTTGCTTGCAGTCACACTCGGATGCCATGTGACCATCCTTCCCACACTTGAAGCATATCTTTCCCCCAGACTTACAATCAAAACTCTTGTGACCCGGCTTGCCACACTTGAAGCACACAATATCAGATGGGGCATCTCCCCCACTTGGCTTCTTACCCTCAGCAAACCTGCTACCACCAGCATACCTACTATTATCAGCATACCTCTGTTTACCCACAGCCGGCGAGATGTCTCATATGGTTTACCCTGCTCAAACTTACCCTCCGATCTCTCGCGGCTCTAGCACGGGCATTGCTATCATCCTCATAGATTCTGCAGCAGTCAACCAGATCAGCGAACACTCTGATCTTCTGATACCCTACAGCTAATCACCCGGAAGATCCTCTCAATCTCCTTCAGCCAAGCCAGTGCACCATCTGGGTTGTACCTCCCCTTGAAGGTAGGAGGGTTCTCCTGCGGAAAGTAGCCGGACTACGGGTCTCGGCGTCTCTTTGGGTACCCACGACTGCGCTTATAGCTTTGCAAGGCCTCGGCAAGTCAAAGATCAATTCTCCTGGCCATATCAACCTAGCACTGTAGCATAAACAACCATTCAGAACTAATTTAAGACACCTAGTTGTCATACACAATATGACACACAGACACACTTGGCCGGACAGACCGAACTTTTGCTCTGATACCACTAATGTAACACCCCATTTCTACCCGGCTATTGAATTCAAAAATCAGAGTATAAAAATCATTTTCATTAAATGGAATGCTACACTTATCTCTTAAATACTCAAACAGCCAGTTCAGCTCAGAAATATGCATCAATACATAGCACCATACAAAACGTGGGATAATATCTCATGTTACGCAGCGGAAATAAAACTACATCTCAAAATAAGTGCTCAGCAGTCTCAAATAGTAAACAATACATATAAAGGCTCAACAATGAGCAAAACAGATAAAACTACAGTTCATAACCCATCCCCTAGGTGCTACGTATCAGAGCAGACCGACACGGGGAATAGTGAAGGTAGCAAGCCCTCACTCATGACTACCTGTGGTAAACAACAACAGAAAGGGTGAGTCTCGAACTATATAATAAAAGTGATAATAGGCAATATATACAGTCACAGTTCACAGCACAATCAATCATACCAATCATCACTCAATAACATTTATGTGTTCATGTGAATGTATGCAATGTAGTTATGCATGTGGTACCATTTGCCCTCATGGCAGTCTCATTATCAAATTGAGTCCTCATGACTCTGGCCCCCATGGCCTGGCCCTCATGGCCTCACAGTTAATTTTATAAACGTCGCGACCGCAGCCGAATGTATGCATGAGACTCCATGAACACAATCACAGCACATTTACAGTATCTCATTTCATATATTATTTCTCACCTCATATTTAATCTCGTTTATAGCCCCCATGGCTCTAGCCCCCATGGCTCATGCCCCCATGGCATCCTCAATCATCTCAAATTACTAACTCAACATAAGTAAGTCCCAACGACTAATCACAATAGGAGGACGAAACCTCACTCAGGGACCTAAACCACCCTTTAGGACCAAAACAGTCACCTAGGGACCAAACTGTCACCTAGGGACCAAAACAGCACACACTTAGGCACAAGGCAGCACTAGGCGCCATTTTCCCCACATTACAGCGCCCCCGTGCAACACAAAGACACTAGCGCGAAACTTCGGCAATTTGGCGCCCCACAGCAACAACACGACCTCTGGCGCCACTTTTCTAGCAATCAAGGCGTCCCGACAAAGACACGATCCTAAACACAAACTAAGACACGATTCGAGACACGCCTCGAACCACGAGCGCCTTCCTAGGCGCACAGGCAAGACTGCTTGTTTGGCGCCTACACTGACCCACCACACACACATCACATGTAAACAGAAAACCACTCGAGCCAAAATGCTTAAAATTGTTTTTGGGCAGGCAACTGCAAAAGATGGCACGGTAAAATATGCCTAGAACTCTAAGTTTCACTCAAACCACCCCCTAGGCGCACACTTATAGCGCCACAGCAATGCCCACCAGCACATCTCTCTAATGACACATGCAAACAGAAAACTACTCGAGCCAAAATGTATAAAAATGTTTTTGGGCAGGTGATTGCAAAATATGGCACAGTAAAATATGTATAGAACTCTAAGTGTCACTTAACCCACCCTATAGGCGCACACATATAGCGCCACATAATTGCTCACTAGGACATCTCCCAATTGACACGTGCAAAACTAAAACTACTCGAGCCAAAATGTTTAAAATGAAGTTTGGGCAGGCTATTGCAAAATATGGCACGGTAAAATATGTCCAGAACACCTAGTATCACTCAAACCACCCCATATGTGCACATGAACAGTGCACAGGGCGCCACATTTCCAGCAAACTGGCGCCCAGACAGACCACACTTGCACAGAATCACAACCCAGCACATAAACAGTGCTCAGGGCGCCATTTCCCCAGCAATGTGGCGCCCTGGCAGTGATATTCCTGCACAAACACACAACCCACCACAGTGAGCGATGCGCGAGCGCCATATTCCCGCCAATTGGCACCTGACGACAATTCACCACCATAGCCTCATCACATACGATTACAGCAGGCGCATAATTCCTAGCCATTTGGCGCCCCATACCTCAAAAATCCCTAATTCTTAATTCCTTTCAATTCTAACCACCATATATCATTCAAATTCACTCCATAATCATTTTAACACATTCAATTTCACATCTCAAACATCAATTTACACCTTAACACGAAATCAAGCACATAAACTCTAACATTAAGCCCTAATTCAATTTCTCATGCAATTTCATCAAATTCACTCAATCAAACTCAATCAATCAATTATCAACAAATAGAGACTCTATGACTCCTATACAACCTATTATATCCTCTATTATAGAGTGAGACTCCCCTTACCTTATTTTAAACCGTAGAGAAGCTCTTTCACGTAGTCACCTACAAAACCTCAGCAACAAATCTCCTTCTCCTTCCTTTCTCCTTGGTGCGATCCACTTCTCCTTCTTCTCACTCTCCTTGCGCCGTTTTCCTTTTCTATTTCTCTCCTTTCTTTCGTTTTTTTCTTTCTTTTAGGTGAATGGTGCGAATTGCACCAACCCTAGGAGCCTAAGTCATTGGGCTTGGGCTCCTGGGCCCATATTTGCAATCCCAGCATTTCTCATACCACTCCCTCCTATTAAATAAAATACTAAATTATAATACACTATATTATATTTAATATAATTAAAAATAGTGCAACACTTAAACAATTTAATCAATTACTCAATTAAATTATTTAGGGTGTTACAGGTTATGTGAAGGTAATGGGTGAAAACTAGTTTCACTGCACCCCTAACACATATGTCCTAAGACAATTACCCTAAATTTGATTTGTGCAATAATCAGTAGTGCAGAAAAGACTTTTAGTATCGGTTATTTTGCACTTTTAGCATCAGTTATCTGTCGATACTAATTCGATCGATACTAAATGTCTGACATTTAGTATCGGTTAAATAACCGATGCTAAATGTGACTTTTAGCATCGGATTTTCAAAAAACTGATGCTAAATGACGTTTTTTTTGTGTTTTTTATTTCTTGAAAACATACTATTAGTATCGGTTATTTAAATAACCGATACTAAAAGTCTATCTTGGTGACTTTTAGCAACGGTCATCCTGAATAACCGATACTAAAAGTCTATCTTGGGGACTTTTAGCAACGGTCATCCTGAATAACCGATACTAAAAGTCTATCTTGGTGACTTTTAGCAACGGTCATCCTTGATAAACGATACTAAAAGTCTATCTTGGTGACTTTTAGCAACGGTCATCCTGAATAACCGATACTAAAAGTCTATCTTGGTGACTTTTAGCAACGGTCATCCTTAATAACCGATACTAAAAGTCTATCTTGGTGACTTATGTAACACCCCTTTCTACCCCTTAATTTACACGTCATTTTCAGAGTAATTTCATTTTCAAGAAATATAAATTTATTTGATAGAAAGGAAATGCCACATCGTCATAAGGAAAAACTCATCGTCTGTACCATCAAAGTTTGTGCAACAACGCAATCGTCACAAAACTTAAATTTCAAAATAATCTTATCACAGCGGAAATAAACGATGAACTCACTAGTCCACTCAAACACGTCTCATAATCATCAAATAAATAATTCATACAGTTAACTGATTCATTAACAAATCCGACTACTCCCCCTAGGTGCTACAGTATCAGAGAGCGACTCGACAACCTCCCAACAGCTAATAAAGAAGGCAGCAGAACCTTCACTCGCGGTTACTTGCAGCGTTGCCACAATAGAGCAACATTCCAAGCAGAAAGGGTGAGTCTTCAAACAGCATAAGAGCATAAATAATAATCAATATATTAGAAGACAATATCTATAACTACCACAGCACATTTAACGTCGCATTACAACCATCACAGAGCAACATCGGCAACCAACATCAAAATTACATCACAAGCAACTACATCATTTTCGTGCACATGTATGGAAATGCAACCCACGTCACCGGGCATATGCATGAGGTACCATCGTCGCAAAAATACAATCGTCGCTTATCGTCGCTTTGAGCATAGTTCCGGCCGCAGCCCACATCGTCGCCGAATGCAGCATGACATGTATGAGACCCTATGCATCACTCATCAAACTAAATAAACAGAAATCAACAATTACACATCACAACACAATTTTCCTCAACGTCGCTTTTGGCCATAACCGCCCTAACAATATCATTATCATCGCTTTTATATCCTCTACATAAACATCATCATCATAAACTTCATCATTTAAAAGTTGAGTACATCACCCTTAAGATCGAGAGTAACGCCACACTTAGCCTTAGAAAACCTCACATTTAGTTTGGAAGACATCTCGTTTAGTTTAGAAAACTCTCTCGTCTTCATGCTTAGAAAAACATCCCTTTAAAGAGTGGAAAACATCACAATTTATTTGTAGAAAAACATTTCGTTTTAAGTTAGAAGACATCCCCTTTTTAGCTAGAAGTCATCGCATTTTAACTCGTATACAACTTCATAAACGACACCTTTACAACATAAAGACAGCCTCTCATTTTTGGAAAACGGCAACCCATTTACTTAATAAATACAGCAGTAAAATCAGTTCAAAAACAGCAACATTTTTATAGCAAAAACAGCAATAAAACAACACAAAACAGCAACATAACAGCAGCATTTTACGCGCCAAAAACAGCAGTAAAACAACACAAAAACAGCAGAATAACAGCAGCATTTTACGCGCCAAAAACAGCAGTAAAACAACACAAAAACAGCAGCATAATGGCGTGAAAGATAACAAGTTTATATGCTGAAACAGCAGCAAAAACAGCATAAAAAAACAGCATTTTATTTGTAAAAATAGCAACATTATGCAGCGAAAGAAGTAGCAAAAACAACAACGTTTACATGCTATAACAGTGGCAAAAACAGCAACGTTTATATGCTAAAACGGTAGCAAAACAACAACGTTTATATGCTAAAAGGGTAACAAAACAACAACGTTTATATGCTAGAACAGTATGAAAGTCTATCTTGGTGACTTTTAGCAACGATCATCCTTAATAACCGATACTAAAAGTCTATCTTGGTGACTTTTAGCAACAGTCATCCTTAATAACCGATACTAAAAATCTATCTTGGTGACTTTTAGCAACGGTCATCCTTAATAACCGATGCTAAAAGTCTATTTTTGGTCACTTTTATCAATTGACCAATTTATAATATCCTGATATACAAAAATATTTCCAAACAACAACACATAATAAAATCATAAAAATTCTTCAAATTCCATTGAAATTAATATTTTACAATACAATTTATGAAACTTAAAATTTCTATAAGTTTCTAAAACAAAAACGTCAAACTTAAAAATATTTCAAGAGATTGGTTGAACGAGTAACTTTGAGATGCTCCATTCAGAAGCATTTTACTCCTTTCCAATGACCTTGTGCCACCATCAGAGGTGCCGCGATTACTGCCACCTTAAGTCTATGCATTTTGTCCAAAATTTTATTTTCTTCCTGTGATAAGTGATTATGAAACCAGATGTTAGAAAGTTACATATTTAAGGTTTTAGTGTATAGGGAAAGGGAACAAAAAAATCATATTAGATTGCAGTACCTGGAAAATCTCAATCTGTTTCATTGATCTTGATTTTTGTTCTAGAGATTATCCACCATGGAAGACTTAGCCAAGGCAACTTGAACAGTCTTTTCAGCTTCAAGTAGTGCTGCTTCTTTAGATTTGGTAAGACGATCTAAAGCTTTGTTATCATCTTGTAACTTAGAAATTTGCAAGGAGTGTGCGAATGAAAATACACCAAAAATCACTTACTTGAAGATTAAATAAATCCAAAGATCGGTCCCCTACATCAAGTATTTCTTGAGGGCATTTCAACAAGAACACCAAGAATAAGAGAATACCTCTTGCCGCCGAGCAAGCTTGGATCGACCTCCAAAGGAGCTAGAATTGCTTCAATTGGAGGCATGTCATCATCGTTACGGCGGCATGGACTCTTGAAGAGTATCTTGACAAGCAAACCGAGCGACCATTGATGCTTTCTTTTCATCGTTGATTTTCTTTATTTCAAGATTACGCGAAATATTCAATTTAGTTAACACATCATGTAGTATTATTACTTGTTACTCACGTTGTTTTTCAATGAAAATTGAATAATATAGTATTATTACTTGTTACTTAGTATAGAGTGATATTTCGTAACAATTTGTCCTAAGAAAGATAGAATCAACATAATATCAAACAGTGGTGTGCATTTTAGGTTGAGGCTTACCGAGTAGGAGGAGCTTCATCGATGCAACAAATAGCACAATAAGAACGCAATCCGGATGCAAGTAAAGCCTAAAAGACATCATATGTTAGAATATTCATAATCCAAATTGTATGTGTTTACTTGTTTGAAAGTCAGTATTTACTAATTTATGAATCCTACCCATTTTGTCACTATCAAACCAGAAAACCTTTAGGATTGAGGATCTATGAAGTCCCATAGCTTCAAGTTGCACATCATAAGTCTTAACTAAAAGCTTTATAACTTAAAAGAAACATGGGCATGAATTAGAAAAGAATAACAGACTACTATCATAAAAAGGAATAGCAACAACAAATGGCAAGCCTCATCATGGAACAATAGTATAGATAGATAGATAGATATAAATTTGTTTTATAGTTGTGTTTATCTGTTTGTTAGGGACGATATCTACAAAATTGGCCTAAATATACATAAGCTATTGAAATAGATATCTACAATATCATAGTGACAAATCTATATAGTATACCCAGATATCTTAACTTGTTGCCTCATCAAATGCGATTTCATTCAAGGTGGTGTACAAAAAATGTATGAAGCTCATTAGCATATTTGAATAGAGATTCACTGTAAAGAAGGTTAATTACCTTTGCAATGTTCAGTGTATTAAACATTCATTTTTTATTGAGACTGTATGCAGTAATGAAGTAAAGTACATGTAAATCTTCAATTTTTCCTGTGTTGTGTAACTAAAAATGCAAACAAACTTTTCTATAAGACACACGGTGGACCAAAGAACACATGTTTTTACTATTTTGTGGCATGTCTTTGGTAGAAAGATTTTATCCTTTTCATGCCCTCTCTTACAGCAGATGGATCAGCAGCAAAAGTTATACGAAGCCAATCTTTTAGACCCACTGCATTTCCTGTAAACAAGTTTTGTTTGCCATTCCCAAGTGTTAAAGTTATAATTAATGAATTCCTGTAGAAGCCAATCTTTTAGACCCACTGCAGTTCCTGTAAATATCTTCTAGAAGAGTAAGATCTAGTTTGACCTGCATTTCATTTCATTTCATTGAATAAATAGATAGATAAAGAAGAGTTCATTTATAAAAGAGACATTGATATCTATTGTATGATATTAAATTTCACTTGAATTTGAAGTACTTTTATGAATCTAGTTTGATATTGTATGACCTGTGTAGTAGTAGAACCTGGTTGACCATAGTATCTTATAAGTAGCTAAATCAACGAGAGCCCATTTGAATGAGTGTGAATGTCACGAGATGAATCTTTCTTTGCAACTTCTAAGTTGTTATTATGTGGAGAATTGCTTCCAACACATCCAGCGGGAGACTTAGTGTTAGAGATTGCATTGTACCTGAAGAAAAAAACTATTAACACTAAAACAGTTACCCATCTTATAATCAATTCGGAACAATACCAAATGTAAACACCAGATCATCATACCTTGAGAAAGCAGACTGATCAGAACGTCTTAAAACATTACGTTCATCATGAATTGCATTACCAGCATCTTTAACTCCTCTAAGCCTCTTCAAATTGATCTCGGGAGATGGCAATTCTTCATCATTAATGGTATCTTTATTTTCAATATCTGAGGATATGGGTCTTCAATTTCTCTACTTTGCATCTGAGAACCATAAGTACTGGTAATGGCATCAAATAACGAAAGCCCTTTGCACCTTAGCTTGCAAGATTGATTCTCACGGTTAAAGTCTGGTGGTCCTCTATTAATTTGCTCATTTAATTTAGAGGGCCCTACATCAAGTGTGTTATGTTTTGGACCTGCAGTTTTGGCTCAAACCTCAATTATACAGTTAATTATCAAGTCAACATATCTATCTACTGAGTTAACTTTCATCTCCGACAATTTTTTGGGAAAAGAGAGACATACAATACGCATCCACAAAAAAAAATGTGCATGCATGTACATCATCACAAGAAACAAGTAACAAAACGAGCAAAAACATCAATTATAAAAAAATTATAAACAAAAAAAACTACAATGCAACAAAATAACAGTAAAATGCATAGCAAGTCTGTCAACCAATCTTGATAAAACTATAGGGACATGGGTATTATTAGAAGTCTAGAATGGTGCTGAACTTTCTTTAGCCTTTATTTAGATTAACCGTGGAAAGACCATCATCTTTATATATCAGCAAGCATTTTCTTTATACCTACTCATGACAACTGGGAGGGAGTCCAATAATTTTATACATACAGTATGAATCAGTCTCACAAGTTTAAAAATACAAGCATTATCTCACACAGTTCAGTGCTAATAATAATAAAACAAGGCGACTCAGAAACACAAGCAAATCAAGTGCTTATATCATTTTTCATACTCTTCTAAAAAAAATCAAATCCTTACTTTTAACATTTTGTCCAGATCAGTTTAGTATATTAATCGGTGAACAAACAATTCTACATTATATGTTTGTTCCACTTAAGAAGGCCAAATAGCACATTTGTTGTCAAAGTGCTTTCATGTGCCTCATCAAGAATAATTGCTTTATATCGTTCCAAAAGTGGATCCTTCATTGCTTCTCTCAAAAGCATACCATCTGTTGATACCTAAAGTTTGGGGGTAGCAAAAACATTCAATTTATATCGTTCTGAACTGTTTGTGATACACATTTAGTATCGGTTGTTTTAACAACCGATACTAAAAGTCTGATGAAAATTGAAAATTGATTAAACAATCGGTTTGTGATACACATTTAGTATCGGCTGTTCAAACAACCAATACTAAATGGTGTTGTTTAACGTCCTTTTTCCACTAGTGAATTACTAAGCCGTTTAATTATTTGTTTACCCTAAATAAAACTTAATTAATAAGATTTCGTGACAAAATAGTTCGTTATTTGCAAATAAGTAAAATAGGGACTAATTTGGAAAATCTTAATTTTGACTTTGGCAGGGAGACCCCGCGCCTACGTACTCTCTGGTGATATGAGAGACTCAAAAGTCACGTAGTTCTTCCTGAAAATTTGTTGTTGGTTGATTTTAGTTTGAAAGGGTTTAAGATCTAAGTTGTACAACTCGAGTCTCTTAAACCGGGATTGACAAGATGTACATCTTGGTCAAACCCATATTTTTTGGTATTTTGAAAAATAGGTGCTACATAATAATAAACTGATTGGGGGGGTTTTTCGAAAAAATGTGTCGTTGGGTTTTAATTTTAAAATGGTTTAGGACCAAGTTGTACAACTCGAGTCTCTTAAACCAGTGTTGCGGATTTGATAAGACGTACGTCTCGACCAAATCCTAATTATATTATTATTTTTTTTGGAAAGGCTAAATAACAATAAATAAATACAATAATGATTAATGCGAGAAAATTGAGAAAAAAAATGATAGAAATTTGAGGTGCAATAGTAAAAGAGGTGTAAGTAGTTATAGGGGATTACATTATTAAACAGGGAGTACAAATAATGGGCCCAATTAGCTTTTTTTTGTTTGGGGCGCTGTCAGAAAAAAAATGGAATGGGCCAGAAGTCTCATGAGGTAACAGAGGGGGTGGCATTTGTAAACTATTATAATCAGAAAAATAAAATAATAAAAATAATAATAAACCTAAAAAGGGGTATATAAGGTGTTTTTAGGGTTTTGAAACCCTTATTTATTCCTTCCCATAATTTGCGCCGTATCAAGCTTCCAAAGAGAGAGAAACAGCATCTTATGAGAGATGAGGGAGAGAGAGAAGGAAAAGGGGAGAGAGAGGAGGTGGTGGTGTGGGGAAGGGGAGCCGACGGTGAGGGGGACCGAAACAAGGGGTGTTCGCGAGGTGGAGGCTCGGTCGGAAGGGAAGGCTGATGGTGGCGTCAAGGCGGCCGACCACCGTCTGTGGTGGTCGGAATCCACTGGTAAGTCTTTTTTTTTGCATTTTTTTTCTGATCTGTTCTTTTCGGTTCTTCTCTTCTCCTCTACCCATGATAGAAACAAACAGAACTACTATGCTTTGATTTGGTCCAAATTTATCTAATTTTTACTCTGAAGTTTCGTTTTGACCCTAAGAGACTAAATCTGGATCACAAAAAAATACCACATATACCTGCGTTTATAAACATCAACAGAACTTAAAACATGGTAGATCTACACTTACATATTCTCATATTTCGGATCTACACTTACATATTCCCATATCTCGGTTTTTTAAGTATAAGGAAACACTAACCTGTATTCCTGAATAAATAAATAAAACAGATCTGAATGTGATTCTTGGTTATTGGTTCTTAGTGTACTGCCTCCGATGACTTTTGTTACTGCCTGCGAATCTGTTCAATTTTCCCTTCTTGGATCTTGAAAAGTTGCGTTTAGGTGATTAGGGTTTTAGTGTAAAACCCTAATCTTTTTTCGGTGTTTTTTACTTCGAAATTTGTGTCTGTCCCCTTGCTACTGCTGTTGACTGCTGATTTTATACTACGTTTTTAGGTTTAGGCATTAATTTGGTTTGACTGACTTTTGATTGGGTTTCTGATCTGGATGGAGCTTTTGGACTTGTGAGCAGACCAGGCCCATCAGCCGTTGCAGCAGCTAACAGCAACCCTAATCTACCTATTTGTGCTATTTGTTTATATTATTTTCGGATTATTTTTATCGGATGAATGTAAAATTATTATTTTTTTTCTCAAATCTGATTGTAAATAAATTTTCATTATTTTCGCGATGTATTCTATTTTATATTTTACGACTTTGAACGAAAAGCAAAGTAAAACCTAGTCGAGCCCAAGACAAAACTATAAACTAGGCCCAATTAAAGTTTGAAGAGCGAGCACGATCTAAGAAGATGCATTAAGGTCCGATCTTGCCAATCTAGGTCCGATCTTGCCAATCTAGGCCCAATGATTGCATTAAGGCCCGATCTTGCCAATCTAGGTCCGATTTGTACAAAAGGCACCTAATTTAAACGAGAAAAACCCAATTGAACGAATCACCAATTGTTGACCTAATTACGAGAAATACTCGATTAATCAAATTATTCAACATCGAACTAATTAAACGAGAAATACTCAATCAACCGAATTGCTGAACGATAGCCTAATTAATCTAGAGACGCGTTCTCAGGTTTGGCGACCAATCTCGCAGCTATCGTACTCGCAATTCGCAGCACTAGAGCAGACGAAACTGAAATGCAACACCGATTAAAATTGGGTGTTCACACTCCTTAACTGTTTCAATTCTTAAGCAGGTGTCCTCCTTGTTTGTTTTTTTTTTGAATATGAACCTTCTTTCCACACCTTTTCACACACGACTTTTCTTTGTAATCAAACCTTCCAACATGGCTTTTCAATATATTGTCTCATAAATTTCTAATTAAGGCTCGTGATAATTCAAGTTTTTTCAAAATTTACCACATGCACCACTTTTACCAATTTTCCAACACCTTTTTATTAATTGGCCATTTTCTCATTCTTCGTGGGATATTAATTCTACGTGGATTATTAATCCTGCAACTTTTCTTTCTTGGCCATTTTGGGCTTAATGGATTAACCGTGGTATCTTTTGAAAATCCACTTCTTGGAGTTGAATTCGCATGGAGTATATCTAAATGAAAACAAATGAGCTCAACCAAAGAATGGGATCCAAGTGGACAGATTCTGGGTTTACATTGATTGGGTATTTTCGTTTCAAGCAATGGGATTCAGAAAAATTTGTAGTTACATCCATTTTTCTTCAACCTTGAGGACAATGTTGTTTTTTTTTTTGGTCAAAAGGACAAGGTTTTTTTTTGGTCCAAAAAGGACAAGGTTGCTTTGAAGGGGAATGGAATGTAATGATACAAGAAGGCGCATGTTTCGTACAACCCCCTTCTACTCACTAGAACCCCCATACCACCCTTTATTTCCAAAATACCCCTGAATTTAAAACATTTTTTTAAAACATTAAGTACGGTTCGACCATGCGTGCGCCGAACCTGTTAAGTGTGGTTCGACCATGCGTGCGTCGAACCGGTTAGCATTTGGCAGAGTCGAACTTCCCTGATTGTTGCTGGATGCTGAGTTGTTTAATTTTAACTGATTTTTAACGATTCGATTTATTTTTTGCTAACACTAGTACGTATGGCTAACACTAGTTGTTTAATTTTAACTGATTTTTAACGATTTTATTTATTCTTTACTAACACTAGTATAGCTAACACTAGTTGTTTAATTTTAACTGATTTTTAAAGATTCGATTTATTCATTGCACGATTTATTTTTTTAGACTTTTTCGGTTTGTATGACTTGTTGCACTTATTTATAATAGGTGTGATCGAACGTGAGCCGTTAATTTAAAACCATCGAAACCGTTAAACTTATAACCGTTGGGGAGAATTCAAAAATTTAGCCGTTGACTAGACGGTGGAGAGGTTTCGGCGCACTGATGATCGATTTGGATCGGCACACGCTTGGTCGAACCTAGTCAAAACATTCTACGTAATTGAAGTGCCAAAAAGAGGGATCTAGTGAGTAGCGGGGGTTGTGCGAAGCATGGGCCATCCAAGAAGAATCTAAGTAATGGCCCAACCCAAGAGAAATAAGCCCAAAATATCTAAAGAGAGTATGTGACCTAAGAAGAAACACCTAGAAGATTCTAGAAGCATATGAGTCACCATTTTATTTTGTCTTTTAGTTAGTCATTGGATTCCCTATATTTTTAGCACACTATGTAATTGAAGTGCTATATATACCTTTATTGTAGAAGGCAAATCCATCAATGAAAATTATGAAGAAAAGTCAGTGTATATTTTTAGCCTAGTTTTAGTATTTCTTTGGTTAAAAAAAATAAAAAATAAAAGATAAAAAATAAAATGGTGACTCATATGCTTCTAGAATCTTCGAGGTGCTTCTTCTTAGGTCACATACTCTCTTTAGATATTTTGGGCTTGTTTCTTTTGGGTTGTGCCGAGGAGGAAACTCTACTCCTCGACTATGGGTATCCTGACTCCTCTAGAAAGGGTCAGGTTGGGTGGATGGGACGTGAGGATTGGATTATACTACAGGCTTAATGCATTAAAATAAAGCTAAGTAAAAGTGTGTTAAAGAAGATAAAAAATGAAATAAATTTGGGTTTGTACTGATTGATGTGTCTGTACAATTGCATTTTACCCTATATATATACATAGGCCCTCGTCGGCGACTTTCCTAGCCAACATTTGCCTTCCATTGGATCTACTAAAGATCAACGTATCTCAACGCTCTCAAGGCCTAAAGAAGCGGAGCCACTACCCACGATCTCTAGCATGGTTAGTGGGATGAAACTCTTCGCGCCACTTCTCCATGGCCTCGCTCCTTCGGTTGATCTTCAGCTAATTCCACGTTTTGTTCTTGTCCTTTCCCCGTGCCTTCCAAGCAAGTCTGCCTTACCTCGCCCACTTGCTCCCTCGACTTCCTCTTGCCCCTCGGGCAGTCCCCTAGACTCGGGCATCCGGGCTATCGTCGCCGAGGCACACTATTGGTTGGGGATTAACTATCCCTTAGCCTACCTCTTTGCCCCTCGGGCTTACTCACTCCTCGGGGCATTTTTCCTTGTAGCTTGCTCCAAGAGCCTCTTCTGAGTTCAATCTATTGGGATTTTTCCCTTGTGATTTGTCTAGTGGTTCACCTCGGTGCCCAAATTTTTCCTCTTTCACTTACTCGGTCCTCGACCCACGACTTAATTATTTTTGGGTGTTAACATTAACCAAAAAAATTTCAGCCAAAAACCACTTCACAACACCAATTAGCCAAGTTTCTTAGGTCATTAACTAACTAACCGATTAACCAAGTTTTTTAGGTCATTAATCAGCTAACCAATTAACCAAGTTTTTTATGGTTGGAAATGTGTCCATCTAGTTTATTTGATTGAAATTTCTGTTCATCAAAATTATATATATATAAACATTATGTTTTCAATATGTAGCATAATATTAATATCTTTATTTTGGCCTTAATTTAAATTTGACTCTTGGCCTCAATTTTAATTTTGACTCTTGGTGACATAAATAGGCTATTTTCTTCTTCTAATGTTATTGTATGTTACAAATTCACGCCCTATAAATTGAGAGACTACATTATTATTTATTAACCATCGTCTTAATTTGTATTTGCATTGTCATTTCCCAAGAAGAGCCATATATGGCTAACTTAAAGTACTCATGTATATCCCTTGGTATTGGCCTTCTTGTGATTCTCTTTTCTCAAGTTATGGCTACTAGCCCCACTGAACAACAGCCTCTTGTTTGCGGTGAGTTATTCTAATTCACAATTTCATTTTAGAAGAGAAATGAAAATATAATTAAACTTTTTTGCTTGGTGCGTATATTAATACTTGGACCTATTAATTTAGATTTATAATAATTTAGCGTTGTTTGCAAGAAGTAAGAAGTATTATGCATTTCTTATTGTGGAGGTTATAAGTGGTTCTATCATTTGATTAACCAGGGATATCTGTTTAGTTAAGGGAAACTAAACAAACTAGATGGACACATTTCCAACCTAAAAAAAGTAGAGTTTGGTCTCATACAATATTTTATTTAACTCTTGAGAAACACTCAAAACAAATCTACGGACAATGCGCTTTTTTAGATAATCACTAAAGTATAGGTGGAACACTAAGAGTGCTCCGACCCTTACAATGTGTATGAAACCTCGTTTAAACCTCCCTAAGCCAAAACTAGATGGAAAAAAGACTCGGAAAGGAACAAGAGTACCTCATAATAATCCTTAATCTAGTAAGTTTTAGGATTTTTTTCTTCATATAAGTAAATTATAACCGCAAGGATCGAACACTAACTATGATGTGTTATTACAGCAAACATAAACCATCAACGGTGCATTATAAGTAGATATTAGTGAACGTTTGTTTTAGACAAAATGAGGCGAGAGCAATCCTCATAAACAAAATTGAGGGGAAAAAAAGAAACTGGTCGTTGTTTTAAATGTTCAAGGGAAAATTCCGCCTCCGTCTCCTTTTTATATAAGTATTGTAATTTTGCCCTTTAATTGGTCTTTTATTTATATTTAAGATGAATTGTTTTAGGGAGTCTTCAAGTTAAAGTTCCCTTTTATTGCTTTGACTTTTTTTTTTCTCTTTTCTTGCCAAGGGTTTGATCTAGTCCCCATCCCCGCCCCACTTCTGTCTTCATTGCTTTCTCGTTTTTTTTTAACAAAAAATTAGGGGGAAGTATTCTTTTTCCGTCCTCAAGTTTCTTTTAAGATATATTTATATAAATGGAGTGTATAATATTAAGGTAGAGAATTTAATATTTTTGCAAATACTTATTGTCACTGCAGATGAGTCGATACTTGCATGTAAAAATTCTATCGATATTGGAGAGTTTGAAGAGAGCGAAAAGATAATCAATACAATGATTCCCCACGATCTCAGCCATGGTTAGACATTGTAACCTTCCTAAATTTTATTGATTATCTTGATGTGAATATGAACCCTTTTGTCTACTAGGTGTTCACACACACACACACACACACACACACACACACACACACACACACACTAATTTGTAATGTTACAATTTTTTATAAAATGAATCAGTTTGAGAAGTTTCTTATTCTTTAGTTATAGCATTTTTATAAAATGACAATTTTAAAATAAAAACTGCTTGAATAATCTGTTTTAAGTTGTTTCGGTTAAATTTAAATCTTTTTTTAGAATGATTTTTTTAAAAATAGTAATTTTCATTATGTCGCACAAAAGGAAAAATAAATTCTGATTTTCTTAAAAATCTCAAAAAATTAATCTCTAATTTATTTAATAAAAAAATCACTTATTTTAATCCTGTAACAAAACGGGCTAAAAGGACAATAAGCAGAAGTTGTTGCCAAGAATCGATAAATTTTAAAATCTAATGTATTTTGTCACAATGTTTTTTCATCTTAAGAATAAGAAGGACAAAGGAATAAAATTAGTACCAATTGATCCATTTTTATCTTAAATAAAATTTTGTGTTCATTTAAATTGGAATTGGAATCATGAGGGTCTAAGTGAGAATCATGAATTTCAAGAATACAGGTGAATAAAACTTCATACCCCAATGCAATGACTTTATATGATCATTTATATATAACATGTAACACATATATCGACTTTTCTTTATCATCCTAGGTCACATTCAAAAAAGAATGAGAAAAATAATTGAAAAGTATTATTAATTTATTTATTACGGGGATATAACTTAACTTTATAATAACCTTTATTATTGGCCGTCGTAGATTTTGGAAAGACAAATTAAATTGTGTTTGGGTTCTTTAAGTTTTTTTTTAAAACTTTGTATTCATCCTTCAAGTTTTTTTTGTCATTCAAGTCCTTTATGTTTCCTTTTATGTTTCAAATTGGATATCCAGTCAAATTTGTCCTCCATGTTTCCGTGTATGTATAAAGTTGGTCCTCCATGTGTTAAGTTTATAAAGACCAATTTAATTAAAAAAAGAAGCATAGAGAATTAATTTGAAACCAAAATGGAAACGTGAAGGAAAAAATGTGTAACACGAATGACCAATTTAAAACATAAACGTAAACATAAATGACTTGAATGAAAAAAATACTTAAGGGAATTAAGAATTTTAAATAAAGTTAAACAACCCTAAGTGTAATTTTTCCATTTTGAAAATGCTAAAATTTTCAATCAACTTTCTCCTGAAACCATACCTAGGGCCACAATCAAAAAACTATAAAGAAAAGTAATATCATTCTGTCAGGTTATCACTTATTTGTCCTTACATGCATGTAACTAAAAGTTTATCAAACTAACTTATTCATACCCGAAACAAACAAAAGGAGTCATTACTTCTTAAATTAGCTTAAATTTATATATTATAACCAAGATTTTCCAATTATTTTTTCAGAATGTCTTATCTTTCTTTATATATCTTCATTAATCTTTTTTATTGAAAAAAGTTTAAATTGCTTGTGAAATATAGAGATGAAAAAAGCCAAAGTTTATCTCTAGTTTCATCTCTAATTTTTAGCGACACTAATCTAATCTCTAAATTCCGTCGTTGATTTAACTTTTTTTTGGTAGTGTTATTATTTAATTAGGACATGATCGATAAAATTTATCTATAAAATATTTGCTAAGTTTGACTTGTTCTCCTTTATATATTTTATAATTAATGTCTATTATGTTTTTACATTCCTTTGCATACTAATTATAAAAAAATAAACATTCCTTGACATCCTACATTCTCCAATATGTATGTGTTGTTCAATTATTGTAGATCCAAAATCTTACGAGGATATATCCTTGGAAGAGCAAAATAACTTTCCTCCATACCCAGCAATCTATTGGATGCCATTACATCATGGTATTATTCCAAAGAAGAATCCTACTAAAATAATTATTCCTGGAACCCGACGATTACTCAAGGACTTTGGTGCAGATATATAAAGTTTCCTTAAGAAATTAATAAAAAAAAGAGCATGCAATGATCTATCATGTGGTGCTTTATATATTTCCATGCAATGATACGAACTATCTATCCTAAATAAAAAGATTTAGTAGACCTTGTATTGTTTCTATGTAATAAAATGAGTTGTAATATTTGTCATGTGTGAAATAGTTATATAATAAATGACAACAAAGTTTGGCATGTATATATGTGTTGAATTTAATTTTCTACTAATATATGGACAAATTTATTCAATAAACAGAAATCTCAATGCATATTTTTCAAAAAATTTAAAAATTATAAAAAATCTCCTGCTCCGAAAACAACAATTAGTAAAGACTCTAGGACCAATTCCACTAGAGATTGGAAACTTGAATCAGCTCAGAACTTTGTCCTTTTTTGAAAATAGATTTTCAGATCCAATTCCACTAGTCTTAGAATGTGGTTTAGGCCTAACTCAACCCCACAAAACAGGCTTGTAAGGTGAGGGATGCCTCACACTTATAAACTCTTTTTTAAGCCAAATCACATCCGATGTGGGACTCTTAACACACCCCGTCACGCCCAAGACTGGACAACTGGAGCGTGACCCGAGTGGCCCGATAGCGGGTGGCCCAACGGATCTTGGATTGACTCTGATGCCATCTTAGAATGTGGTTTAAGGCCTAACTCAACCCCACAAAACCGGCTTATAAGGTGAGAGATGTCTCACACTTATAAACTCTTTTTCAGGCCATATCACATCCGATGTGGGACTCTTAACAACTTAACAACTAGAGTTGTCCAAACTTTCTCTCCTTCAAGGACTCTCTCTTCATGACAATTTTTAGAAGGTAGAATACCTGATAAACTCTCTGTCATGAAAAGATTAAGCGAACTTTTCTTTGCATCAAAACAAATTAGTTGGTCAAATACGATTCTATCTCAAAGCTTGAGATGCTTTCATATTTGGATCTTCATGGCAACAAACCGAATGGCTCAATTCCAACAAACATGTGGGACAAACTTTGCATACTAGAATACTAGTTTGCTATAAGTCTATAACAAATGCTTCTTCAGAGTTTTGGCAACCTTGGACCAGTTTCATTCTGTTTTTGTTTTTTAATGTCTTTCACCAAAGTTTTTGTTAACTTCTGTATTTGAGAGGTATCAAAAGCCATTGAATTAACTGCAAATCCGTTTTATTTATTACTAATCAATAGTAATTTTATCAGTTAGAGTTACTGAGGTGTGTAAATTTATCGGTTAGAGTTACTGAGTTGTATCTATTAGTTACTGATTAGTTAATTATCATTTTGTCTTCTGTTTTAGCTTGGAAAGTCAGTTACTAATAGGTTATTAACTTAGCTAGATTGTTAGATAGCTTTCTTTTAGTTGAGCCTATACAAATACCTTTCTACAGTTTACTTTCAAATAATTCAATCCATGCAAAGTGTTACTCTCAATTCCAAATTACTTTTCCTCTTGATAATTAAAGCAGTCATCCTCTGGTGGATTTCATAATACAGGATAGCAAAAACTCTGGTGGATTTCATAATACATTGATTTGTTTTTTCATCAATATATTCACGAGCAAGAGTAATCTCAATAGATTACTAAACACCATTATGTCACATTGCAATCGCATAGTGTTTTGCCCATTTTGCTATCACTATAAATATCAAAGATAAGAAAAAAAATTAAACCAAATCATAGAAAGCAAATCCATCTTTGACCATCCTCTTGAAATATACGTACACAGTGGTTCTTTGCACGACGTTGTTGTTGTTGTTTTCTCGTCTCTGTTTTGCGATTGACAACATTGTGATTGTTCAAATTTTCTTCTCAATTTTTCAACTTTAGATGTCTAAAAGCTGCAAAGTTTAGAAAACACATAACAAAATGAAATCAGTAGAAGGAGGTGAATTGGTAGTGGGAATGCGTTGGAAATGTACAAGAGGTACGAGGTTCGATTCCCACGGAAGGCAAAAACTCTACATGAGGTAGAGAAGTTCTTTGAGGTAGCGCACGGGCCATGAGAGTGGGCCCGGGGCGTTACAATAAAAAGGCGCCTTTTTTTGTAACATATTTAAAGTGTTACACTGTTTTAAATTATAATAGCATATAAAATAGTGTTTATAATTCAGTAATTCATTTTAATTGAAGGGGGTGGTGGAAGAAATGGACAAGGGGTGTAAAAGGGCCCAAGTGCGCTTGGCCCAATGTACATATACCCAAAGTGGAATTTTCTTTCATTTGTGAAGAAAGAAAGAAAGTTGCGAAGGAGAGGAGAGAAAGGAGAGAAGAGAGCAGCAAAACCTAGGAGAAGAGAAGGAGAAGAGCAATTTAAGTGACTTGAAGGCTTGGATTGTTGCGATGGTTTTGTTCGTGACTCTATTCCTGCTTCTCTACGGTTAATTTGAGGTAAGGGGAGTCTCACTCTATAATAGAGGAGATAATGGGTTATATGTATAGTATAGGGGCTGTTTTACGTTAATTGATGAGTATATGATGATTTGATGTCTTGAAATTGATGAATTCCTTGGTGAAATCGATTTAGAGCTTGAGTTAGGGTTTTGTAATGTATGATTTTGTGATTTTGATGTGATTGATGATTTGAGCATGCAATTGGTTGTTTGATTATGAGATTAGGAGTGTTAGAAGAATTATTGAGTGAATTGATTTGGAAGATTTTGAGAAAATTGGAGTTTTGGGGTTTGGGCGCCAAGATGCTAGGATTCAGCGCCATGTAATGCTCACACAGTGAATTGAGAGTTTGTGCGGAATGCTCTTGCCAGGGCGCCACATTCTTTGGGAAAATGGCGTCTGTGCACTTGTTCATGTCTTTGGGATGTGTTCAATGCGGTGTGTTACGCGGGCGCCAAGTTCTTTGGGAAAATGGCGCCACATGCCTTTGTTTGTGTTGGGTGCGTGTGTGCGGTGGCAGGGGGCACCAAATGCTGCCCCAGGGTGCCCGAATGGCGCTGTGTCAGCTATGCTTGATGTGCAGGTGAGTGAGTTCTTTGTCTGGGCGCGAAATGTGGGTATTTTGGAGCACAGGGAGTGAAACTGGTATTTACGAACACATTTCCTCGTGCCAACTTTTGTATTCACACGCCAACTTTCATTTTTAAGTGTTTTGGCTCGAGTAGTTTTTAGTTGCGGTGTTGTTTTGAAAATGTCCCGGTGGGGCTTGTTTTGTGTGTGTTTTGGGGCAGGGGAGTGAAACTGGTATTTCTAAACACATTTCCTCGTGCTAACTTTTGTATTCACACGCCAACTTTCATTTTTAAGTGTTTTGGCTCGAGTGGTTTTTCTGTTTGCAGGTGTTATTTTGAAAATGTCCCGGTGGGGCTTGTTTTGTGTGTGTTTTGGGGCCGGGAGTGAAACTTACTTTTCTAGGCATATTTCACTGTGCCAAATTTTGTGTTTATCTGCCCAAATTCATTTTTAAACATTTTGGCTCGGGTGGTTTTTGGTTTGAAAGTGTTGGGTGAGCTGGTCAGTAGTGGGGCGCCAAACCGTGTCTTTGCTGTGTCTTAGTTTGTGTCTCAGCGTATGCGAGTTTGTGTCTAGGTGCAGTGTTGCCCGGGCGCAGTTGCTAGAAAAGTGGCGCCCGAGTGGTGTGTTGCCACGGGGCGCCAAAATCTTTGAGTTTACGGCGCTAGTCTTTGTGTTGCACCAGGGCGCGAGAATGTGGGGAAAATGGCGCCTAGTCTTTGCGAAGTGCCTAAGAGGGTCTTGTTTTGGTCCCTAGGTGACAGATTTGGTCCACTAGATGATTGTTTTGGGTCCTAAATGGTGGTTTAGGTCCACAGGGGAGGTTGAGTACCCTAGAGGAGAATAGTCCGGTGGGACTTAATGGTGTTGAGAGTTTATCATGAGGTGATTGAGCATGCCATGGGGGCATGGGCCGGAGGGCCAAGCCAGGAGGGCTATAAAATGAGACTAACACTGAGGTAAGAGTTAATGGGTGTATTGAACTGTTTGAAATGGTGTTTGTGATGTACATGGAGTCTCATGCATACATTGGCTGCGGTCGTAGAGTTTATAATATGATTTGTGAAGCTTCGAGGCGTAGGGGCCTTATAAAATGATTGTGAAGCTTTGAGGCGGCGGGGGCCTTATAAAATGATTGTGAAGCCTGAGGGCGGCCGGAGGGCCTTATAAAATGATTGTGAAGCCTGAGGGCGGCCGGTGGGCCAATGGTACCACATGCATACTGACATTGCATACATTCCCATTAGTGCATGATTATTGTTGATTGATGATTGGTATGTTTGAGTATGTTGTAAACTATGCTTATATATTGCTTATTATCACTTTTATTATATAGTTCGAGACTCACCCTTTCCTGTTGTTATTACCACCGGTGTAGTCGAGTGAGGGCTTTCTACCTTCACTACTCCCCGAGTCGATGCTGCTCGATCGTAGCACCTAGGGGTTGGGGTTTAGACTGCTATTGCTTGTTTTGCTCCATGTTGAGCCTTATATGTATTTGTTTTGAGATTGCTGAGTATTGCTGTGAGACATGCTGAATTATTTTGTTGGATTCCTGATTACTTTCCGCTGCATTATATGAACCTATAGTTCCACGAGTTGATTTGCTGGTGTTACGTATTTTGATTTTATTATGAGATGTGTGACGCTCCATTTTATTGAGGATTGTTTTATGTTATACTATTAGTCTTATTTGAATGACTATGGCTAAACCGTGGTTCGCCACTAAGGCCAGAAATTTTTCTTTTTGGTGTATTTACAAGGGCATCACTGAGAGCCTTGCAAAGGAGGTCAATGCCTGTTGCAAGTAGTATCAGTTACCTGAGTAATCCCATAGTCAATCCGTCCACTATTTTATAACACACTAAACTAAAAGATGACCTGAAAAGATTTTTGTATACTCTGATTTTTGGTTTAAATTACCGGGTAGAAGTGGGGTGTTACATTAGTGCTGATCAATTGGTAGTGGGAAAGAGTGGAACTTTGTATTTGAGCCCCATGTACAAGGTTCGAATCCCACGGAAGGCAAAAATTCTACAAGGGGGGTAGAAAAGATCGTGAGGTACACACGGGTCAATTGGTAGTGGGAATGCGTTGGAAATGTACAAGAGGTACGAGGTTCGATTCCCACGGAAGGCAAAAACTCTACATGAGGTAGAGAAGTTCTTTGAGGTAGCGCACGGGCCATGAGAGTGGGCCCGGGGCGTTACAAGGACGAAGACGAACAAGGACGAAGACGAAGCTTCACATGGTTGATTTCGTTGGTCGAAGCTTCAATTTCTGGATCAGTTGAAGAAGACAAAGGTTAGGGACGATGACTGAGAGTGAAGAAGACTGACTGAGAGATGGAAGGTTAGGATTGTAACATTGTTTTCGTAAAAAAAAAATTAAAAAAATAATAATTTTTTTCAGATTTCTTAAATGTTTTTTAATTGCTCCACCACTTAATTTCATAAACGAAGCCCTGGTTCAGTGGTAAAGGTTCTGTATTAAAGACTAAAGAGCATTGCAATTCACTACAAGAAAAGCTTGTTTTAGCCACCAACAATTGTCACGGAGCTTATTAAAGTCGAGAATTTGCCACGCAGTTTGCGGCGGCATGCGTAAAAAAAGAAGAGCGCGAAATTTTTCCATTTGGTGTTTGCCACGGGTTTGCCACGAACATGTGAAAGGACAGAAATTTGCCACGGAGATTCCGTGGCAAGTCTGTGGAAACCCATTAATCAAAATAAAATGAGCCTAATCCCTCCTATCCTAAAAAAAGCAGGCGTCTCGCTCTCTCTCTCCTCCTCTCCCTCTCTCTCTCTCCTCCTCACCCTCTCGCTCTCTCCTCCTCACCTTCAATCCGCCTCCCTCCCTCACTCTCAATCACCACCACCTCACCGCCACCCACATCTCTGAACCTCACTCTCAACTCTCATCTCTCCCTCTCAACTCTCATCTCTAAATCTCACCCTCAACTCTCATTGTTGCCCTAGCCTCCATCTTCGCTCTCCCTCTTCCTCGCTCTTCCTCTTCCTCGTGCAGTAACAAATACCAAACCCTAGCCTCACAAATACCAATCGCAAATAACACTAAAGAGGAAACTAGCAACTTCCGTTCGTGACGCCAACAGCTTTGCGGAATAGCGTTTCTTCCTTCACTTCGTTCGCAGCCTCTACTAGTGAAGGTTCCGTTCGTCGCCTCTATCATTGTTGGTAGCTTTAAGGTCAGAAACTGATTTTCTCTCAAAACCCTAAATCCTTATTAACTCGTATTCTGTTGATATTGAATCTGTTGATGTTGAATTTCTTGTAATTCTCCCCCAATTTTCCCAATGTTGAATTTGTAGATGTTGATGTTGTGATTTTTCCCCAATTTTCCTAATTCTGAATTCCCCTAATTCTCCCAATTCCGATTTCCCCCAATGTTGAATATGTTGAATCTCTTGATGTTGTGATTTTCCCTAGTTTCCTCAATATGTTTCTATATTGTAATGCATGAGATATTGAGTATAGTCTTCAAAACTCTATTGCAACAGAACTTCAATTGGGTGGGTTAAGTTATATATATGGTCTGCTTCAATCAGTGAAGGTGCCAAACTAGTGACTTTTGGATTGTTGATAATGACACATCAAATTTCCCTAGTGTGCATTAAAAGAAATGAAAGAACAAAATCCCAACATGTATCAGTTTGTATTGAATTCTCTTTAGACATTTTAAATTGTGTATGCTCGTGTTTGTATCAGTTTTTTCATACAATTTAGTTTGAAGACTTTGCAAACCACAATGCTTTTGAATTTAAATGAAAGTTCTTTTGTCTTTTATAACCCAAGGATGTTTATCGACATGGGTATGTTGCGAATGGATGTATTTAACACTTTCATTGAGCTCTTTGCAGCCAATTTGGAAATGTTACAAAAGAATGCGGATAGATGCAAATGAAACTAGGCAAGTAGCTTTTGTTTTTCCTAGTGTCAAAATACTTCCCATCTATTTTTTCCCCTTTGATGTTGGAAACTTTATGGGATGAGGGCATGTGGATAATTTCAAAAATGAATTAATTGTGCACTTGTAAGGATATTTGAAATTAAGATGCACAACCACACAAAGATATTTTGTATATATTTGTAAAATTCAAGATGAATGCTTTCCATAAGAACCAGTGGCTTATAACCTTTGGTATCATTATCTTAGAGCACTTACATTATGAATTGGTGCCCATGGCTTCATTGCCACTTTTACATATATGACAATCTACAAATTTTATATCTGAACATTGCTCAGTAGGGTAAAGGTACTTGAAATACCCACTTTCATATATGATCTTCACAGATTTTTTTGGGTCAACGACCTTCACGGTTTAGCTACATGAACTTTTCAGATCGAAAGTAAAAAGCTATATGAACTCCATTTATGTGAGTATGGATGCGATTTCAAAAGTATATATGGGTTAGAAAGCTTTATCAACAATATGATCATCCACGATGGCTATCACTTCAACTTTTCATTTTTAACCCCGACTTTTACTGATTACCTCATAATGTGCGGAAGTCATTTCTTGTCTTAACACCGACATACAATGCAATCCTCGATGGTTGTTGAAGCAAGAAGCTGTCAAAGATTGTCAAATCTATAAATAGGCGATTCTATGAGAAGTCTATCAAAACAAAGGTAGTGGCCACAAAAAGTTGATATTGATTAAGTCTCGATAGATTTTAATCATAGTTGTCCATGCGAGGTTGGTGCCTTTTCTGCTTTTGAAAGAACTCGTGGTTGTCTTGCCGAACTGTCTTGCAGACCACATTGGGTCACTCATTCCGTGGAATTGAAAAAGCATTAAACGTAAGAAATATTGTCTTGAGTTAAAATCTTGTTTGATCTCTTGTAGTTAATCTTACTGCTCATTATTTTGTCTTTTTTTCCTCTCTCTTGCTTTTCAGGACAAATCATCTACCTCAAATTTGAAGATTGAAGCTTTGATATTTACAAGATTGGTATTATCTTCGCATTCGCCTAATGTTTTCCACCACTTATATCAAGGTATAGCAACATGCGTATTTGTTTGGTTTACTATTTGAATTGGTTTCACCACTTGTGTTTTAGCCTTTTTAGGGAAATCCTAGTGCCTCAATGGATGTAGTATTCTATGAAGAAACATATTATATGTATATTAACAAATTCTTAATTTCTTATTAAATTTTCTATTTTATGATTTCTCGCCAATGATTTCCTTCTTTCTCCATCATAAATATAAAAATAAAATATAGTATCGTCAGAGTTATGATTTTATGGATTTGAGGTTTTCTGTTTTGTTCCATATAATTTAGATAATAATTCTTTCTTACGTAAGTTTTTTTGTTTTCTTGATTTTCTCGATGTGTGATGCCTATAAACTTAATGATTGTGTTGAGTTTGGTGAGTCCTACAAAATGTGGTTCTTTGAAATTATAATACTCAATTTAATGTTTTCTCTCATCTTTAAGCGTGTTTTGATTTTGTCCTCTATTGTTATTGTTTTGATACGAAAATTTGGGGTGATTTGATTTAGGTAGTGACTCAGGCTAGTGGTATAAGGATTGGTGGTTTTTGTTATTATATTATTGATTATTATTGTTTATAGTCGCCCCCTTCTTTTCTACTTATGTCACTCGATTTCTATGGAATGAACATCTTGCAGGAGTTATAATTTAACAATTTTACTGTGTATATCCTAGTTATATCCTAGGATATACTCAAGCTTTAGTTCAATTGTTTCTTTGACACGGTGTCATATCCTAGTTAATTGTGTTGCCACGACTAGAATCTTCTCGGTTTTTCAAATTTCATGGTGATTTGATTATGCTTCTTGTCAATATTCACAACAAGCGATTGTAACTCCCATCTTTCTCCACATCTAAGTTAGGTGTGCTTCATGTGAGGGTTGTGTCGGTTATGAAACCATTCCTAGATTCTCAATTTGCATAATAAGCCTTTACGTAGTGGTTCATTGACACACTTCATTGGTTAGATTTGTTTGACAAGTTCTTCAACGCAAGGAAAGTGACATGTATTTAATATATGTGGGTGACATGTATTTAATGCATTTCAAAATTGTATTTTGTATTTTTATTTCTAGGCTCTTTCTCGCTCTGTTCTATCACCATTTGTTGGTGGCCAGATATTACAAGGTCAACTGCGAGAGGCCTTGAGGGTGTCACGGAGAACTTGTTTCACATTGTGAGACCAAACATTGAGGTATGTGTGTATATCCTCTTACGATTGTGAAATGGTGTTATACCTATTTCTAACAATGAGAATGACATTGTTGTGTAGGATTACTGTTTTCGATTTCGATTTGGGCCGTATGTTCATCCTATATATAATGGCATTATGTCACGCTTAATAAACCAAGATCAAGATCGGAGTTAGTAGGATATTTTATAGAAGCGAGGGTTATTTTTATGTTTTTATCATGCATAACTTTTTCCCTTCCGAGAGGTTAAGAATGCGCTATCTCTGTATGGGCCTTATTGTGTCAACATTTGGCGACCATCTAAATGCAGAATTACAGCTAGCCTTCCTGTGCTTGTTGATCGGATGGGAATGAGATAACTTCGACTTAAAGTCGTCCAAGGTTGGCGATTGATTTTTGTAGTTTAAAATTCTAGAAATGGTTGTGACTTGTGCCTTCCGATGCAAAAAACTCTTATCTGCTTTTGTTATAAGGGAAGGCTACTGTGTGGAAACCGAGAGTGTCACTAGTTAAGAGAGTGATTTAGTTAGTTAATGTTTGTTAGTAGAAGACAATTAGTAATTAAATCTTTTGCACATAGATTGTACTCATTTATTATTGTGGTTATTATGTTTTGCTTTATATAAGTTTATTAATTTTGATGTTGGAGCATTTATGTATTCTCAGTATAGATATCACTATTAAATAGAATTTGGAGGCATAATTTAATTTTTTTAATTTTTTTAAATTTGCGACGGATTTGCCACGGAAGGTGTAAGAATTTGCCACGACTTTGCGACGGATTTGCCACGGAAAAATTTGCCGCAGTTTGCGACGGAAAAATTTGCCACGGAAAATCCGTGGCAAGCGTTTACAACAGCGCTTTTGCCACCAAAATTTGTGCATCAGCCGAAATCCGTGGCAAATTCATATTTGCCACGGATATTTGTACATTTGCCACGGGAATGTCCGTGGCAAACCACCGATTTTCTTGTAGTGATTGGCCTAAAGTCAAGAGTTCGATACCCCTCAGCGGCCTTTTTATTTTGTATTTGTCGTAAAAGTAAACAGATTTTCTGTGACCTCTAGTTCTTAGGAAAATCCGAAGGAAAATCAAAAATTACCTGCGAATTTGCCTGCCAACTCCATTTCGCAGCAAACATTCTGCATGTTTAGAAAATCGGCAGGAAATTAAGTTCTCGGATATTTCCTGCGGAAAATTTCTGCAGGTAATACTGATATTTCTAGTAGTGTCTAAATCCCATGGCTCCTACCTCTGGGATATACACTAATGGGTCTACACATCGTTCATAGAAGATGCTTTGGAAAAACCTAGCCTTGACTAATAGCCACTTACATAAGTATAACTTTAGTACACAAGGATCTAATATTTTATTAATTGAAAAAATTCTCTTATTTCTGGTTTACGAGCAAGCTCAAAGGACCACATGCATAAAAATAGGCTGGGCTTTCCTACTCCTGGTGTAATAATCGAAATAGTTTTATTTATTTTGGCTATCACATTGTATTCCTAAGATATATTGTGTGCATTATATATATATATATATATATATATATATATATATATATATATATATATATATATTGATTGTGATTGAAATTTAATAAGCATTTTAAGTGATTGAGTTACTAATAGATTTTATTTAAAGGTTTTAGAAAGGGGCTGTATATTGAAATACTATTCAATTGGCTTTAGGCCCAAATGAAGCTAATTAAACAAGGAGCTCACCATTGTTTTAAGTGATCAAATTTGAAATAACATGGAAACAAAACATTTTCCACTCGCCTTTAGTTAGTAGAATATAGGCTTAAATACTATTTTGGTCCCTGCAATTACACGGATTATTCATTTTAGTCCCTGCAAAAATATATTTTTAAAAAAAGTCCCTGCAAAATGTTTTTTTGATCCATTTTAGTCCCTAATGCCATTTGTAAGCCCGTGTGTCACTTTTTTTTTGTTTTTAGCTGATGTGGCGTATTTTAATATTGTTGGGTATACTGACATGGAATTAATTGCCACATGGATTGCCATGTCATTAATTGAAAGAGAGAATCCCTATTATACCCCAACCCAATTCAATTTGGGAATTCAATTTGGGAATCTAGGGCACAAAAACAAAACACGTCCCTGAGAAAGGAAGCATCATGAGGTTGAAGGCAAAGTAGGTAAGAAACTAGAATGTGGAAAGTAGTTTCAATATTCCGAGGAAGACCATGTGGCACAAGCAAGAATAGCTAAAGAACCAGAATAAAGAACAACCAATAGGAAAAATTGAAAGATTGGAGGAGGAACCTGTACTTGAAAAAGAGAAATATCACTACAACAAATTTAAGGATTTGCAGCATTTTTTTTGGGCATTGGTAGCGTTTTAAAACGCTAGAGAAGCTGGCGCTACGAATGCGTACACCCCATTAGTAGCGTTTTAAAAAATGCTAGCCATTGACCCAGCGTGTTTTGGACATACGTAGCGTTTTATAAAAAACGCTGGCCATTGACCCAGCGCATTTTTACAATTCCTAGTGTTTTCTGTAAAACGCTAGGGATCCTATAGCGCCTTTTTACAATTCCTAGCGTTTTCTGTAAAACGCTAGGGATCTTCTAGCGCCTTTTTACAATTCCTAGCGTTTTCTGTAAAACGCTAGGGATCCTCTTCTGATTGTGAAATGGTGTTATACCTGAAACACAGGCTCCTGAAACATATTGTAATCCAACTCCCATATGTGTTCAATGAAGCCAAAGTAAGACATATTCGCATATATGGGATTTTTGTCTTTGGCACTGGATGCATGCATAGAATGAGCTACAAGAGTCACCCCACTATTTTGCATTTTACTCTGATCATCTTGTTCTTTTGTATAGAAAGTGCACTGCTCATTAGATAGTCTGTTGTAAGAGAAGACATGTATATTTGGACCTTTTGCTAACCATCTCAATCTTTTTGAAATCGAAGTAGGATTCGAAACACACTCACCATCAATGTGATGTTTTAGCCACACTATGAAACTCCTATTGTGTTCTTTTGCTAACCAAACTTGCTTCTTTCCCGGGAATTGACTCTTAAGAATCTCCTTGTACTTGGCAACATATGAATCACCCTCACTATCATTGTGAAGAACGTACAAGTGTGCTTGCTCTAGTTCTTTCCTTGACACCATCACTAATTTAGTTCATGTCATCCCTTTACTAATCCTTCCTACATGACGAGACCTTGGAAGTCCCACAGAATATTCAAGACTAGATAGATAGCCTGTGCAAAACTCAGTAGCCTCTTCAACTATGTAGCGCTCAACAATACAACCTGATCGTACCTTGACCAATGAAGTGTTGAAGTGTTGATTGATTCGTCAAATGGGCCGGTCGTTGAATGAGTGAAAGGACCGGTCCTGGCTTCACGCGTAGAACACCTCGGGTGGTACCTGCAAAGACACTCGACGATCTAGTGAGAGAAGTCGCTCGGGCGGATAGCACAAGGTTAGAGAACGTGCACGATGCCATATGCGAATGGCGATATATCTTTGCGAGGTCCGACCGTTTAGCGAGATTTTCGGTCGCGGCGAATGCGCTCCCAAGGCTGCGTGTTGGGCCGTCGAGTTGGGTGGGCCGCGAGCCTAGTTGCTGTTGGTAGTCCTCGTGTTTGCTAATACACCCGAGAACAGTTGCCCCGCCTAGGTCGCTTAAGAAGCGGTGAGGCTTGAATCGATGCCCCGGAGTGGTTATTTTGACCGAAATGGGCGCGCGTTCGCTTTCTCTTATAGAGGCGGTGTCGACCGCTAGTCAACCATCGGTCGTCTTTGCCGTGACGTTGGTCTTTACCGACATTTAAGGCGTGGCGTTTGGTGTTTAGAGGCCGTGCGGAGACAACTATTGGCGGAAGACGAAGCGTTGCGACGCTTTCGCCTCTCCGGTCCCCTTCGGCGCCATGAGTCCGTGCTATAAATAGCCCTTCACCGTGAGTTCATTTCTCACACTTCCAAGAATTGCTGCGCCCAATCGACTCGTCGCGCCATGACTTGCATTCACACTGTTTTACGTACACTCGCGACCGATCTACAACATCTGTTTAAGGTATGGATCGATCTCTCCCTTTACTTTTTAAACTTGAGTTTTTACTTGAAAGTACTTTGCGCTTTTCCACGCCTCGTGATAGGGGGTGTCAGGTCGAGGGATGGCCAAATCGCCCCCTCTCATGAGTGTTCTGCTCGACCGACCTGACTCGTTCCCTTTATCACAGGTGTTTTTGCATGCCACGACGAAATCGACCGCCGTATTCGGAAAAACCACCGCAATCTTTCGCTACATACATGTCGAGGCCGGGCGAGCCCAATCCCCACGAGGAAGAGCCTAAGTCGTCTTCGGGCGACAAAGATTCTGGTTCTTCGAGTAGTTCCTCGAGCAGTACGAGCTCGACTTCCCATTCTTCCGGCCGAGGGTCGACTAGCTCAAAGAGCTCTGGGTCAAGGTCCGTTCATTCTGAAGAGCGACCGTGCAACACTCCACCGGGAGGAGAGGAAGAAGACGTTGAGGTGGTATATCATTGATGATGATGAGGTGCAGAGTGCCGTCCCAGTCGTGGACGAAGAGATGGTAGAGGCCGAAGGCGGCCGAGTCGAAGAAATCCACGAGGAAGAAGCGGTTCAGCCCGCAGCCAGTAGCTCTGGTCCGGAGGTAAACCTCGGAGGATCGAATGAAGGGTCGGCTGAAGTGCAAGCGGACGTAGCCCGAGATGTATCCGACATGTCTTGGGTATCGGAAACTCTTCGCTCTCAAAGGAGCATCATTACTGTCGGCCACGATGCTTTGCCCGATCTGCGGAGCCGCCTCGATGATTCACCGGGCTGGAGGGTGAGAGGCATGAAGGACGGTGAAGATATTGCCACTTATTCTCCCAACTTCAAGTTCACGATGTATCGGCTCGTGTTCGAGAGTATGAATATCACCCCTCCTTTTACTGAATTTCAACGTGACGTCCTGCGTCACATCGGGGTCGCCCCTTCTCAACTCCACCCTAACGCATGGGCGTTTAAAACTTTCAAGTCCTCTTGACTAAAGCCGGGTCGTAGGGTGTCGATCATGCTGTTTCTTTACCCTCTTCGAGTGGTGGCTCGGGAGAAGGCTAACAAGAGAGAAGAGGGAGCGGTCTCCTTTAAGATCACGAAGACTCATCACCGGTTCTTCAAAGCATACCAAGAATCCTTGGGAGGCGCCTGGAGAAGCCAAGACTTTTGGATCGTTCCCACCGAGGAGGCCAGTAAGCGTATCGGAGGTTCAACCGGACGGAATGCTCGGTCCCCTTACTTTTTCCCATCATGTGGAACGAGGCTCACTTCGCGAGCGGCACAGGGATTACATTTACACCGCCAAAGACTTGGGGAGGCCGACTGCGAGTCTCTGGATATGATCAAAGCGCGGCGGGCATGATGCGTCCGAGATCTAAGGCGACATACCTTGTCGACCCTTTGTCTTGCTTCGAGGGCGAGGACACGAGGCCGAGATCGGTTTGCTTTTGAACTTTGCCTTTATATTTTCGCTGTCAATCTTTTCTTCTAACTCATAACTCGTTATTTTGCGGAAAGAATGGCGGTAAAATTGGGCCGTGATCGAGTCGATTCGAACCTGCGCCATTCCGGGAGCTAAGAGTGCAGACGGATCTCGGCGGGGATGTTCTGAGTCGTCCTCCAAGGTGCCCCCACTCCCAAGGGCCAAAAGAAAAAGCCAGCACAGATTTGTCAAGCTGTTCGGTCGCCTCCTCGCACTGACGATCGCTCCGCCAAGCGGATAAGGCTTGACGACCGAACATGGATTCCGCCAAGGTGACCTCCTATTCTCTCTCTTGAGCGTTTAGGGCAGTCGAGCTCGAGTGGTTCGAGAAAAAGCCGATGGAGGTCCAGTGCTTTCTCGCTGGGGATAGATAAAATCATGGCAGTAGCCATCAAATAAGTCAAGGTACTTTACTTTTCATCAGTTATTTCTTTTGTCTTAGATCGATGACTAATAGTTGGGCGATCTCTGTTTGCGAGGGCTCGCACATTGCTAAGGAGGCTTTGGTAGCTGCAAGTGAAGTACGACAAACTTGCCAAGGCCAAGAAAGAAGCTCTTCACCAGGGCGAGGAGGGCCAAGCCAAACTCGCCAAGAGGAATAAGGAGCTCGGTGGGCAAGTGACGAGTCTGAAGGGCGACGTTGAGGCTTTGGAGAAGGATAAGGCCAGGTTGGAGGCCGAGAATGCCGAGCTGGCGGCGAAGATCCAAATGGTGGCCCAGGCCGGTCGGGAGGCAGCAATCGAGCAATTCTATAACGCTCTTGCTCAGGCGCGTGCCTTGAATGCAGATCTGAAGATCAACTTTGATGAGAAGATGATAAATCCCGCCCATTACGTGGTGGATAACAAGATCATGCTGCCCGAGCAAGTTGACGAACAAGGGAATGTTGTTCGCCCGGCCACCGTTCTTTTCTGAAGCCTCTGAAGCCCGCCTGCGAGCGGAGTAATTCCTGTAATAGTTTAACTAGCCTTCGGGCATAACAATTTTCCTGCCTTCGTGCAGTTTTTCAATTTAGTGGACGCTCGGCTTCGACCGGGCGTCCCTGGTTTGTAATGACAATTTCTTTCTGTTTAATTTGTTTGTTTACTTGAATCTGATTGTTTCGCATTTATTTCTCTAAGTTTACGAACTTTAGATTTAGGTCGCTCGGCATTTCTTATCCGATAAACGGTGCCCACTCGACGACCCTTGATAGGGCCATTTCGATGGCACTCGATATAGATCGTTTCGGCGACCTAACGTGGTGGGTTGTTACTTAACCCTTGGGCCATTTTCGATGGCGCTCGATATAGATCGTTTCGACGACCTAACGTTGTGGGTTGTTACTTAACCCTTGGGCCATTTTCGATGGCGCTCGTTCGAGTCAACTCGGTGACCGTTGCTTGTGCCGTCTCGGCGCACGAACTCTGAATCGTTCGGCGACACGAGGTTCGTGGGTTATCTAACCCTTGGGCCATTTCGATGGCTTCGAGGTGGATCGTTTCGACGATCCGATCAAGTTGATAAATCTTCGATCGCTCCTTTGCCACGGGCAATCTTGAGCGACCGGTCATACATTCTTGCGAGAAAGTAAAGAACACATCATGTTTCTAAATGTCAGTCCTCTGTAAAAAACCCAGTGGGAAAAAGAGCGCTGCCCGCTTTTTCATTTCTAGATCGGTCGTCATTACATTCAAATCATTCATTACATTCAAAGCGTAATATTTCCTAAGCTTTTACGCATTCCACGTTCCGGGGATAGTCGCCCCATCCATGGTTTCCACTCGTAAGCCCCCTTTCCGCCTTTACGATGACCACTGTATGGACCTTCCCAATTTGGTGCCGGCTTCCTTGGTGTGCATTCTTGTTTCCTACGTCGGCCGTCTTAGAACGAGTGACCGACCGTGAAGTCTCTCTTTTTACCGCACGCCGAGTATTGTATCTGGCTGCGACCTTACTTTGATCAATGCTCTCTCGGTGGCGCTTGGTGCGCAGACTCTTGATTAGGTCCAATTCTTCTCGAATAGCCCTTGATCGTTGTCACCACCGTAGGGGGATTTGAGGTTCTCAATTAGTTCACCCATTTCTATGGGTATGGCGAAAGATCGGTCCCATATACGATGCGAAGGGGACTCCGGTCGATGAATGAGGGTCGTTCGGTAGGCCCAAAGAACGGTCAGAGCTCTTCGACCCGGTTCCCTTCGCTTCATCGAGTCTTCGCTTTAACCCACGCAGATCACTCTGTTGGCCGCTTGACTTAACCGTTTGTGCGAGGGTGCTCGGCCGGCGTAAACGCCGCTTATTTTACCTAAGTCGGCCAACATTTCTCTGAACCTTTGTCTGCGGAACTAGGTGCCGCTGTCGGTTATTAGTTCTTTGAGGATCCCAAAGCGAGCCAACACACACCGCCGTGAAAAATTTGCTTACTTTACGCCCGAGGTGATGGTTGCAAGAGGCTCGGCCTCGATCCACTTAGTGAAATAATCTACCGCCACGATCAAGAACTTGAATTGGCACGGAGGCGGTGGAAACGGGCCTAGCGGATCCATGCCCCACCAAGCGAGCGGCCAAAGTGAGACAAGACTTTGCAACTCGTGGAAGGTGCAATGTGGACATCGACATGCATTTGGCATTTCTTGCATACGAGCGAGCTTCTTGGCATCCTCGTCCATGGTCGACCAATAATAGCCGGCCCGAGCCTTCTTAGCTATGGAGCGAGCGCCCTGGTGACTTCCACGGATACCTTCATGAATGTCCTCAAAGACATGGTCGGATTCGACCGACGTGAAGACACCCTTAACAATGGAGAGGAGAATCCTCTTACGCGCAACTTCCCTTCTATAACCGAATACTTGGTCGCCTTTGCTCTGACACTGACCAGAGCTTGCTTCGGTTCGCCTGTTCTTCTTCCTTCAACAATGTACCTTAGGATGGGGCGATCCAATCGAATCGTGTTGACACACAGAACGGCCAACGACTGACTTGGCTTGGTTGAAACGCTCGGCCGATTTAGAGTCTCCTGAATCAAACTTCTGTGATTTCCCGGAGTTTTGGTACTTGCCAGCTTTGATAGTATATCTGCTCGAACATTTTCGGTCCGAGGCACGTGAGTCACCTCACCGGCCGAATCGAGCTGGCGAAGCTCTCTTACTCTGGCTAGGTAATTCTTCAGCACGTCGTCCTTCGCATCATATAGCTCTTTGATCTGCGAGACAACAAGCAAGGAGTCTGATCGAAGTTCAACCCGGTCGACATTGAAGTCCCTGGCGAGCTGCAGGCCAGCTATGCACGCCTCATATTCGGCCTGATTGTTCGATGTATGGAAAGCGAAAGTCAAAGATACCTCCTGGCCAGCCTTCGAATTTTCTAGTATTAGGCGGCTCCACTTCCTTTTGCTATTAGACGACCCATCTACGTGCAAGATCCGGTCGTTCGGCTGATCTTACGGGGTAGAGTCATTTCCGCTATGAAGTCGGCCCAACACTGCGCTTTGCGGCCCGATCCGGATTCAAATTTAATGCGAATTCACCGAGCTCCACGCCCACTTTATCATTCGATCCCGCCAGTCTGGCCGATGAAGGACTTGCTGATTGGTGATCGGTCCTTACCACGACTGGTGGGCCACAAAGTAGGGTCTCAACCTTGACGGCAATCGAGTGCAAGAGCAAACTTCTCTATTTCGGTACCTCGGCTCGGGCCGCTGCGACACTTTACTAATGAAGTAGGCCGGATTACGCTTTAGATCATTCTCTCGACTAGCACGGCTTTTCGGAACTTCTTCACGTTATAGCCAGAATGCTGAATCTGATCTCTCGCCCGACAACGGCTTGGTCATGATCGGTGGGCTAACCAAAGCTTGCTTCAATTCATCCAATGCTCGTTGGCATTGGTCGGTCCCACCTGAAGTCCACCTCTTTCTTCAGAGGTCTAAACGATGGAAGGGACTTGCATGCCGCTTTGGGAATGAACCTGGATAGAGCGGCCACCATGCCATTCAGCTGTTGTATTTCTTTTTTCGATGTGGGCGGCCTCATATCGGCGATCGCCCTACATTTTTCAGGGTTTGCTTCTATCCCTCTTTCAGTTAGGTGGAAGCCCAAAATCTTGGACCCTCACCCCAAAGGTACACTTCTCGTGATTTAGTCTAAGCGAATTCTTTCTAGCTTCCTCAAAGACTTCCCTCAGGTCGCTCACGTGATCTGGGTCGGTTACGCTTTTGATGATCATGTCATCCAAGTACACCTCTGAGATCGACCGATCCGCTCTTGAAAATTTTGTTCATCATCCGCCGGTAGAGTCGCTCCGTTTCTTTAGACGAAAGGCATCACCTTATCTTGAAAATTTCCCGATCATCATGAAGGTATTTGTTTGTGTCGATCGGGGATACATCGTGATCTGATTGTACCACTGAGTAAGCGTCGAAAAGAAAGGCGATAATTTGTAGCAGAGGCCCCATCGACCACTTGTCGATGTTGGAGTGCGAGGAAGGCATCCTTCGGGCATGCCTTATTTAGATCGGTGTAGTCTACACACATCCTCCATTTGCCATTCTTCTTTTTGACCAACACGACATTGGATAGCGTGTCGTGTACTTGATCTCTTCTATGAAATTGGCGCTTATGAGGTCCTCAACGCGCTGCGGGCTTGAGATTTTTCCTCGTTCGAGATCGTCTTCTTTGAACCGGCCCGACCCCCTTCATCGACTAAAAGTTGATGGCGAAGCTACTCCGATAGGAATGCCGGGCATATCGATGCCCGCCATGCGAGCAGTCGGCGTAGTCTCTCAAACATTGCACAAGGTCTTGCTTCACTTGCTCGGTAGGTCGCTACTGAAGCTTGACTATCTTTGTTGGGTCGCGTCTCCAACCGCACATCTATTAGCTCTCCATGAGGTTACGGCCTTTTCAACTTTGTTTTTCCTCTCTCGCTAAGTCATCATCGTTATCCTGCGGTGTTTATCATACCGATCTGGCGTCGGATCGGCTGACATTGACTTGATGGCCTTCACGGTCGCCGAACATTTGGGCCAAGGTCTACCTCATCGCAAATTTGTTGATCTGGATCGTGGCACCGCTTGCGCCTCTCTAGGTCGGCCGCCGGGTAACTACCGTGCGTCTTTCTTTGTAAATTTCATCTTGGATGTCTTTGTGACGCCACGACCTCTAACTTGCCCGGTCGGCCCTACCAATGATACACCGATAGCATGATTTGAGGGGGAGTACGAGGAACGTCGTGCGGACCGTCTGTACAAAGTGCTATCTCGGTGTAAATCGTCACCAAATGTGACCATGAGTTCGATCGTTCCCGGCGGGTGGTGATCGCTCCATTGAAGCCCGTCGAGGAGTAGGCTCGGCACAGGGAATTATCTCGCTCCGATCGACCTTGATCTTGTCAATCAAACCTTCAAACATGATGTCGGTAGAGCTACCCCTCAGTCGACTAGAATTCTTTGAACTTCGTATTAGCCATAATCGCCTGCGATTACCAGCGGAACATAATCGTTTGGCACGCCACATGCAGTCGCTATCTCCAAGCGAGATGGGGGTCTGCTTGAGACCGGTGGGGCTGGCGATGTTGAACCGACCATCGTGAGCTCGTCCCACTTCCTTTTGGTGGCTTTATTTGATTCTCTCACGGTCCAACGGGTTGCCACCATGAATGACCATAGCCACGTTGCGACCTCTGGATCGTGGGGCTTCTCGATCTTGAGCCAGGTCTTTGTCTTGGGCGCTTGAAACAACTAGAGCGCCTTTCCTCTGTCGGGGATCGGTTTCTTTCTGCTTCTTCGAGGTCGGTCGCCTTCCTCCGACCTCACATACTTTCCCAACTTTCCTTTCTCGAATGAGCTCTTCGATATCGTCTTTGAGGCCATCACGATCGTTAGTATC
This sequence comes from Oxytropis ochrocephala, assembly GCA_020916435.1. Classification (NCBI taxonomy): domain Eukaryota; kingdom Viridiplantae; phylum Streptophyta; class Magnoliopsida; order Fabales; family Fabaceae; genus Oxytropis; species Oxytropis ochrocephala. The sequence continues at coordinate 60,144,375 of CM037089.1, read as the reverse complement.
ATGACCACTTGCTTTTGTGGTAACGACAATATCTTTTAGTCGGCCGTGCCCCGCTTCTTGAGCACGAGTGGATCGGGCGCTTTACTCCCACAAATTCATTATTTTGGCACTCGCTATAGATCCGTGCAATAGAGGTGTTTAGCCGAGTGCGATGATCGAACTTCTTATCTCGAAAGTCGGACCAGATTGTCGCGGCGACCTTCATGTCCTTTGGCGAAACTTCTTGTTTTTTTCTTTGAGTCGTCGCGGGCGGCCTTTCTTCTTTGCCAAGTTTCTTCATACGCCATGTGGGCGTTAGCCTGGTTAAGAAGTAGGTGAGATCTTGGTAATGGTTAAGAGTGAATTCTTCTACGAACAGGTGGTCGAGTCGAATACCACGCTCGAGATATTTTAGCTTGTCCTTGTCGACAAGTCACGCGAAGCGGACTTCGGCCTCGGTGTTAAACCGGTCGATATCTTTGCCTCGGCGTCTCATTATCTCCTTGAACAACGAGTCCGTATTCTTCATACCGATATTGGCGGTTTGCGGTGTAGTGAGACAAGAATATTACGATCAGTCGTCCCGTGAGGAGATGGAATTGGTCGCAGGACTCCCACCATTCCAATGCTCGGCCGATCCGGTGGATCGGGGGAAAGCACGCATTTCATGGTCGGTCCCAATTCCATATAACGGCATAATTATTGAAGTAGCGGAGATGTTTGTCTAGATCTCCTCGTAGTCAAACTTGTTGAGATTAGGCGGCTTGCGGAGATCCTCGGAATTTTGTAACGCTTTGATCTCCACGGAGAATGGTGCTGTGCTCATTCGAATGCCGTTCGACCCAAAGGGTTGCATTGCGAGGCATTCCATAAAATCCTCCGGATGGGCGATTGGTGGAAGGCGAGAGGCGCCACGGGTCGCTTCGCTTTGGCCTCTCCTTGGCCGATGCGGCGTCGCCACCGATTCTTCCGTCTCTGTAATCTTCCGGCTCTTCTCGAGAATCCCAAGATCTCGCTTCTCGTAGAAGCGTGACCCGGGACGACTCATTGGAGGAGTACACGGTGGGTGAGCGGCACGGTGTCGGGGCGGTAGCTAGAATCTTCATAGTCATAGGACATCGAGCGGCGTCTGGCGTTCACGCTTGAGGCGACCTATGCGCCTGCCCGTCTTCTTGCCGGAGAGCGATGAGTGGTGCTCTCCGGCGAGAGATGCTCCTTCTTGGAGGAGGCGGTGTCTTCGCCGGCCGGTCGGCGAGCGAAGTTCTCCGTCTTAGCGCGCGGCGGCGGCGCGACCTCTTTACGTCTTGAGAGATGGCGCATCTCGATGCGATCACCTAATTTTTGTTTTGCGGGATTTGCAAAACGGCGAAATGACATGATGCAGCAGAGGTTCACGAATGCCCGCTTCAATCGATTCGGGCGGCAAGTCTCGAGAACAGGCGGTTGAATCTGTTGGAGGATGGGTCGCGACCGTTGTGCACGAAGGTTCTTGTCGCGAAGTCCTCGAGACTTCGTGGGCGGTGATGCGGCCACGCCCTCCGTCTGCTGATTCTCGCCGGAGGGTTGGTCGAGAAGTGTGGCCCTCGCTGCGGGGCGATCGCGTGGAGCCATGAGCGAGGTAGGATAGCGCCGCGGGCCTCCCGCGCGTGGTCGCCAATTGATCGTACCTTGACCAATGAAGTGTTGAAGTGTTGATTGATTCGCCAAATGGGCGGTCGTTGAATGAGTGAAAGGACCAGGTCCCGGCTTCACGCCAGTAGAACACCTCGGGTGGTACCTACAAAGACACTCCGACGATCTAATGAGAGGTCGCTCGGGCGAATAGCACAAGGTTAGAAGAAACGCACGATGCCATATGCGAATGGCGTATATATCTTTGCGGTCCGTCGTTTAGCGCGATTTTTACGTGGCGAGAATTGCGCCCAAGGCTGCGTGTTGGGCGTCCGAGTTGGGTGGGCATGCGAGCCTAGTTCTTTATTGGTAGTCCTCGTGTTTGCTAATACACCCGGAACACAACCACTCAGTCGTGATCGATTTTTCACATATCTTTTAATATCTTCATGTAGCAGCTCAAGCGGATACATCCATCTCATGTAACATGGGCCACACAATTGTGTCTCTCTAACGGATGAACTATTAGATGAATCATTATGTCAAAAAGGAAGGTGGGAAATACATCTCAAGCTCACACAAAGTGACGATAATTTCTCTTTGCAATGTTGGCAACTTTCCAGAGTCAATCACTCTACTACAAATCGCCTTAAGAAGAAACAAAGTTTGGTTAAGATCGCGCGCACTTTCTTAGGCAAAATGGATCGTATACCAATGGGTAGCAAATGCTCCATGAGAACATGACAATCGTGGGACTTTAGAGACTTTAACTTGAGGTCTTTAATCGATACAAGAGTCGCCACATTTGAAGAGTATCCTCTGGAACTTTAACTCCATGAAGAAACTCACAAAAGACGATGCTTCTCCTTTCTAGATAGAGTATGTGTTTCAGTAGATATGTCGTGTACCCTTCTTTCTAGGACCCAATTCAGGTCTCAAACCCATACTAACCAAATCCAACCTTGAGTTGATGGTATCTTTAGTCTTACCCGGCATATTGAGTAAGGTACCAATGACACTTTCGAAGACATTCTTTTCAACATGCATCACATCAATGAAATGCCTTACATATAATGACTTCGGTATAGCAACTCAAAGAAAATCGACTTTTCTTCCACCCCCGTTTGCAAGCTCTCTGCAAAAGGCTTCCCAAATTTAATGTTCAAATCTTCCACCTTTTCAAATACATTCGCGTCAAAGGCGGGGAGCTCTACGTGTTCTGTATTCCCATCAAATGCTTTTCTCCACAATCGATAAAGTGATGAGTTGATGGCAAAATCTCGATGACCAAGATAGATATTCTTCTTACCATGTTCCAACCACATCCAATCTATGTTATCTTCACATATAGGGCATGCACATTGCCCTTTGTTACTGCATGCCAGATAGATTGCAGTATGCAGGAGAAAGTCGTTAATCAGCCAAAGATCATAGCCCTCGGGGTGAAACTTTCTTCTCTGAACCCATCATACACCTCTACCCCATCTCCCACATTTGCTTCAAGTCTTCAATTAAAGGAGCCAAGTATACATCAATATCATTTCACAGTTGTTTGGGCTGAAATTAACAAAGACAAAGATCATATATTTGCGTTTCATGCAAAGCCATGGCGATAAGTTATAAATCGCCAAAATCACGGGCCATGTACTTGTGGGAGCTACTCTGATACCGTGCACGGTTAAATCCATCAAGCAGACAATGCAAGGCGTAGGTTTCTCGTCATCCCCGAAATTAGGATACTCAATATTAATTTTTTTTCCATTGCGGAGAATCTGCCGGGTGTCGTAGCATACCATCTTTAATCCTTTCATCCTCATGCCATGTCAAGTGTTTTGCATCTTACGAACTACGATACATGTGCCTAAATCGAGGAGTTATAGGAAAATACCACAACACCTTTTCTCGGAGCGGACTCTTTCTTCTTATCATGTGGTGCATTACATTTAGGACACGACTTTAACAACGCATGTTCATTCCGAAATAAAATGCAATCATTCTGATGTGTGTGTATCTTCTCATAGTTCAAGCCAATAGACCCAACATTTGCTTTGCATCATACGTCGAGAAGGAAGCACATTATCATTCGCAACATTTCTTTCGAAGTGCGAGTAAATCGTCGATAAAGCTCTTATCCATCCATCAGTGGCGAGTTTTCAAGTTATACAACTTGATCACGACCAATAATTTTTGTGAATTCGGTACAACCCGCATACAATGGTGTCTCTGCATCGAGTTATCAACTTCTCAAACATTTCAGGACAATCATTAAGATCCTCTTCAACCACCTTTGCCATCTCTTCAATTCGTTCGCATCAAATGAATGTGTTCCAGTCAGTCAACGGTGGCGCATATCTCTTTACTAATATCATTCATATTTGAAGATTCACCTTTTTCTCACGTGCATTATCCAACAAGTGTAACTTTGATCAATTCCATTTGCCTTTAAATGTCGTGCCAACTCCTCTCGCGATGGCTCGATTTTTACAAAACAACACCTTAAACAAGGACATTTCATACCACTAGAAGTCCCTAAACGTTCAACAAAGACAAATTTCAAAATAATCCACTCCAGGCATACTCCTTGGATGAGACGATTGGCGGTCATCCAATTTCTATCCATAATTTCCAAATATTTATAATAAAATCTGAGAAAGAGAACTTTAACATATGACCATCAAGCAATTCGAATATAATGAAGAATCAATTCATATAAAAAACAAACAAAATTTCCTCTTTTAAAATTTTTCAATTCCACTCCTTATTTTCCCAAGCTATATCTATCTCATATTCTATTTCTATTCTCATTTCTTTGGTCAAGACAAAGGAACCATAGTCTAGTCTTCCAAATAATTAATGAACTTAATTTATGTGTAACAAGAAGAGGCTAGTTATGCGCCCCAAAATAATTGAGTAGTTATTTAACTAAATTACTTAGGTATTTCTTTAGAATAGATATAATAAGATAATAGGAGGATGTTTAATGAACTAAGTAAGTGGTATTTTATAGTGTTATGGAGTAGTGTTTATTGATTAAATAGAGGAGGTGTTTAATTAATTGGGAGAGGTGTGAATAGTGGCCCAATTGAATTGGGCCTAGGACTAAAATTAAAAGGGGAGGAATTGTGAGAAAGAAAGGAAAAGGGCAATGAGAAAGAGAGAGAGACCGAGAGAAAGAAGAAAGAAGAAAGAAGAAAGAAGAAAGAAGAAAAGGAGAGAGAGAGAAGAGTAGGAGAGAAGAAGAGAAACCGAGAGAGAGAGAGAGAGAGCGCGCGGAGGAGAAGGAGAGGGAAGGAGGAGCTCGCGGTGGAGAGAGAGAGGCTGGCCAAGCAAGGAGGGGGGGGCGGTGTGGTGAGTTGTTTTGGGGGGTTTAGGGTTTTCTCACCACTTTGATTTGGTGAGTTAATTCTAGTCCCAATTCCTCTAGTTTTCTTGCTCTTTCTTTTAAGCTAGGTTCCAACCTCTAATTCCTTCTCATCCTCATTTATACCATGGGTGATTAATGGAAGCTCAAGGTTGCATTGGAATGGGCTGGTGGTTTTGGAACTTAAAGTGGAGGGAAGCTTGTTTCTTCATTTCTTGAGGTGTGGGAGCTATCTAATGCCTATAATATAGTATATGATGAATGTTGTGTGAAAATGAGATTTGGGGAAGATGATGAATAGTGATTAACACTATATTTTGATTTTGATGTGTTTAGAATGATTTATGAGTATGAGTGATCATTTGAGTGTGTGTGGAATTGAATTGAGGGTATGTTGTTTAGAGAAAATGAAAAATGAGCAAGTGGGTGCTCTAGAGTATAAATGACTTAATTGGAATTATTTTGGGTGGAAAGGGGTATTTGGAGTGAGGTTAATTGGTGGAATGTGTCGTGATAAAATGTTGTGGAATCAATCTTGGTGTGGCTTATGCCTTATGTGTTGTGTGTTATGGTGTGATTTGTGATTAAGTGGTGTATTATTCAATTGATGAAATACGATTGTGGAATTGTTGAGTTGTTATGCGTGTGTGTGGGTGAGGCGTGGCACGATGATGCCTTGTGCTCACATAGGAGTGCGCGCTGGGAGTGTGTTGCGATGCAGGTGTTGGTGCGTTGGTATTGCATTACTTATTATTTTGGCGTTAGGCGCGGGCACGATGTTGCCTTGGTGCCCACGTATGGGCGCGCCTTATGTTTTCTTTATGCAGACCCGGTTATGCGGGTGAATAGTTTACTTTGGGATGTCCAGTATTTGGAGGAGACTCTGCCGGATTTTTGTTAGAATTTGGATAAGCATCTGTCAAGATGTAAGTATGTATGTTGAATTGTAAGTGAGTCCAGTTTTAGGCGTTGTTGCTTAAATGGGTGTGCTTGTGTGTGGCATGTGGATAGGAGTGTGATACGTGCGTGTATGGGTATTGAAGTGTTGATGAAGTGTTGTTGACATGGTGCGATTTAAGTGATGGAAGGTATTATGGGCTTTGAAATAGGTTCAAGTGAATCGATTGTAGTAGAGGTAGCGTGAGCTGATTGTAGTCACGATGATCAATGAGGCGAGGTAAGATGGAGGTTAAGTGCGTAAATCGTAAAGGTTGAGCGTGAGGCCTTTGAAGTGTAGAGATGATTAAGCTTAAGGAAGTTGAAGTGGTAGTATAATGATGCGTAAGTGATTAAGTGTTGAATCTGAAGAGTAATGGATTGTAAGAGAGAGGTGTAGGCGTCGACTTATAGCTCACCGAGGTATAGGGAATGTATACGAGGTGAAATAGCCAAGTGTAAGTGTCTGAGATATCTAAGTATAGTTTACTTTAAGTGTAGTAGGCGGGGTGAAGTGTGGTGCTTAGGTGTGAATGCCTAAGTGTAGTAGTTGGAGTGTGGTGTACACAAGCCTAAGTGTAGTTGTTGTAGTGAATGTAGGCCGAGGTAGTGTCGTCAAGGTGTGGTGTATGTAGGGTGCGGTGTAGAGGGTCGAGTGTAGTCCACTAGTTGATGAGGTGGGCTGGTAGTGATAGTTTAGTTCACTACGTTCAAAGTGGGGTGGTGTCTTGAGGTGTCCAATTAGTGTCTTGAGGTGTTGTTAGCGCCCGTGTGCGCGGGGTTGTTAGGCGCGACTATGAGTGTGGTTGGACGCTATGTATGTTCAAGAGAGGTGAGTGATGAAATCTCTGTGGTCCTAAGTGATGGTTCGGTCCTTAGGTGATGATTTAGTCCTTAAGTGACGTTGTGGTCTCGGAGTGGTGTACAGTAGTCCACGGTGATGGTGTTGAGGTGTGACGGAGGGTCGGTTGTTTAGCGGTGAGAGCTATGTTGTGGTGTAGTGGCGTTAGCCTTGGTGCTATGGATGATGTCTAGGTGAACTAGACACTTTAGTGTAAATGATGATGAACCGAGTGACGATGAGATGATGATAGCCGTGTAGAGCTAGTGGTAGGTAAGGGTGGCCTTTGTGGCATTGTTATTGTTGTTATTGTGAACCACAGAGTGGGTAGCCCGAGTGGCTAATGATGTGAATCTGAGTGGGTAGCTTTGAGTGGCTAATGATGTGAACCACACAGTGGGTAGCTGAGTGGCAAAATAGTGACGGTTGTGCATGAGAGGCAAATGTTGTTGTGTGTTGATTGTGTTTGATGCATTGTTCATGGAGTCTCATGTTTCATATGCATCCAAGGGATGATTGTAGGCTTCGGCCTAAGAGTTATGCTCATAGTAGCGGTTTGTAGGCTTGGCTGGAAAGCTACGCTCATAGTGTAGATTGTAGGCTTGACTGGAAGCTACGCTCGTAGTGACGGTTGATGGTACCACATGCATGTGCCCTAGGTGTGAAGGGGTTGCATTCATGCATTGCATTCATGAATTTGTTGATGTGTTTTGTGTGATATGTGATGAGTGTTAGGCGTGGTGAGTTGTGGATAGGAGTCGAGGTGTTAAGACTTAGTCAAGTGTGTTGTTGAGTGATGGTTAGGAGTCGAGGTGTTAAGACTCGATAAGGTGTGTTTGTTGTTCTTGCTAGGGGTGTTTGGTGTCTCCTCTCATATAATGCTTATCATACATTGTATTATTTGTGTTAGAGACTCACCTACTCTTTGTTATGTTGCTTCTTATGTCGGCAGCGTCAGGTGATCCCAGTGAAGGTTCTTCCTTACTCGATCACGAGTGTGGCGTATAGCTCGATCGTAGCACTTGCTGTGGAAGTGTCGAGTAGTCATGGTAGTTACGATATTGTTTTAGTCGATTTAATTAAGTTGATGATGTAAGACTATTTAGATAAACCAAGTCGTCTTATTCATCACGCATTTGTATTTTATTGTGGAAAGTATTATGCAATTGTTTTAAGAAATGTTTTGGTGAGCGTAGCATTCCGCGAGGATGTATCTTTTGCAAAGGAAAAATAATTTTTGAACTACGATTTTTATAAGTTAAATAATTAAGCGAAGCGGGGGTGTTACAAGTTGGTATCGTGAGCGATTCGATGCATTAGCCAAGTTAATCGAGTCGTAGTGTCTTGGAGATTCCTTGTTGATCTCAGTGGAGACCTTGTTTGTAGATTTTGGTTGTGTTCTTTGCTTTGAGTGCTTTATGCCATATTGTTTGCGAAGTGCGTAATGTTGTGTGATTTCTTGAGTGCTTTTGTTGAGTCGTTTGTGTTGAGTACATCTATGTGCTCAAGTGTGTATTTCTTTTTGGTGTGGCTTGTAGTTAGTTGTGATTGCTTTGTTTGTGGGGTTGAGGTATGTGTGAATAGGAAGGTTTTAACGACGTCAAAAAGATTGGAGTCGTGGCGACGCCTTCGCCTTTCTTGGCTAACGTTAAAAGCTTTTCGGTATGGTATGTGAAAATTTTAAAAAGCGTAGTTTTGTGACCTTAACTAATTGGTGCGTGAGTAGGAGGGACCGATTGTATGCTTGGAGATTCTACCCCCTTTATTTATTTAATTATCGAGTGCGAAAAAACAACTAACATGCTATCGGATGCGTTACCGCATCAACTTTTTAGACAACACTTAACCGCGACATTTAATAGTCAACTTTGTGTCTTTCATTAAGATAACGAATAAATCGTATGCGCAAACAAAATTCATCACAAAGAAACGCGAATATAATGATCCATCACATGCATAATCTCAACCCGGCAACAGTATAAATTCACATCATATAAAATAATAACCCAAATAGAGCGATGGTCTAAAATATATAGCAAAAAACAACGGTGTTAAATCTATCCCCAAGGTTGCTACGTATCGAGAAGCGACTAAACACGACTCTAAATAGGAAGGAGAAAGGTCCTTCATGCGCAACTACGCATGTCACCCACGTAGGGTAACATTAAAAGCAGAGAGAAAGGTGAGTCGAACAACATAAAGGAATATATGTTAAGTAATATGCTAAGAACTTCGTAGAACTATAAATACCAACCATAACAACATACATAGGCACTCGCAGCAACAAGATGTCAACAAGTAACAACATTAAACCACGGCATCCACAACGACAAGCGACAATTTAGGCGACGGCGAGACAACAATAGAGACAATACAACAAGCAACTACTTGGGCAACACTGCTGCGCCAATAATATAAAGCGGCCGACAAGCGGCAACTTATAGACTACACAGCGAGCAATAACTTGAACAACACAATTAGCAACCACTTGGAGCCACCTGGCGATAAGCAACAACACACGGATATGAATGTATGTGGTACCAATCAACATCAGCGTGGTGAGCGAGCTCTGGACCCGCGACCTATAACAGCGACAGCGTGGTGAGCATGGCTGCAGACCGCGATCCATCAACAACAACAGCGTGGTGAGCATAGCTCACAGACGCGATCCATCGGCAACAACAGCGTGGTGAGCGTAGCTACAGACCGCGATCCATCAACAACAACAACAACGTGGTCGATTGTTTCACTAACATTAACAACAACAACGACTTATGGTTTTAGTCGAATCACATCAGCGGCAAACATTTATCCACATTTTAGGCACGACAACTCACAGCGACACAAAACACAACATAGAGGTGACACCAAACAACACCTATTGGTGCCTACGGTAACCCGGGCAACTCGGGTGTCACAAATAACCACAAAAAGGCACTGGCGGCCTTTCGGTTGCGCCAGGCGTAAACTCGGCCGACAGCGGCGCTACGACATCTTGGTGCACGGGGGCACAAATCCACAAAGACGATGGCGCCTAAGCGACAACTTTGGCTGCATCGGGGCGCCTAAACTCTAGCGATGTGGCGCTGGCGGCATCTTTCTTGCACGAGCGCTGCAGAATTCTGCAAAGTGGCGCCCGGCGACGACACGGTTGCACCATGGCGCCCCAGCGGCAACTGCAACGGTAACTCGGCGCTGGCGGCAACCTTGTTGCGCCAGAGCGCCCAAAACAACGAGAGAAATGGCGCCAAAGCGGCAACCTTGTTGCGCCATGGCGCTAAATCTAGCACAATGGCGCTAGAGTGCCCCGATCCTCATTCTTCTATTCTTTTACCAAAACTAGCAAGTCACAACATCGAAGCGCCAAAAGTACATCAAACCAACAAATTCGATTCCTTAAAAATTACCTAGCATGCCTACTTGTGTTTCCATTTACATATATTACCAAACATGTGGTATGCACCACTTCAACTAACAAGAATGTCATCAATCACTTAGTCATATTAGACACATCAAGACATGCGTCAATTATTTTAGCCATATTTGACCACGGTGTCATTCTTATCGTTATTAATACACATTAGACCTCGCGGGACCGAGAGGCGGCCTGTGCGGCGCCCTACAACAACACAAGCGACAACATGAACACATTCGGTAAATAAGCGACATCTTGGCGCCCAAACAAAGAAGATTTTAAGACCAAACACACAAGCATTCAAGACCAAACAGCGGCATTTAAGACCAAACAGCAGCACTAAGGTGCCAAACAGCGACATTTAAAGACCAAACAACAGCACTAACAGACCAAACAGCAGCACTAATGTGCCAAAACAGCAACACTAAGTGGCGCCTAATGGCACCTAAAACACGCGTTTTCTTGATTTTTATCGCCTATGCACCATCAAACACCGAATATAGTCACACATGCATTTCAACAATCATGTAACAAGCATTCTAAGGTTCACTCACACATAATGTAACATCCACTAATTTCGTTAATTTCAAATTAAGAAATTAACGAGTGATTTATTACTCGAATAGGTAATAAATCAAGTCACGGATATGAGGATTCTCGAAAGCAATTTATAATTGCTAGAGACAATAATTTAAATGCATAAACCGAGTGAAATTAGTACTCTAAGGGTATTTTAGGATTTATCGACTTAGTTAAATGATCTCCGAGACACAAAAGTATCCAAAATACTCTCTCATTCCACACTTGTGATAAAAATTAAGAAAGAAATAAAGAAAGAAGGAGCGGAGCAGAGAGAGAGAGATAAGAAAGGAATAAATAATGAAAAGAATTAAGAAAGAGAAAGAAATAAAAAGAAGAAGAAAAAGAAGAGAAGAATTAAGAAAGAAAAAGCGGAAGCCAGTGAGGCAGAGAGAGAGAGAGAGGGCGCTGACGGGTGAGGGGAGAAACAAGAAGATCAAGCTCAACTCTCCACTAGGTAAGGGGGCTTTTGGTCTCTTTCTCTTTCCATTTTCCTTCCTCTTTCTATTGGTACCACTTTTAACCCTAATTCCTACTCAATGTCAAGTTACCATTGAAGCTCAAATTGAGGAAAAATTGAGTTTTTGCGAAATTAAAGTCTGGATATTGGGTGTAGGAGGCTCAATAACTGATCTTGTGCTAATTTATTGTAGATTGGATCGATTGGAAGCAAAAAGATAATAGTGGGGGTTGTCGGTGTTGGTTCGGTGGTGATCGGAGCTCGTTTTGGGATGGACCGTGTTAGTGTTGTGGGAGCAGTAGAATTTCTTAGAGTTCGGTATTTAAGTGATTTTCATCACGAAAGGTGAGTTTACTATAAGCTTAGGGAATTTTAAACAT